>JASPKZ010007690.1:600000-1125629 GCA_030220185.1 Diploptera punctata | reverse complement strand
GTTTTATTTATTTATTTATGTTTTTCCTTCACCTCTAAGACAAATGTCAGGAAAACTTTCAGGCCCAAACGGCCCCAGAAATCATATGGCCATCGCATTCATCATCATTCATATTCATCTTAGGTTAAGCTTAGGATTAGGGACTCTCCTGGCGCACCATTATCATCATCATCACCCATCATATCATCGGGGCAACGTAACCCCGCCTACCAGGTGCCCCAACCTCAGAAGTGGGTTACAAGTACGCCATGCCAGGAGAGAGACCAGTAATGTCGAAAGACAAACCTGGGGCATTTGAAAAAAAAATCCACTTTGTTTTCTGTTATAAATTATAACTTGTTCATATTGCTAATACTGTACAAGAAAATATTGTTTGAATGTCTATTCTAATTTTATATAAATCTTCAATTTATAATTAAAAAAGATCAAACATCAAATTGTTTCAATATTCATTCTCGTGCTTTGGTTTAAACATGTGTTCCTCTAATTTTTTTGAGTAGTGTATGTATATATTTTTTTCTTTTAATTGGGTGAGATGTTGGTTGTTGCCAATTCATATTTATGGTTAATAATGTATTATTAATATTTCAATGTAAATAAAAATATGTTAAAATAATACAACATAACTAATTTTATTTATAATAAAACACTCGAAAGATTTTAACACAGTATTTTATCAGAAAGTCAACACATCAATTCAAAATATCTCTATTTAATTTGTTTACGTGTTACAACATAGAAATGCTTTATTTAATGGAAATGGAGAAGCTAATGACAAGTGTGGATATTGTCAATAAGTGGCTGAATTCAAATACCTAGGAACAATAATTAGAAACAGGAATGAGATGTACAAACAAATTAAACATAGGCTCAATTCTGAAATGCCTGCTATTATGCATTACAGGGACTCTTGTCCCAACTTCTCTAAGAAAAACATTATACTGAAAATATATAAAACTTATTCTCCCAGTTATATTATATGATTTCATGTCCTACTTTGATTTCCAACTTGTGATATATGTCCTGTCCATCGCATTCTACGAGATCTGACTGTTTTACTACATCTTTTTTTCCTGTAAAAGTTATGTAGTTTACTGTTTTGAACTTTTCTCAACTCACACGTCTGTTATTTTCTTCAAAAATTTTCTTGAGCACTTTATTTTCAAAATACTCGTGAACTTATTTCCTCTTAAAGTGAGAGATCGCATTCATACAGCATAACTGGAATAACCATTATATAGCCTATCATTTTATTTATTTGTTTATTTTTTTAGACGAGTTTCCAGGAGTCTCTTTAGTAAATGATATTAGAGTAGGTAATGCAAGGTAAAGGCCTTAGGATAGTATGAGGTTAAAGCTACTACTTTTTTCTAGACAATCGGCACTTGACTGCGTGACGGCCACCTTTACCCCCAAAACAAGTGTCTTGTACTCGTTTCCGTTAGAGGCTGAGTCGATTCCAGGACCATGGTGCCGGCAGAAGGTTTTGGATTCGTTTAAAATCCTGACTCCATCTGGACTCGAACCTTCGACCTTCCGATTTCTAGTGCATTGCCTTAACAAACTAAGCTACGACGTTACAGAGAAGAACCTGTGTTTAATTTCTCTCTAATTTGGGTATTAATAAATTACATTGCAAGCATTTTTAGGGAGTATAGAGATTTATTAGACAAGGACTTGAGATAGGGAATATATGAAGGGTACAAGAAAGAACCAAGGAAGTAACTTTTTCCTTGAAACCTAGAAAACATTGTTGGTTGTATAACATCCATACTTCTTTATCTTTATTCAAAACTTTAGAGGTACCGTAAATAAAATCACGACTAAACAGTGTCATTTACTGTTTCACTCTTCTAAATTTACCCTTCAAATTTATCATGTATACCTTACATCCATTTGGGGACGAAAATTTACATAGATTGCTTTGATTTCTTCATCGTATATAGCCAATTTATTTTCATCCAGTTCTTGAAAAACAACTGATTCAATATCTAAACCTAGATGGCAACTCGATGGAGAACATGAAATCCACTCAGGAACTTCTGCATTCACTATTGATATGCGTAGCATCAATTTATTTACTAATACGATCAGTTGACTTGTAAAATATAGAATTAAAAAAACTAAACATTTCGTTGAACTTTAACATCATTTTGGGGACAAAAATATTACGTTTATATAACACTTTGGCTAGACCAGTGTTGACCTATGGTAGTGAAGCATGGACACTAAAAAAACAACATGAAAGCAGAATAACGGCTTGTGAAATGAGATTCATGCGCAGAACAGCGGGTTACACCAGATGGGATCGGAAAAGGAACACCGATATCTTAAAAGAATTGAAGACTACGCCAATTTTGGAATATATTAAACAGTACCAACTAAATTGGAAACACCATCTTGAAAGAATGACTTCAAATCGGATCCCCAAAGCTGTTTATAATTATATACCAAGAGGACGAAGATCACTGGGCCGTCCTATGAAACGCTGGAGGGAAAATTTTCTATAGGATCGTAACAGGCCTTGGCCTAATACTTGGAAGGAAGAAGAAGAAGAAGAAATTGACATAGGTTGCTTTTATTTCTGCATTGTACATAACCAACTGATTTTCATCCAATTCTTCAAAAACAACTGATTCACTACATAAATCTAGACGACAACTCGAAGGAGCATGCAAAGAATACTCAGAACGTTCTGCAATCACTGAAGAGTAACTTCTTCTTGTACAATTATATTTTGGAATCACCATTGATGTACGTAGCATCAATTTCTTCACTAACACCATCATTTGACTTGTAAAATACAACATAAAAACACTACAAAATCATCCATCCTTTAAAGCATTTTGGACAGGAAAATTGACATAGGTTGCTTTTATTTCTGCATCATACATAGCCAATTGATTTTCGTCCAATTCTTCAAAAACAACTGATTCGGTATCTAAATCTAGATGACAACTCGATGGTGCACGTGAAGAACACTCAGTACCTTCTGGTATAACTGAAAGATAACTTTTTCTCGTACAGTTATTCTTCTTTTCATCGACACCTTTTGAAGATCTTCTCAGTATTGTTGGATTCACATTGACATTCACTATGTGTGACGTTTTCTTTCTTTTGTTTCTACAGTAACAGAACACTATACAAGAAACTATACACACTATCATAATAATCACTACCACAACACACACTATAAGAATTATTGTATTAGGATCACTTTTTGATGAGTCAAAAGGACACTTTGATTTGTTTGATAAATCAGACCAAGTTGATTTTTTGGGTGATTCACAAGTTGCTTCTGTTGATAAAGATCTATTCTTGCACCAAACAATTGTTTTCCATAGTTCACAATTACATTCGAAAGGATTTTTTGTCATGTTCAAATATCTTAAAGATTTGAGTGGTTCTAATACACTTGAATTTAAAAATATAATTCTATTCGTTGAAAGTTCTAATTTGAGTAGACTTATTTGTGATTGAAATAAACGCCAATCTGAAAACCTCGTTAGATTGTTTCTAGAAAGATATAGCTGTGCTAATTTTTTGAGTGGTTGGAAAAGACGATAATCTAGATGTTGGAGATCATTGTCTGATAGATCAAGTATCTCTATTTCTCGTACTAAAGTAAAAGCGTTGAAATCTACATATTTTAATCCAGCAAAATTAATGTATAAATGTTGTAGTGTTTTTAAATTTACAGGGTACTGTGAGAAACTAAGTTTGTTAATTGGGAAGCGTTTACATCTTCCTACTTATTGGTGGCATCTTGTTGTATATACAGGGTTCATTTGTTGCTAATGAAGTCATCAAAGGACTGGAAATCAGGATAAATTTGAAGATCCACATTAATGCCATATTTGGATTCGTATCTGAAACAAAGTATACAAAGAACTGAATAAATTATTTTTTAATTCCAGCTTCTCTTAAATAAATTTAAGTCTATTTCTTTTGTAATTGTCTGTTAGCTGATTAAATGATGGTTCCTATTATTTTTGTTTCTTTTTAATATTAATTTGATGATTTTAATTTAAATTTGCGATGGGCAGACATGTGGCTCCTATAGGGAATGAAAGCATGGAAGCTTCTTGTAGGAAAACCAGAGAGAAAACGCCCAGTTGGTAGACCAAGAATGAGGTGGGAGAATAACATTAACTATGATTTGATGATTTGAGGGAAGTAGATTATACAGAATGAGGGAACTTTTGAGGAAGTTGTTGAATTCAAATACCTAGGAACAATAATCACAAACAGGAATGAGATGCACAAGGAAATTAAACATAGGCTCAGTTCTGGAAATGCGTGTTATTATGCATTACAGAGACATTTGACTTCCCAACTCCTTTCAAAAAACGTTAAACTGAAAACATATAAAACTATTATTCTACAGTTATATTATATGGTTGCGAAACATGGACTCTTACTTTAAGGGAGGGAAGGAGATTACGAGAATTTGAGAATAAAGTCGTGCTTCCTGACTGCAGTCGTAATAGACTGTAGCTAACAGGATGGGACGAAAGGCGAGTTCTCAGCGCCTTAAAACTGAGATCTGGCGGCTAAGGGAGCAAACCCTAAAAAAAAAAGAACCCAGGTCCTCCGGATCTGGGGGTTAGGCCACAGGCTGGCAACCTGACCCTGGAAAAAAGTATATCGCTACGTACTTCAGTAAAATATGATTGGATGGATTTAAATATGACAGACTTAAGCTACGAAAACGGACCTTTGCTATTGGCTCATGAAATGTTCAAGGCTTGAATACTAAAGAACAAGAAGTAATAGATGAGATTACAGCAATGAATGCAGATATTATTGTGCTCTCAGAAACAAAAAAGAAGTGGAAAGGACAGGAAAAATTAGGAAATTATACACTTATCTGGAGTGGAGTACCAAAAACTAGTAGAGCAAAAAGAGGTATATCCATTTTGATAAAAAATAAGTTGGTAAAAAATATAGTGTCTTGGGAAGAAATTGATGAAAGAATTATTAAATTAAATCTCAAACTTTTTAGGATAGAGCTTATAATAATAGGAGTATATGCCATAAATGAGGATGCAACAACCATAGAGAAAAATGAATTTTTTGACAAACTGTCAGAAATGTTGGACAAAATAAAAAAACATCAAGAAGTAATTATAACAGGATATTTTAGTAGTCGAGTAGGAAGTAGAATGAAAGATGAATAGTTTCTTCCAACATCGGGAAATACATAAATACACATGGGAACAGCCAACAAAAAATCTCAAATCAATAATTGATTATATAATTGTGAAACAAAAACGTGATATGATAGTGAAAGATGTTAGAGTGTATAGAAAACCAGATTGCGGGTGATCATTATATGCTTTTGGGAAAAATGTATATTAACAAGTAGGAAAAAACAAAATATTTAAGTAACGGAAGACAGAACAAATACAACCCCTTTGAATGAACAAAGACATAAAGTAAGTTTACTCTATGATGAGAGTATAAAATATATTTTACAATCAAGATTAAAACAAAAACTTAATTTAAATTTAAATAAATCTGCAGTAGAAATGTATGATCAACTAAAGGAAAGTATACATTCAGCAGCCTTAGAAGCACTTGGGACAGAAAATCTAGAATTAAAAAGAAATAATGAATGGTTTAATCACGATATTAAAAAATTAGTAGAAGAAAAAAGAAAGCACGGATGAAATGGTCATCAGATCACTCAATAACATCTCGAAATTAATATATCACTTTAAAACATAAAACAAAGGTGGAAGTGAGAAGAACAAAAAATGAGTACTGGTATAATATATGCTCGAATATAGATCATTCGATTGGATATGCTACATCCAAAGAAGCTTGGAAAACATAACGAAATATCCGGAAATCAGAAAGAAAGAAGATAAATATTCAGTTGATAAGACCATCAGAATCGATGCAACATTATAAAGGTTTACTTCAAGAAAATAGAAATGAGTTTCAACTTTAAGATACGGATGTAGAATATAAATTTGACACTCCAGAGATAACAGAAGATTAAGTAAAAAAGAGCTTTGAAAGAGGCAAAAAATGGGAGAGCACCAGGACCAGGAAATATTCAGACGGAACTCCTAAAACATGGAGGAGATATTTTAGTAATATTTTTAACAAAACTTTTCAATAAAATTGAAATTGGAGACGATATCCCAGAAGACTGGAATTTATCGTACATTACTCCTATTTAAAAAGAAAGTGATACAAAACTGTGCTCCAATTATAGAGGTATAAGCATTATACCTTCAACAGCTAGGATTTTTAGTAAAATTATAAATTTTAAACTTAAGGAGATAAAAGATAACTTAATAGAAGAACAATGTGGATTCCGGAGTGGAAGATCATGTATTGATAATATTTTCTGTATTAGACAATTACAAGAGAAAATCATCATCATCATCCGGTATCATGGCAGCTGCCGCCGTCTTCCGGAAATCAAACGCCATTCCTCTCCGTCCATCCATTGATCTTCCTCCATTCCTCTGATATTCATAGCTGCTTGTACCCCTTCTACCCAAGTTTTCTTCGGTCTTCCTCCTTTCTATTGGGATCCATTCCATAACAATTTTAGGTAATCTTTGCTCTGGCATTCTTTTGACATGGCCATACCACTGTAATCTTTTCTTTTCTATAATGTCTATGAAGTCTGGCTCCTCTTGTACACCCATAATTTCCCTTATTCCTTTATTTTGTATTCTATCCATTTTAGATTTTCCAGCTGATCTTCTTAAAACATCCATTTCTGTACTTAAAATTCTTTTCATTTCCCTGGTAGGAATTTGCCAGACTTCAGCACCATATGTTAAAAAGCTCTGAATTATGGTTTGACATATTTGTAATATTCTATTTTTTGTAATATTTTTTCTCCGCCAAAAAGAGTTTAAAGCATTTATTGCTTGTTTTGTTTGTGCGATTCTATTTTTAATTTCCACTGTGTTATCGCCTAAATGGTCTAATTTTGTTCCTAAATAAGTGCATTCAATGCTAGGTTTTAGTTCTTCTCCATTGTTGAAATTTATATTTTCCATTTCTTCTCCTATACACAGATATTTAGTTTTCTCAATGTTTATATAAAGTCCCCATTTTTCATATTCTTCTTTTAGTTTTTTAGCCATATATTCTATGTCATCGTGGTCTTGTGCTATTAGTACCTGGTCATCTGCAAAATTTAGTGAATATACATGTGTATTTTGGATGGGTATGCCCATTTTTTTACTTTTTTCCTCCAGTCTCTTAGTACTCTTTCGAGATAAATTTGAAATAGAGTTGGAGATAAACTGCAACCTTGTCTTAAACCTTTTGTAATAGTAAATCCCTTTGTTATATTATTTCCAACTTTTATTTTCGAAATAGATCCTTTGTATAATGTTTTTATAGCTTCCAATAATTTTTTTGGTAATGTTAGAATTGTCTAAAGTTTCCCATAATATTTTTTTGGGGAAAACTATCCTAGCAAAAAATAAAGAACTGCATATGACCTTTATTGATTTAGAGATGGCATATGATAGTGTGCCTTGACAATTGTTATGGATGACAATGAGAAATATGAATATCTGTGATAAATGGATTAATATTGTTAGGAGGATCTATAGTAATACAAAAGCTAAAGTAAAAATACAGAATAATGTAACAGAGGAATTTACAATGAATAAAGGCCTTAAGCAGGGATGCAGTTTGTCACCAATTCTTTTTAACATTTATTTAGACCAGGCTCTTAACTTATGGTATAAAAATGTTCTGAAATGTGTATTCCTATAGGAGAAAAAGTACTGCATTCATTGTTGTTTGCAGATAATCAAACAATTTTTGCAGGGGATGAAGATTATATGAAATATATGTTAAATAAACTAATGGAAGAATATAAAAATTGGGGACTGAATATAAATTTACAGAAAACAGAATATATGTGTTTGGGAAAGGATGTGGATGACCTCATACTTAAAACAGGGAAAATAAAAAAGTGTGAATTTTTTAAATTATCTTGGGTCAATAATTACAAGTTTAGGTACCTGTGAGAGAGATGTCCAGACTAAAATTGCAATGGCAAAAGGTGCAACTAAGACATTACATGGAATAATTTGGAACAAAAATATTACAAAGGAAACTAAAATGAAAATTTATAAGAGCATAATACAGAATATTTTGTCATATGGAAGTGAAACTTGGCGTTTGACGGAATTACAAAAGAATAAAATTAGAACAGTTAAATTTGATTATTTTAGAAGAAGCCTCCAAAAAACAAGACAGGATAAAATAAGAAATGAATTCCTTTGGAGAGAAATGAATGCCACCCACCGCATCTGTTGTTAAGAGGCTTGAAAATCTAACGCTGAAATGGTATGGCCATGTACAAAGAATGGAAAATGAAACATGGCCAAAAAATATCTGGAAGAAATAAACGTGGCAGACCAAGATGGAAATGGAAAACCTACGTCAGAGCATTAATGGATGATGGGAATTTGGAAGAGGGAGATTGGAATGATAGTGACAAATGGAAACTGAAGACGGCAAACCTACAAGTGGGGGAAAGCCGAAGAAGAAGAAGAAGGAACATTTTTGGACCAAAGAGAGATGAACAGACAGGTGAATGGAGAAGACTGCTTAACAGTGAATTACATGCTCTTTATAGGAAGCCAGATATAATGAGATCAGTCAAGTCTCGTAGGCTGCGATGTCAGGACATGTGGCACGAATTGGGAATGAAATACGTGCATGGAATCTTCTTGTAAGAAAACCAGAGGGAAAACGCCCAGTTGGTAGACTAAGAATGAGGTGAGAGAATAACATTAACTATGATTTGAGGAAGTAGATTATACAGGGAATGATTGGAAAACATTGGCTCAGAATAGGGATGTATGGAGAGTTTGTGTCCGCACGGCCATGAACCTGGTTCGATACTGCCAGTGAGTAAGTAAGTATTATATATATATATATATATATTTATTCAGGGTAATGATCTTGTGTAATTTTTATTTTTTTCTGTATATATTTTTCATTGCTTGAATTGGAAGGAAATTACTTATGGCTTTAACACTATTATTATTATTATTATCATTATTAAAATATTATTATTATTATTATTATTATTATTAAAATATTATTTAAACAGTCTCGAGTCAACCGCATATTAACAATGATTCTCTAATATTACTGCTGCTAATATTACTAATAACTAATTCACTAGCACTGTCGAACCCATAGGTTCATGGCCGCACGTATATAAGCTCAGCTAATCATTTTCATTCATCCCCAGTATAACGTACCTCCCTCAAATCGTGGTTAATGTTATTCTCCCACCTCATATTGCCTTCTTACCGGGCGATTTTCCTTCTGGTTTACCTGTAAGAAGTTTCGTTGCTCCACATCCAATACCCATTCGTGCCACCTGCCCTGCCCATCATAGTTTAATCTCTGGATGATGAAGAAGAAGAGATTAGTAGTATTTTATTTAATGACTCTCTTTAACAACTCCGACATTAGCGTCGAAATTCAAATCTGGACGTGATAAGACCGGCAAAATTTGCTGTGAAGCCTTCTTTTAAAGGTTCATTTATTCGTTTATCCGTAAATTTACAACATGGAACCCATAGATTTACTTTTCTTTCGATGGAAACCACACCCTTAAAAACTCATCGACCCGGATGGGTGTGAACCTACGAACCTCGGATCCATGCGCGAGTAATTTATAAGTGTACCAGGATCGATGTTACCACTTAACTTATCATTAATTAACAGTGTAATAATCATAAGTAATGCCATGAGTGATTTTCAAATTATCGATAAATTCACGACTCACCAAGTGAGGAGTGAATTTATCATAAGTAATGCCACGAGTGATTTCCAAATTATCGATAAATTCACGACTCACGAAGTGAGGAGTGAATTTATCTAGAGAATTTGGAAATCAAGAGTGGCATTTGTTAGGACTATTTAACGAATAAAATTAAGCTGTTTACTCACAAATCATTATTTAACTGTAGTTATTTCAAAATATTTATATATTTAATGCAAACGGCGATGTTTGAAAACAAATGAGAAACGATAGGTACGCTTCTACTGCTTCTTTTGTTTATCACTGCAACCAGATCATACTATTTATTGCCAAAGGAACGCAATATTGTAAGAATGCTCTCTAGTGGAGAAAAAATGAAACATCAATCTGTATATTAATTCATTTCTGATGTCGTATGATGTAAATATTACAATTATATTTTTCTGGATTATTACCTGGGAAAAAAATACATTTAAGAAAGTCAAACAGTGGTTTCTTTTTTTGGTGGTATAATAAATTGCTACAAATGTTGACATGTATGCACTATATATACAATCTGGTAGCCGTATTTCTTATAGGCTCAGTCACTGCAAAATAACGGTCAGACCTGTTCAGAATATTAAAAAGGAGGAGCTTTGTTTAATATATGGTAATTATAACACTGATAAATATTTCGTGAAACACGACTCTGATTGGTTGTAAAACAGAAATCATTGAAACGTGATTGGTCATTGACTCCCATTTGGGGCATGAGTTAAATAGTCTAGACTATTTAACTCATGCCCCAAATGGGAGTCAATGACCAATCACGTTTCAATGATTTCTGTTTTACAACCAATCAGAGTCGTGTTTCACGAAATATTTATCAGTGTTATATTTACCATATTGAAGAAAGCTCCTCCTTTTTAATATTCTGAACAGGTCTGACCATTATTTTGCAGTGACTGAGCCTACAAGAAATACGGCTACCAGATTGTATATATAGTGCATAGATGTCAACACATAGCGCTTGCAAGAGTTAATATAAAAAATATTTGTAGCAATTTATTATACCACCAAAAAAAGAAACCACTGTTTGCACTTTCTTAAATGTATTTTTTCCCAGGTAACAATCCAGAAAAATATAATTGTCATATTTACATCATACGACATCAGAAATGAATTAATATACAGTTTGATGCGTTTCATTTTTTCTCCACAAGAGAGCATTCTTACAATATTGCGTTCCTTTGGCAATAAATAGTATGATCTGGTTGCAGTGATAAACAAAAGAAGCAGATGAAGCGTACCTATCGTTTCTCATTTGTTTTCAAACATCGCCGTTTACATTAAATATATAAATATTTTAAAATAACTATAGTTAAATAATGATTTGTGAGTAAACAGCTTAATTTTATTCGTTAAATAGTCCTAACAAATGCCACTCTTGATTTCCAAATTCTCTAGATAAATTCACTCCTCACTTCGTGAGTCGTGAATTTATCGATAATTTGGAAATCACTCGTGGCATTACTTATGAGAATTAGGAAATCAAGAGTGGCATTTGTTAGGACTATTTAACGAATAAAATTAAGCTGTTTACTCACAAATCATTATTTAAATATAGTTACTTTAAAATATTTATATATTTTAATGTAAACAGCGATGTTTGAAAACAAATGAGAAACGATTGGTACGCTTCATTTGTTCATCACTGCAACCAGATCATGTTATTTATTGCCAAAGGATCGCAATATTGTAAGAATGCTCTCTAGTGGAGAAATTTATGAACGAACATTACATGTTATTAATTAATTTCTGATGTCCTATGATGTAAATATGTCAATTATATTTTTCTGGAACGTAAATTCTTGGGAAATAATACGTTTAAGAAAGTGCAAACAGTATTTTCTTTCTTTTTTTTATATAATCAATTGCTACAAATGTTTTTTACATTATATCCCGCAAGCATTATCTGGTTACATTCGTGAACTATATATATATACAATTTGGGAGCCACTTGATAAAATGAAAGCGATAAATTGAAAGTGATAAAATCGAGGTGAAAAAGACTATGATTGGTTGAAAATCAAAATTCATTGAAATGTGATAGGTCATTGAGTGCCATTTGGGGCATGAGTTAAATAGTCAATAATAATGGCAATAATGTATTTTTTATTTATTGTAGATTTTATAAGTAGTAGTAGTAGTAGTAGTAATAGTACGGGTAGTAGTAATTAAATTAAATATCAGATTTTCTGAAGAAGGGATTATAAATTGTAGTGTGAGACAATGTTGCTCCATCTCCCCAACCCTCTTTGCGATCTCTATCAACGAAGTAATATGTTGTTGGAACAAGAACTGTACATTTTTACAATAATATCAGAAGAACTGTAAATTTTTAATAAGAATATCAGAAAATACAAAATTAAACACCTTATTGTTTGCAGATGACCAAATAATAATTGCAAATTCAAAAGATAATCTGCACAAAGATCTGCATGAACTTAACAAAATTGCAGAAGAATATGGATTGAAAATATCTACAGAGGAAACAGTGGCATTTCAAGGTGCAGAACCTGTCAGAAGTGAAATTGTACTTGACAATAAAATGTTGGAGCAGATGAATAATTTTGCATATCTAGGATGCAATATCTCATATGAAGAAGAAAAAGGATGTAATTTGAAAAATAACAATTTTTTAAAGTATTTTATGATTAATAAATTCTATCTTCAAGCCACAGCTAGTCCAAGACTAAAAGTGTATAAAACACTGACTCTTCCAACTCTTTTGTATGGTAGCGAAGTATGGACACTGAAACAGAAGGATATACAGATACTTAGATCTGCTGAAATGAGATACCTTCGGAGGACTGCAGGATACACACTACTAGATCATAAAAAAATTAAGACATCTTACAAGAATTATGCATGGAACCTTTAGAAAACAAAATTTCTGATTATAAGTCAAGATGGATGCAACATGTTCGTTGAATGGAAGATCACGTGATCCCAAACAAATCTTAAGCTATCAACCTGCAGGAAGAAGAAGACCAGGACGTCCACTCAAAAGACTTTTGGATGGTGTTTCTATTGAGGCCGAAATAGGTGAACAAATGTCCTAAATTCGTGAATGTACTATGACGTTGATGATAATAGAAGTACGAGTAGTAGGTCTTTATAAGACTAAAATATATACACAATGTAATTAGAAACGGATTGCACAGGCAGCGAGCAGAACATATTGTGATAATCCGCATCAATAAAATTATATATGGTAATAATAAAAATATATATTGGTATGAACAAGTTAAAAGAATGCCTACAGATAGAATCCCTCAGCTATTATTAAAGTACAAACCAATAGGACATAGAAGTGTTGGGACGCCAATTTACTAGATGGGAAGATATATTAAATCCCACTTGATGTGAAAACAGGTCAAAAGGCATAATTTCATGAATTAGAATAATAATAATAATAAATATATATAACATTAGAAATTAAACAATTGAGTTAGAGTTAAATTATTTAGTATTATTGCTCTTTGTTTACATATATTTATTCATTCCGGAATGAGTTTTTTTTTTTTCCGCGTCCGCCACATTTATTCAATTCTCCGGGTTTACCAATAACTCATAGCATGCCAATTTATCACGATTTGAATTTAGAAACCTTTCCGGCAATAACTGATGCCTCCATTATTCAAATCGTTACTATTTCCTTGTAGGGCTATACAGTATGTATTTCGTCTTCAGACCTCCTACACATTGAACATAATCGCGTATCGTAATCTTTAGTAATTTTCAGAAATTTCCATGCCCTCTATAGCTTAACCAAGCGAGTCATGATTTATCTTTTCAGTCCTAAACTCTCTCTCTCCCGCTCTCTCTCTCTCTCTCTCTCTTTTTATATATATATATATGTGTGTGTGTGTGTGTGTGTGTGTGTTTATTTCAACCAAACCTGCTTTAGGGTTCTTTGTAAGCACGCTAAAAATTTACCCGTTTATCCTGCTAGAATATCTTCTTGGTTTGTATCCAAATATAGCTCGCGCACTCTAAACTCGCGGATCTATGACGTCATTGTTGTAGGCCTACTTGGGCGAAACAAGAGATGAATTGGTACTACTACCTGATTTAGAAATATCGACACACTTGTTATTACTGAACAGATATTTCAAATGTGAATATGTATTTTGACGTTATTCTAAGTTAAACTAAACTTATAACTAACTGCAAAATTATCGCGTGTAGCATCTGACAGGATCTTTCTCAACACATACAATCAACAGAGACGGCGTTTTCTTTCTGGTCTATACTTTTGGTTGGAATATAGAGGGAGAGGTAGCTCTTAGGATATATGATAACAAATAAGAGTGCGCGAAATTTACGTCCTCCAGATTTTTCTCCATAACATTATTTCGATTTTGTTACTCTTTCCCATGCCCAATCCATCTCATATTTGCAGTACCCTCCTAACCCATTTTACAAGTAAATAAATATTTTCTACCATATAGGCCCCATATATATATATATATATATATCCACCACTGTGGTCTCGAAGTAGCATGCTGCCTTGTCACGCAGCGGGACCGGGTTCGATCACCGGTCGGGACGTTCTGGGTGAGGTTTTTATCGGGGTTTTTCCTCGCCTGTAAGACAAATGTCAGGAAAACTTTAAGGCCCAAACGGTCCCCGAAATCACATGACCATCGCAATCATCATCATTCTTATTCATCTTAGATTAAGCTTAGGATTAGGGACTCTCCTGGCGCACCACTATCATCATCACACATCATATCATTGGGGCAACGTGACCCCTCCTTCCAGGCGCCCCAACCTCACAACGCCATTCCAGGAGATAATACCAGGAATGTCGAAAGACAACCTGGGGCATTTGCAAAAAAAAAACAAATATATATATGCTCATTATAAATTATAATGTTGTTAATTTCCTATATCTCGACCAGGCATTTTCAAAGATATTATAGCATTCATTTATTATTAATAATATCCATAACAAAACAGTTAGTGGCTGATGTATAGTTTTAATTTAAATTCGCGTGTATCAGTTGAATACTTAGTTTGTACTCTAAAAATTAATATTTACAGCTTACAATTTTTTAATGTAGTGTAATATTATACTGTATAAGTTGCATAGTGCACTAAATATGAATGTCTTGATATTAATCTAATATATAAAAATTAATGTTTGTTTGTTTGTACTTTATGCGCGGCCATACCGTTGATCCAATTTTGGAATCTATTAAACAATACCAACTAAATTGGAAACACCATCTTGAAAGAATGAGTTCAAATCGGATCCCCAAAGCTGTTTATAATTATATACCAAGAGGTCGAAGATCCCTGGGCCGTCCTATGAAACGCTGGAGACAAAATTTTCTACAGGATCATAACAAGGCCTTGGTCTAATACTTGGAAGGAAGAAGAAGAAGCAGAAGCATATATAACATACACAAGTATTATGAACTCGTTGCAGTCTTTGACCTAATGTGATACTCATGTCAGTTAGGAGTAAGCCACAATAATCGAAATGCGGCATAGGCCTAATCAAAGTTGAGACAAGCATTTTTTTAATGAAAAAGGAAGGAACATTTTCAAACGTTTTAGGGAATGAAAAAAAAAATGTTGCAAGTTTCTGTTAAATATTGTCTTCATTACGAAAGTAGTAGTAAGAGATACATACTTCGTCATTTCAAAATATTTAATATAAGCTCTAAAGAGTACAGATATTCCACCCGTTGAGTCAAATCATAAAATTAATATCACCAATCACGTAAAACGGTAAATTCATAAAATTAATTATATTGATTAATGAACGTATAATAGAACTAGTATCTAAATTGAACTACTTCAAAACATAATTTCAGAAAATAAAAGAGATATAGATATGAAATTAGAAAAATATAATAAATTAAATGGCATAATAAAAAGAAATTTTGGAAAATTAATGTCAACAGAAACCAAATTAAGATTACATAATATTATTTCAAAACCAGCCTTAAATATGGAAGTGAAGTTTGGGTCCTGAATCAGAGAGATAAAAAGAAATTGGAAGCAGCACATTAGATTTTTGAGACCACTTTCTGGATTCACAAGGTTAGATCATCAAAGAAATATTGATATCAGAAAAACATTAAAACTCGAAAATATATTAAATTATATAACCAGATATCAACAAAATTGGAAACAACATATTTTGAGAATAGAAAGGGGAAGATTGCCCAAACTATCTCTACAATATCAACCATAGGGAAAGAGAGATTTGAGAAGGATGTATGGATTCACAAAGGTCACCTTGAGTAAACTACAAGCGACAGGTCCTACTAAAATGATCATGTTGATGATGATGATGATGATGATGAAGTAAGATGAGCTTCCTAGATGAAGATTTATAGGTATACAAGATGATTCACAATACGTATTACAGACTTCTAGGGTTTGTAGAGGGGACTTAGTAGATAAAGTTTTAATAAGGAACCCATGTCCGGAAACGTACCATTTTGATGTAAAATAAGTTTGAAGATCAAAACACAATGGGCTGATATCGTGTGCCTTGTGTTTCAGAATAAGTATTACAGACTTCTAGGGGTTGTACTATACCTATCGAGTTGGATATCTTGCACGAATTCTGGCGGTAGCAGAAATTATTGAGCACGCGCCAGGTCTTGTAGGGTGTGTGTATGAAAATATGCGTCGCAGGTACACTTTGTGCAACGAACAGCAGAGTCACCACGTGGAACCACACTTGTAATACAGCCCCTAAAATTCTGTAATACTTATTGTGAATCACGAGACACGCGATATCAGCCCATTGTGTTCCGATCTTCAAACATATTTTACATCGGAATGATACGTTACCGGACATGGGTTCTTCATCAAAACTTTATCTACTAAGTCCCCTTTACAACCCATAGAAGTCTGTAATACTTATTGCGAATCACTCTGTATACAGGAAGAGTCACAAAATACATGTTTTAAGTTTTATGTTCTAATAAACGTCTTGATGTCCGAACTCCTTTCAAAAAACGTTAAACTGAAAATATATAGAACTATTATTCTACCAGTTATATTATATGGGCGCGAAACATTGACTCTTACTTTAAGGGAGGAAAGGAGATTACAAGTATTTGAGAATAAAGTACTTAGGAAGATTTTTGGAACAAAGAGAGATGAACAGACATGTGAATGGAGAAGACTGCATAACAATGAACTACATGGTCTTTATAGGAAGTCAGATATAATAAGAACAGTTAAGTCTCGTAGACTGCGATGGGCAGGACATGTTGCACGTATGGGGAATGAAAGACGTACATGGAAGCTTCTTGTAGGAAAGCCAGAGGGAAAACGCCTAGTTGGTAGACCAAGAATGAGGTGGGAGAATAACATTAACTATGATTTGAGGGAAGTAGATTATACAGGGAATGATTGGAAAACATTAGCTTAGGATAGGGATGTATGGAGAGCTTATGTCCGCGCGACCATGAACCTACGGGTTCGATAGTGCCAGTGAGTAAGTAAGTAAGTAAGTAAGTAACTAATTATACAAAATAAAGGTAAGTGACGTAGTTTTGATGACAAGAGCCCCTGTAATGCTTAATAGAATGCAACTACAGTAGTGACCTATGTTTAATTTATTTCTGCATTTCATATCGTTAGCCTCTATGATACACATTATTTATGACCCTATCCCATCATTGTTCTTTAATATCCTTCATCAACATACTAGCTATTGCACACTTTCGTTTACTGTTTCACTTTGAAGAACATGGAATTCTCTTCCGTCTTATGTCAGGGACTAATATACTGTAATATTATTTAAAAGTATCATCATCATCAACAATCACGGATTAAGCCCAATGTGGCTTGTTCCGGTCTCATAGATTCTCATTCAAAAGTTGAATCCATCTATTTTTTTCTGTCTACCAACATTCCTATCTCCTCTTGGTTTGTAATTAAGTATATTTTTTGGAATCCGATCATCTTTCATTCTTTGAACATGTTCTTTACAGTTTTTTCTAGATTCTTTTATTTTATCTAAAAGTTTAAAAATATTTAGTTCATTTCTAATATGTTCATTTCTTCTATCTAGAAGTTTGCAACCAGCCACACTTCTCAGAAATCTCATTTCAGCTGCTTCTATGATCATCTCTTCTCTTTTAGTTAAAACCCAAATTCACTACCATACAATAGTAATATACTTTATAAAATTTTAGTTTTGTTTCCATTCCTGTTTAAAAGCAAACTGATTAATTATTTAACAACATACAACTTATACACCAAACTGATGGTGAATCCAGTAGGATACTATATAACTTCCCGCTCTTAATTGAATCGTATGCCTTTTTTTCAAGTCCAAATATAGTTCATGTATAGTGCCATTTAATCCTATTTCTTTTCTAAAATATGTCTTATGCTAAAAATCTGATCTCCTGTAGACCAGCAATATGAGCTGTAGAGCTATTTTTTCCTATTTCCACGTTGATGAGCACCCGCTAGTTATTATTATTATTATTATTATTATTATTATTATTATTATTATTATTATTATTATTATTATTATTATTATTATTATTATTATTAACTTTTACATAATTCTTACCTGACGGACTTTTTTTTTGTGATTGTAATAATGAAATACTTACTGTTTATACAAGAAATGTTTTGCAAATTATTGAAGTAAAACCACTGACATTCCCTGGAATCTGTTCTCTATTAGATACTGTAGAGTTAGCATAACGTGAGATAACACAGCCTTTATCATACATTTCCTGTCACAGTACGTAATATCCTTATGGACAGGATGACGAGAGGAGTGTATTGTTCATTAAGGACAACTTGTATTCACTCCTTTCTACAGCTTCTCATAAAGGCTGTAACGAAATACTGCAATTTCAGGGGTAACCAACCTCTTTATACCAATCTATCTACAATGGCCTAATAGCCCAATGTTGAGTCTTAGAGTGGATTTCTCAACCGAAGTATAAACTACGATCGCGGTTTTCCGGCTTTCTTTTTGTTTCCATAACAACCATAAAAATAGAAAATCTATAGCTGTTAATTACTAAAAAAATATCTGAATCATATCTATGGTTTCATAACAACTTCTGTGAATTTTCAGTGATTCAATAGGCGTTATGGAAACAATAAAAAATTGAAAAACCGGGGTCGTGGTTTAGATTCGGTTGAGAAATCCACCCTTAAGTCTCACCTCTGATAGGAGTTACAAGACCAAGTTAATTTAGTTAGCAGAACAATTAGATTACAGTTGCAGCCGGAGAGATTTCTCAGGTCGGATCGTGGGAAAGTGGCGTGTTGGGTGTGGGATCCATTAGGACGGGTCGAAAGTGAGGTCAAAACATGCTAATTTTTGGGTACAGTAAGGAAATTGAGGGTAGCAAAATTAGAGATGAATGAGAAAATAATGATGTATTATCAATAATTCTATTCTATAGTAATACTGCCCGAGGGCAGGTCTTTCACTGCAATCATAGCATTTTCATGCTATGCTTTGCAGCTTTACTGGAATTATAGGTGTGGTAGCGTCCTGTTGCTTTCCACACCGGTAAGGGATGATGCTGATGTCCGGATGATTTTCGGGAACCGTTGGGCCTTAAGCTTCATGACATTTGTTTTACATGTCAGGAAAAAAAACCCAAAAAAAAACTCTCCCAGGAGCCTGTCCGACCGGGAATCGAACACATACCCGTTGCGTGGCAAGCAGCACGCTACCTCGAGATCACATCGGTGGAATAATAAGAATTTCAATATGGTATTTGATTCCGATGTTCAGTTCTATTATATAACTAGCGGACCCGGCAGACGTTGTCCTGCCCCAACGTTTAATTCTTGTGACATGGCCGGACGATAAAAATATGTTACTTTTTTATCTAAAATAAATTAATTTACAAGTTCGCAAAAAAAAACTGTTCACTGTCATCTGTTGTGGCTCAAGAAGATTGCATTATGACGTCACATTGTTGTAGCGGGAAATATGTCGGTAATATAGATGACTACATATTTGACATAAAAAAATCCTATAACTATCTACCGGGTCCACTTGCGAATCTACACCACAGGGACCCACTCAAACACACACACAAAAAAAAATCATCAAAATCAGTCCAGTCGTTTAGGCAGTTTTTAATTTCGGATTTCAAGTAAACCTCCACTTCCAATTGTATGATTTCACTCATTTTTTAATAATACCTACCTCGGTTTATTTAAATAGGATATACTGAGTTTCGTTCTGAAACATCGAAAAATGTGACCGCTAGTGCGATTTTAATTTTTCACTTAATGTAAACTCCTACACCTAATGGTTTTATAGGGTCGAATTGTGAATCTAAACCATCGAGGGACCCAATTAGACACACACACACAAATTCATCAAAATCGGTCTAGTCATTTAGGCAGTTTTTAATTTCGGATTTGAAGTAAACCTCAACTTTTAATTGTCCGATTTTGGTCATTTTTGGATAATACCTACCTCGGTTTATTTTAATAGGATATGCTGAGTTTCGTTGTGAAACATCGAAAAATATGCGCTAGTTATAGAAATTTCTAAAGAAAGGAAATACATTTTCATTTACATTGCATTTTTAAATGTTCGTTTGAGGTGAACTCCTACACCTAATGATTTTAGAACATAATAGATAACAGCTATACACTCGCCGCATCTGAAAACCTGTTTAGGCTATACAAATTTTCACGAAGATCGGTTGAACGGTTTAGAAGACTATAAAGGACAGAGACACATACATTCATTTTTATATTATGTAGGTAAGTAGTTTTAGTAAGTTGAATAACCTGATAGTGCATTTGATATCTGCAGGAGGGAAATTCGCACGTGTGTGGGTATATGTGTGTGTATGTGATTTTTTAATCTGTTCTGTAGTAATTTTTAAAATTATTGTACATAATGAGATACTTTTTTTTTAAATATATAGACATGATCTTTCTATGTATGAGTGTAGATGTATGTTATGTATGTATAGACATAAATTTACATATATTTATTATTTTATGCCTTCTTTATGTATGAGTAGGTGTGTAGCCATGTATGTATTTGTTTGTATATTCTTATGTTTATTTTTTATTCATGGAAAAAAATGCACGTACGGCCAAGCAGGCCCTTGTGCAATGTAAATGAAAATGTATTTCCTTTCTTTAGAAATTTCTATAACTTCCATTACTATTATTGCGCATATTTTTACCTCAGATATAATGAATGGTATGCGATCTATATACCGACCCAATGAGACATCTAGCAGGCAACTAAGGTATTACTAGGATGATGAGGTCGGTAAATGTTTCTTAGAGGCCTCTGTATTCATGATTAAGGATCTTTTCGAGCCTCAAAATCTTCTGACTCGGGACCTACGGCTTAAAATCCCTCCCGGAGAACTTGCTTCCTGGATTTTTCTATACTAAAAAATACATCGACTCGGCCAGGTTTCTTTATACCTACCAGCCACTTTTGTATCTCTATTAGTAATAACATTTTCTAATCACCCATTCTGAAGGAATGAGTTTACTGTGGTAGTTCTCGTGAAAATATTTTGGGATTTTTTCCCCCAGATTTTCACCGATCCTACCTTGTAGATACCGAAAATAGCATTAATCTAAATTTATATATAGTCACTAGCTGGCCCGGCGAACTTCGTATAGCCTTTAAATATTTTTACGTTAATTTTTTTCCGATTTTTAATAGTTATTCTGCTATTCGGGGCGGAAACAAATCCAACAAATCAAAGATCATAAAAATTGATCCAGCCGTTCTTGAGTTATAAATAGTGTAACTAATCCGACTTTGTTATGTATATAGCCTATATATATATAAGTCCCGGCCACGCGTTGCTGTGGTTAAGGTATACGTTAAATTATGACAGTAAACTAAGTGAAATTATTATTTACGAATAAAGACGGAAACGTTATAGCCGGTATAAAAATCCACGGGATTGAAATTTGAACATGAGGTCAAAATTTGAAAACGATTGATGAAAATTTTCGTAGAGTTGATAAGAAGCACAAATCAGCATAAAATAATTTTATATTCAAGTTTGTAACAAATGAGTAAATTACAAAGTTATTAGTTGATAACATGTAACTTTTAATTTTATAAATGAGGTAGGATAGATGATTCTTAATTTTTAACAACAATATTTATTATGTTGAATTATAAACATTTTAAATTTAAATTTAATTTAGCACTAATCGGTGCACAATATTCTTGGTTAACATGTCTAGCTAACACAAATAGATTCGATGGTTTTCGCACACGTGAGCATGCAACATATAATTGCCCATGGGAAAACATGGATTTTCCAAATCTAAACCACAAATGGACATTGTTTGGCCTTGAGACTTATTTATATACATGGCGAAAGCTAAACGAATAGGAAACTGTAGCATTCTGAAGGGTATCGTAGATTCTGACGGTATCATTGGAATACGTGGCAACAGGACCACTTCTCCTTTAAACATTCCAATCAAAATGGTTGCTTCAAGAATATTCCCGGTGATCTTTTTGATGACCAAACGTGTACCGTTGCATAATCGAGGTGGATTCAAATTACGCAGAAGAATAATAGGTGAACAAATCTTCAACCGAAGATTATGTGGTGGCATTCCGGGTATATCTAGAGAATTTAAAAATTCAATTGGAAAATTTACACTTTTTTAAACTAACATTCTTCTTAAATGTAAGATTTATGTCACATAAGCCTATACCAATTTGCGGCAATTCACTTGATATCTTATCATTCATGGTCTCTAGAACTGATTCGCCATATTGTTCAATGTCCCTTCTCGTTCCAGTTAAATTTAAATTAAGTTTCTGTCTTTCAGCCAGATTACTTAAAACTAATACTTACACACGAAATTAATATTATTATCAATATATTGAAAATAATATAAACACTGAACACACTTAAATTATGAAATAATCAATATTTGTAATTCAATTGAAATTCGCGGTTGCAACAAAAAGCACAGCCACCTGGATCTCTCTTTGTTAAATAATAAACCAATTACCTTACCAAATTACCTTACACCGCCATCTGTTAGAATCGTATGGAACTCACAGATAACTCTTTGTTAAATAATAAACAAATAATTTGCAATAAAAATAATGCGACTATAAATTTAGTTATAAACTACCCTATGTCTCAAGTTGGATCAAACTGCACACAGTGTGCAAAATTTTATTAAAATCGGTTCAGAGTAGTTTAGGATTCCATCGCGGACAAACAACGTGACACGAAATTTTTATATATTAAGATATATGCGTGTGTGTGCGCGCGCGCGTGTGTGTAATGAGACTAGAAATAAACGTCAATGAAACTAAATATATGTTTACACATAGAAATACAATATATATTTTATAGAGAGTTAATGGCAAATGAGGGAAATATTGAAAAATTGTCTCACTTCAAATAGCTTACCTTAGGAATCAAAATATAAAATTATGAAATCTTAGGAACAATAATCACAAATAAGAATGAGATGCACAAAGAAATTAAACATAGACTCAATTCTGTAAATGTATGCTATTATGCAATACAGGGATTCTTCTCTAAAAAAAGTTAAATTGAAGATAGGCATATATAAAACTGTCATTCGCCCAGTTATATTATATGGATGCGAAACATGGACTCTTACTGTAAGGGAGGAAAGGAGATTATGAGTACGAATAAAGTTCTGAGGAAAAAAATTGGACCAAAGAGAGATGAACAGACAGGTGAATGGAGAAAACTTCATAAAAATGAATTACATGATATTTTGGGAAACCAGATATAATAAGAACAGTTAAGTCCCATTGACAGCAATAGGCACGATATGTGGCACTAATGGGGAATGAAAGAGGAGCATGGAAGCTTGTAGGAAAACCAGAGGAAAAACTCCCAATAGATGAGCTAAGAATGAGGTGAGAGAATAAGATCAACCATGATTTGAGAGAAATTGATTATATAGGGAATGATTGAAAAATATTAGCTCAGGATAGGGATGGATGGAGAGCTTATTAACCTACGATTTCGATAATGCTAATACATTAGTTAGTTGTGTGTGTGTGTGTATGTGTGTGTGTGTGTGCGCGCGCGCCTGTATCTGTTAATGATCGATTTTATGGTCCCATATTCCTGGTTTACGTAATATATTAGTAGGACCTATATTAAGATATGAGATGAGGAAGTGTTTTTACAGAAGCGAGGAAAATGTTTAAAAACCGAGAGATAGCGAGGTTTTTAATTTCAGAGGTTCTGTAAAACACTTCACAAACGTGCGTTGTACATTTTTTTTGCACGATGGTGTTTTCAAAATAATAAATAATAGTAAAATAATAATATTTTTGTTGGAAACATCTGCGTTGAATGTTTATTAGTTGAAACTACAGAAGGCCGTGAGACCAATTAGTGATAAAATTGGGGCAAGTACGAATTGATTGTGTTATATTGTTTCAAATAAAGTTCAGTTCAGTTAATATTAACACTACTTTTTGGATATTTTTATATAACTTACATTGTATGTAGTATACATAGAGGTCAGTGTTTTACTTCCCACACGCGGCTTGTAATATGTAATATTACAGTATAGTTAGTTTATTACAGTATAGTTATTTAGGTTGGCAACTCCGAAATGAGGATTGTATGGATATTCCCTACCACCATAAGAAAAATCTGCACTCATTTCGGTAACACTCTGTATATATTTTTTGTCATAAATAAATAAGAGAAAATGGAAGTTACTAATTGTTGGTACTATCTTACTTTGTGTTCAGTTTTATTTCACGTAATGTACGATGTAACCTAAGAAAAATGTCTTTATCATTGACTCTTCTATAGACACTTCATTCATAAATGTAGTATTACCCAAAATACGGAGTAGGCGGAGTAATATCTTACGCAAAACTGTTTACAGTACAAGTGGAACTTAGCTCAGATACAGTATAGCCAGTATTGTTATGGTGTATTAAAAAAACAATAGTAACAAATTGTTTGATAATAGAAACTATGGTAACAAATATGTTTGGAGAATAATTATTTCACAATTATATTCGCATACAAATATGTTCTGTAATTCGTTTTAATAAGAGAATTATTTTCCGTAGTAGTGGTGCAAGAAGTTCATTAATGAAAAGGAAAATATCTGATAAATAGAACCAGGGTTTAGAAAGGAAATATATTATTAATAGAAGATGAACAAGGTAAACTTTTTAAAATAGTCTTAAAAAGTAGCTTAAGAAAAAAAATCATAATCATTCCTACTTCTCTTTACTGTATTAATAAAAAAATATTCATAATTAGGCCTACCAAAGACCGGATTATATGCAACATAACAAGCTGCAAATATGCATAAAAATGCTTAAAACATGCATGAAAAATGTCAATATACCGTATGCAATACCAAATAATAAAATAAACAAACAATTATAACTTCATTAAATATTTAATTCTAAATTGTTCCCGAAAATCATCCGGCCATCATCATTATCAACATCATCCCTCACCGGTATGGAAAGCAACTGGAAGCTACCACACCTATAATTCCCTAGTAAATCTGCAATAGCACAGCATGAAAATGCTGTGATTTCAGTGAAAGACCTGCCCTCGGCCAGAATTACTATGATTGGATTTCTAAATTAACATAATAATGTAATGTATAATTCCCAAATATGTCTTCTTAATAAAGGAGCCGCCATTTGCAAGATAGAAGCATGGCTTCACAGCATTTGGTGGATGGGAATTACAATGTATATAGAGAAAGATTTTCATTTAGATCGGTACTTGCTCAGGTAGCTCAGTTGGTAGAGCACTTGGTCTAGAGAACCAAGGGTCCCGGGTTCAAGTCCCGGTCTGAGCGTATAATTTTTCTCTTCAAATATGATTTATCCATCATTGAGATGTACGAAATCAATAATAAAAAAATAATAATAATAATTAGTATTTTTATCATCTACTTTTTAATATTTTCATTTATCACTGATCTAATATATAAAAATGAATGTTTGTTTGTATTTTATGCACTGCCATACCGTTCATCTGATTGTGATAGGACTTTTTGCTAAATGTTCAGGAGATTTCCGGGATGAACTTAGGCTATGAGAGAGTTATAATACCCAACCCTTTCACCCCTAAAAACACCCTTTGTAGTGAAAAACGTGAAATAAAGTCCCTTTTTGACACATAAATTGCTTACGCTACCTAAACCGTAACAAGTACATAACATTAATGTACACAGAATTGAACATCTAAAAAACTGTACAAAAAAGCCCCCGACAGCATATGTTTATCATTTACGGATAACTCACATTAACCATTTTTGTCTTTAATTGATATCAAGAAGATCGGGATAAGTAGATTCCCGAGCAAGCATAGCAGCGCACGGCGGGCATTCTTAACTAATTTTGTCTTTCAGCTCATTTATGCCAATAACATCGGGGCACGTAGATTCCCGGGGAACATCGAGTAATCAGCATGGGGTATCAAAAAATAATTACGATATGGCATTACTTATAGTGATTGCCTGAATATTAAATTTTGGAAGATGAAATATTGTTTACTATTTGTATGTATGAAAGGTAGTTTGTAAATAGAATTAATTAGTTTATTGGTTGTTTTAGCTGCAATAACGAAGAGGAAAAATTTATAATTATTCTTCCATTTACTTATTGAACCAAACAAGACACAATTTTCGTCTTTCAGCTAATTTATGCCAGGAAGATCGGGATAAGTAGATTCTTTTTTAGGCTTCCTCCCAAAATGAATGGTTATTCAATCTATATTATATAACTGATCGCCTGTAATCAGCACGGGGTATATAAAATAATTACGATATATATATTTTTTCCTTTTAATTATTCATCTAAACCCAGAAAACACATCATATATTTAGGCGTAGCACCGCACGCCTGGTATTCCTTGTAATAAGATAAAATCTAATGTAAAAAATACATGTTTGTTCGTATTTCATGTGCTGCCATACCGTTCATCCGATTGTTATGGGGCTTTTTGCAAATCATCAGGAGATTCCTGGGATGGTTATAGGCTATAAGAGAGTTGTGATACTCAACTGCTACACCCTTAAAAGTCACCCTCTGTAAAAGTCGCTTTTGGACTCTTAAATGGCTTAGCTACCTAAACCATAACAAAAACACAAAATTAATGTACACAGAATTGAATATTTAAAAAACTCTACAAAACGTCCGGGGCAGCATATGTTTATCTTTTACGGATAACTCACAATAACCATTTTAGTCTTTGCTAAGACGATCGGGATACCTCAAATAGATTCTTGAGCAAGAATAGCAGCGCACGGTCAATTTTTCGGCAAACACTTGTATTTGAATAAGACTGTAATTATTTTGTTAGAATTGACACTTATTATGAGCAAGTCCCAAACAGTAAAACTGACATTACTTCTATAACTGATTAATTTATGAACTCCTGTTTAAAGAGACTATATAAACATTATAATATCCAGGAAGACATAAATAAAAGAATACAAAATGCTAAGAAATGTTATTTTTCAATAAATTATTTAAATTAAAATTAACTGACAATAACCAATTTTGTCTTTCAGCTAATTTATGCTAAGAAGATCGGGATAAGTAGATTTATTGGCAACGCTGGGTAATCAGCACGGGGTATTTAACTTTACAATGTCGGCACATTCCTCATCAAACCATTTCTTGTTTTGCCTCTTTTTTAAACAACCAATGCTTTCTGATGCTGACAATTTAATAGTATCACTTACAGCCTCCCATTCTTTATTTATATCAATTTCTTCGTCGTTTGCCACATTGCCATCTGAAGATTCCAGTACTTCAAATCTATTAGCAATTTTGATTTGGTATTCTTGCCGCATTTCATCATTTTTAAAGTTTTTTAATTCAAATTTTTCATAATCATCTTTAGCGTTTGTTCCTCTCATAAGCGATAGCCGTTGTCTGATTTTCACCCTGACCAGATGATGATCCGAATAGCAGTCTGTCCCTCTAACTGATCTAACATCAATGATGCTACTGTGCCAACGTTTGTCCACTAATACATGATCTATTTGGTTCCGATTTTTGCCATCTGTAGATGTCCAGGTGTATTTATGAATATCCTTATGCTGAAATGTTGTGCCCTTAACAATGAGATTCTTTGATGTGGCGAAGGTGACTAATCTAACCCCGTTGTCGTTACTATCTTCATGCAGACTCCACTTTTGCATTAAAATCTCCTAAACAATTTTCATATGATATTGTGAAAGGCTATCAAATAAACATTCTAATTCTTCATAGAACTCATCCTTGATGTTGTCATATTTATCTTCTACAATTATAAAATCATGTTGTTTACCCTTTAGAATTATGTATGATATCCTATCACTAACAAACTTAATATCTCGGATAGCGGACAGAATCCTCTTCCTGACTAAAAAACCAGTTCCAAATTCAGGTCTTTCTGCACCCCCGTAGTATAATGCAAAGCTTCCTGATTCCTGACTACCTTCTCCTGGCCACCTGACTTCCTGTAAAGCGACTATATCCAAGGGCGATTTATCAAATTCCGCGTTAATATCTCTAATGTCCCACTATTGTATAAAATCCTAACATTCCATGTTCCTAGGAACATGTCCCTGTGTTTGAGCCTTTGGCATGGGTTCCCTGAAGTAGTCCCCGCCCGGAGAACCGAATGGGCGACTATTTGACCTCCGGAAAATTTTACCCCAATTGAACCCATGTCCGCATTTCTTGACGGTTGTATTTTTACGGTGAAAGATCGTCACTCTTTCGACCAAGTTACTTTTTTCGTCTGGCTTATCACCTTCGACCAGTCCGGCATGGGTAACCCTATCGGCAGCTATGCTACCGCCGGCATAGCTCATATGATCATTTAAGCATGCAAGCCACTCCACCACGACAAAGTAAAGATACAATGGAGGGATCAGGCTAGTTTAGTTACTCTTATTTACCAACAGATGACAACGAGTGACATGTGGTTATCACTTCGCCTCAATCAGACATCTAGTAGGCAACTAAGGTATTACTTGGATGGATGAAGATCGATTAAATTTTGCATAGAGGCCTTTTTATTCAGACTTGTGGTTCTTTTACGAGTGTGGAAATTCTCAGAGTCGGATCCCACGATTTTCCGGGTTCCGGAAGACTTTTCCTTTGGATTTTTCGATCCTAAAAATCCATCCACCCACTACTCTCAGAATGAGGGTAAATAAGGAATGTAACCCCTAGACCACTGCGACCGATATATTATATAGTGAACATTATATTTACTAGGTTTATAGTTTATTTGATTAACAATTATTATTTGAATGAAATATCAAATCACTTTATAGTTATTTGTGCTATAAGGGAGATAACAGCCTTATTAACTGTCGAGGATATTATTAATCTAACCGTTTTTAAGTCGAAAGAAAAAATATATTTTTTAAATCTTAATCAAAATTGCTTTTGTCCAAAACTTTTCAGGAGACAAAAATGGAGATGGAGGGTAAGTCAATTGCCCTTGCCTCTCAAATATCATATAACTTACTATTTATAAAAAAATAATTATTATTTAAATTTGTATTCATTTATATGAGTTAATGCATCTATTTATTCATTCACAATCAATTTATTATACAGTGTTGTCTGTTGCTATGAGACAGAAGTTGTTTATATTATATTAAACAGATACAAAGAAGATATACGAATTTGGTACAAGTGATTCGAAGAATAGTGTTTTAAAAATGATACCTACATTTGTGAAAGTTTGCTGAATTATTTCTAGCCCATCGTCGTACAGAGGTAAATATTGAGTAAGTTAACAATTCAACTTCTTGTGTGGTAAATAGTAATTACTCATGAATACAGAATTAAACATTCCACAGCGTGAGTGCAAACAAGTGTTTTATGGTTTATTACTATACAAAACATATGACAAATAATTGTATTGGTAATATTGAATATTAAGTATCAAAAATTTTTTCCATCTATATAATAACTTAGTTACAAATAATCAAATTCGTATTTTTTTATATATGGAATGAACAACAATTTTAGGCATTCAACTATTAAGATAATTTAAGGAATATGTTTTTTTAATTAAGAGAAAATTGAAATTTGATGTACAGAATTTGATCCACAATGTTCAGTACTAGGACCTATATTAATGTCTCTGTAAATCTAAAATTAAGTAACTTAATAAAGATTGTTATCGAAATACGCTATAGGCCAAAGATAACATTTCGAGTTCCATTGCGAATAGGATATTTAATCTGGCCTAAACCCTCTGGCGGCATAATGGCTTGATGTCAACTCAGCCTCTCACGGAAATGAGTGCCAGACATATGTTCATATTCACTGTGTTAACGAACATTCACGTCTATATCGAATTATATCCTATTTTATGCACTTCAGTATGTACTTCTTGCATAAATTATTCCAACTATGTAAACTAAATAAATATAATAGCTTTTTATATGAATTCTTAATAATTCATATTATTCAAGATAATTTATTTCAGACACGATCATCCAAAATCAACAAGTAACTGTTGCATAATATTATAACTAATTGAACAGATCAAATATGGAAGTTAAAGTGGACCTTTCTGCAATGTAAAAAAGTTAATAAATTATGAAGATGTTTCAATATTTAAATAAAATAACAATGCTATTTCATAGTTACAACACTAATGATAATCACTGTAATTAAACAAAATTCAAATTCCTTAATTAAAAGTAGAAAAACAATAAATTCAAAACAGGTGTCCTAATTACCCGAAGTTCCTCTACTAAAATTACTCAAACTAGCCAGATAGTTGTGCTTTTTGTAGCATGGGTTATTAGTAAAGTTGAATTTTGGTCCCTTAATTTTTAAGAACAGTTTTTCTTGAGAAATTGCTATTTAATATAACTTCGTCATTCATAACAATGAGATGCGTCACTAGACTGTAGTTCATTGAATCGAACTAGTTCAAAAGCGGTAGCACCCTACATAATTGCTAAGTGATTATCAAAAATATGAATTTACTTTCAAATTTGTTACAAAAATTCTGGAATTATAACGCAGGAGACTTGTTGCATTTTTAATATGTTTAACATTGGCGTATAACTGTGTACCATTATGTTCTAGTGCTTATTGGATCAATAGAGAAGATAGTCATAATCAAAATCAAACGTACAAGACATCCTGAATTTCTGGCAGTAAACACTGGGGGGGGGGACACTCAAGAAAGAATTATCGCAGTTTTGTTCGTCGATTTGGAGAGCATCACAATCCAAGTGCGCGATGAAAACTTGGTGCAATGCTTCATCCTCGCCTGCTGAAACATTGTCAATTCTAGTAGGACTTCAAATGTCTTGACCCCATAGAGGCTTATAGCAGAATCCCTAATAATCACTCATAAATGTTGTTTCTTACAATTTTACTCGAGTTAAAAACCGTGTATGCATTATGGGAGTACAATATTTAAAAGACAGTAAAATATGCCGTTCTTAATATTACAGATTTATCATTAACATTAATCGAAAACATTGTTAAAATAAATCGTTACAACTTTTATTACACAACATACTGTATTAAGTGTCGCAGTAACGTTTATAAATTAATTTAATTTAACGACCTAGTATTAGAAGCAAGGCCATTTTTCGGTAAACTTCCCAATCATATTATGGCGGATTTCAAAGCAGTACATAGTTAAATAATATCCTAATTCATGACACTGTTACCATCACAACAAAAACACAACCCGGTGATGGGAAGATGTTAAGTCCGGAGTAGATGTTCTGCAAAGAGGTAATGGCTAGTTAAGATTTGAAAAGCTGAAACTGATTTCTCCTTGACTCTTCTGATACAATGTGGCGTGTTGCAAGAAGCGTGCTCCATTTTTTGTCCAAGGTGATATTTCTATAGTGTTGGTGCATTTCTCGGTTTACATTTCTATTGACTGCAGCTTCAACGAGTTGAATGATAATGTTGGTGTAGTTGTATGATCAATCCTCGGATTCCACAATGGGAAGGAATCCATTGAAAATTAATTATTTTCTGGCTATTTTGGAAGTCTCCGATTAAGGTTTGAATATTTGATACATGTATAAAGTTACGGCAATTCCCACAATATTGTATGAATGTGAGACTTGGGCTTTCGACCAAGAAGCAGAAAGATGGAACACAGACGGCGAAAATGAGTTTCCTCAGACAAGTTAAAGAATGTAGAAAACTTGATAGAATAAGAATTGAAGATATAAAAGAAAACTAAAAAGTGCAGCCTTTATTGTATAAAGTCGCGAATTATAGACACAAGTGGATTGATCACAAGAATGGAATGAGTAAGGGAAGATATCCACTGTTGGCAAGAAATTATCAATCAAAAGAAAGACGTGATGTTAAAAGACCTATAAAACGTTGAGCTGATGCATTATGAAGTCGGAACAGGCAATAGCCTATTCCTTGGAGTGACGATGACGATGATGATGATGTTTGATACATGACAACTGAAGGGATGTGTATATGTCAAAGCCTGTGTTGCTGATTTTTTTTCTCAGAGTAGATGACTACATGTTTTAAACTTTATTGCCTGACATAGTCTATAGCTGTTGAAGGGCAGCACTTATGGCTGTTAATTTTCCATCTGGGTTGGTGCAATAATTTCCAATGGTATAGAAGGAAAATATTGTGCGGTATATGTCGACTCCAACATTACCTCCAACCACTAGCTGAGAACCATTTGTATGTGTACATATACAATAAAAGCCCCTTAATATCGGGGGATATGTTCCGCAAATATGACGCGAATATGGAATGGTCATTTGTGTGGGTATATAGAGGATATGTTCCAAGGTTACAGAATAAAATAAAAATTATCAAAATTAAATCAATTAATGAGATATTTTGAACAATTTCTATTAATTATTAGTGACGGGTTTAGGCAAGGACTTAAAGAACTTAGTATTTTTCCCCCTGTTTTGCCGCTTTTAAAAGGTCTTTCAATTAAGAGTGATATTCAGCTGTGAATTCTGCGATAGAATTCCTTATTTTGTCTTCAGATTTCTTGATTCATTAACATTGAAACAGCGTGATATAGACGCAAATAACTCGCCAACGCGTATACACGGTCAAGCATTTATATTTTTACTTTAGCGGCAACACTAATTTTTTTCTCTTCGGTACAACTTTTTCTTTCCTTTTACTCGACATTATAAATTGGGAACAAAGCACGAGAGACATGTGTTATTCAATCAAAATTATTGCAATGAATGACAAGTTGAAACAATATTATACCGATCATGGCGATGGAGACATTTATCAAAGTATATATTGGCACATGAAATACACAACGGCTTCTAAACAATGAACTTTAGGGTTAGTGACAATAAGGTTTGTTTTGTTTTAATATTTATTTGTCCATTTGGTTTGAATCACTATTTGTAAAAAGCCGCCTTGGCACCTGCATGCAGAAAAAAAAAACTGGTGATAGGTAATAAAGGACAATAATCCTTTTTAATATACCGACTAGATTCGCGAATAAATAAATTTTTAGACGCGAATGCAGGAACTGTCGCAATTTTTTAACCCGCGAATAAGGAGCTTTTGCTGTATTTTTATCATCTTCTTCTTCGAATTCTTTGAAACAAGTTTAAGGACCAAAGCCTGTAACATTTCAGTGAAACATTCTTGGACTGTCTTTTTTTTTCTAGGACGTCCCAAAGATCTCTTCCTTTGAGGACGGTAATGAAGCATGACTTAGCCTATATATATAAGTAACCATAGATCTTGAGGAAACAATCTGTTAACAGTTCTCAGTACTGTTGTTTCAGTTTCTTATTTGCTAACATATTCTGCCAATATTAGCTTTTGACAGTCATAGTGCTCGTTAAACTTAGGAGTCATGTATAGAGCGATGTATTTTGTTTCTCACGGAGAACTACAAAACTCAACAAACGCGTTAATCCACAATTAAGTTTCAAATAGATTAAAATTAGTGATTGTACCACCAGCAGTTAAAATCACAATGAACAATTAAAAAATTAACACTGTACGATCTAATATTTAAACATCCAGTAACTTGTTAAAATAAATATTTTTATTCCTTCAATTTAATTGTGAAATAATATGTGATGAATGTGATATTACACAGTTTATATGGAACTGAAAGAAAAAAGGTTATTTTATTATTTTTGGATTGAAAGTTAAAGATATGATCTGTAATATATTGAGAATTTGAAAATGCACCAAAAATAAGATTAATGGAAGAATATATATATATATATATATATATATATTATTTCCTCTCATTACAAAATTATATAAATACTATACAATATATAAAGACATTGTTTATAAAAAACAAACACATTTTCAGCTATCTGTACATGCATTTGCTAGATATTACGTAAGTCTAGTTATTTTATACATGAATTTTTTAGATAAAAATGTTGTATGTGTTTTTGTGACAATTCAAAACAGAAAGAAAACTACGCATGATATGTATTCAATAACTACTGGTATATTAAAAAAAACTAATAAGAATTTAATCTTATTCTAGCGATGGCGTGAGAAACGAAGATTCAAGAACAGCACAATAATCCACAATACGAATTTTTTTTCTAAAATTTCTAAAAAAAATCCAAAGTATTCTTCGTGCAAGTGCCCAAATTCCTTCTTGTTGTTTTCCCCATGTATACTTTATTGCAGACTCTACAACTAAATTGACAAATTCCACATTTTAACTATCTGGGGTGTTCACTTTTTTATTGATTATTAATAGATTACCAAAGATAAACTTATTTATCCCTACCAATGTAAATTGAATTTCTAAATGCCTTTGGGGAACGACCATTGGCTGACGCTTTTCTGCGTTGATCAATGGCTAATGCCTTTGGGGGACGACAAATAGCTGATGATTTTGTGTGTTGACAATGGAGAATGCCTTTGGGGGACGACAAATTGCTGATGCTTTTGAGTTTTGACCAATGGATAATGCCTTTGGGGGACCACAAATGTCTGTTGCTTTTGTTCGTTGACCAATGGATAATGCCTTTCGGGCACCAGAAATGTCTGATACTTTAGTGCGTTTACCAATGGCTAATGCCTTTGGGGGCGGCAAATGTCTGATGCTTCTGCGTGTTGACCAATGGCTAATGCCTTTAGGGGACGACAAATGTCTGTTGCTTTTGTGCGTTGACCAACGGATAATGCCTTTGGGGAGCGGCGGCAAATGTCATGTTTCTGCGTGTTGACCAATTGCTAATGCCTTTGGGGGACGACAAATGTCTGTTGTTTTTGTGCGTTGACTAATGGCTAATGCCTTTGGGGGACGACAAATGTCTGTTGCTTGTGCGTTGACCAATGGATAATGCCTTTGGGGGGCGGCAAATGTCTGATGCTTTTGTGCGTTCACCAATGAATAATGCCTTTGGGGACGACAAATGTCTGTTACTTTTGTGCGTTGACCAATGAATAATACCTTTGGGGAGCGGCGGCAAATGTGTGATGCATCTGCGTGTTGACCAATTGTTAATGCCCTTGGGGGACGACAAATGCCTGTTGCTTTTGTGAGTTGACCAATGGCTAATGCCTTTGGGGGACGACAAATGTCTGTTGCTTTTGTGCGTTGACCAATGAATAATGCCTTTGGGGAGCGGCGACAAATGTCTGATGCTTCTGCGTATTGACCAATTGCTAATGTCTATGGGTGACGACAAATGTCTGTTGCTTTTGTGCGTTGACCAACGAATAATGCCTTTGGGGGACGGCAAATGTCTGATGCTTTTGTGCGTTAAACAATGGCTAATGCCTTTTGGGACCACAAATGTCTGATGCTTCTGCGTGTTGGACCAATGGCCAATGTCTTTGGGGGACGACAAATGTCTGTTGTTTTTGTTCGTTGACAATGAATAATGCCTTTGGGGAGCGGCGAAAAATGTCTGATGCTTCTGCGTATTGACCAATTGCTAATGCCAATGGGGGACGACAAATCTCTGTTGCTTTTGTGCGTTGACCAACGAATAATGCCTTTGGGGGACGGAAAATGTCTGATGCTTTTGTGCGTTGACCAATGGCTAATGCCTTTGGGGACCACAAATGTCTGATGCTTTTGTGCGTTGACCAATGGTTAATGCCTTTGGGGACCACAAATGTCTGATGCGTTTGTGCGTTGACTAATGGCTAATGCCTTTGGGGGACCATACATGTCTGATGCGTTTGTGCGTTGACCAATTGCTAATGCCTTTGGAGAACGACAAATATCTGATGCTTTTGTGCGTTGAACAATGGCTAATACCTTTGGCCGACCACAAATGTCTGATGCTTTTGTGCTTTAACCAAAGGCTAATGCCTTTGGGGGACCATACATGTCTGATGCGTTTGTGCGTTGACCAATGGCTAATGCCTTTTGGGGACGACAAATGTCTGATGCTTTTGGGCATTGACCAATGACTAATGCCTTTGGGGGACCACAAATGTCTGATGTTTTTGTGCGTTGACCAATGGCTAATGCCTTTGGGGATGACATATCTCTGATGATTTTGTGCGTTAACCAATGGCTAATGCCTTTGGGGGACCATACATATCTGATGCGTTTGTGCGTTGACCAATTGCTAATGCCTTTGGAGAACGACAAATATCTGATGCTTTTGTGCGTTGAACAATGGCTAATACCTTTGGCCGACCACAAATGTCTGATGCTTTTGTGCTTTAACCAAAGGCTAATGCCTTTGGGGGACCATACATGTCTGATGCGTTTGTGCGTTGACCAATGGCTAATGCCTTTTGGGGACGACAAATGACTGATGCTTTTGGGCATTGACCAATGGCTAATGCCTTTGGGGGACCACAAATGTCTGATGCTTTTGTGCGTTGACCAATGGCTAATGCCTTTGGGGATGACATATCTCTGATGATTTTGTGCGTTAACCAATGGCTAATGCCTTTGGGGGACCATACATATCTGATGCGTTTGTGCGTTGACCATGGCTAATGCCTTTGGGGGACGGCAAATATCTGATGTTTTTGTGCGTTGACCAATGGCTAATGTCTTTGGGGGACCACAAATGTCTGATACTTTAGTTCGTTGAACAATAGTTAATGCCTTGGGGACGACAAATGTCTGATGCTTTTGTGTATTGAGCAATGACTAGTGCCTTTGGTGGGCGACAAATATCTGTTGCTCTTGTGTGTTGAACAATAGCTAATGCCTTTGGGGGACGACAAATGTCTGATGTTTTTGTGCGTTGACCAAAGGCTAATGCCTTTGGGGACCATACATGTCTGATGCGTTGTGCTTTGACCAATGTCTAATGCCTTTGGGGATGACATATCTCTGATGATTTTGTGCGTTAACCAATGGATAATGCCTTTGGGGGATGACAAATGTCTGATGCTTTTGTGCGTTGACCAATGGCTAATGCCTTTGGGGGACGACAAATGTATGATGCTTAAGTGCTCTGACCAATTGATAATGCCTTTGGGGGACCACAAATGTCTGATACATTTGTGGATTAACCAATGGCTAATGCCTTTGGGGACGACATATGTCTGTTGATTTTTTTGCGTTGGCCCATGGTTAATGCCTTTGGGGGCGACAAATATCTGATATTTTGTGCGTTGACCAATGGATAATGCCTTTGGGGGACTACAAATGTCTGATACTTTTGTGTGTTGATCAGTAGCTAATGCCTTTGGGGGACGACAAATGTCTGATGCTTTGTGCGTTGACCAATGGCTAATGCCTTTGGGGGTCCACAAATGTCTGATACTTTTGTGTGTTGATCATCAGTTAATGCCTTTGGGGGACGACAAATGTCTGATGATTTTGTACGTCGACCAATGGCTAATTCCCTTGGGGGACCACAAATGTCTGATACATTTGTGGGTTGACCAATGGCTAATGCCTTTGGGGGACGACAAATGTCTGATGCTTTGTGCGTTGACCAATGGCTAATGCCTTTGTGGGACGACAAATGTATGATGCTTAAGTGCTCTGACCAATTGATAATGCCTTTGGGGGACCACGAATGTCTGATGCTTTTGTGCGTTGAACAATAACTAATGCATTTTTGGGAGACGACAAATGTCCGATACATTTGTGCGTTGACCAATGGCTAATGCCTTTGGGGGATGACATATGTATGATGCTTTTGTGCGTTGACCAATGGTTAATGCCTTTGTGGGACGACAAATGTATGAAGCTTAAGTGCTCTGACCAATTGATAATGCCTTTGGGGGACCACAAATGTCTGATGCTTTTGTGCGTTGAACAATAACTAATGCATTTTTGGGAGACGACAAATGTCTGATACATTTGTGCGTTGACCAATGGGTAATGCCTTTGGGGGATGACATATGTATGATGCTTTTGTGCGTTGACCAATGGATAATGCATTTGGGGGATGACAAATGTCTGATGCTTTTGTGCGTTGACCAATGGCTAATGCCTTTGGGGATGACATATGTCTCATACTTTTTGCGTTGACCAATGGTTAATGCCTTTGGGGGATGACATATGTATGATGCTTTTGTGCGTTGACCAATGGCTAATGCCTTTGGGGGATGACATATCTCTGATGCTTTTGTGCGTTGACCAATGGCTAATGCCTTTGGGGGACGACCAATGGCTGATACATTGGGAGGACCATCTATTTTTAAAGAATAATTTTCATATTTATCCCTCTAACGAAATGTAAAAATTTAGATTTTTGCCGGTTCTTTGACATTTTGGATCACTGTGTACTGGGTGGCTGGTAGCGGCAATAACGGATAGATTTGGTGCGGCAGCATGTGTGGAACCATATGGGACAGTAGTAACATAGGGAGCAGGTGAGCGATTCCACGTGTGGATATGTCACATTTTCAATAAATCTTTAGAACTCCAGGCTATTTAATGTATAATTTGTTCGGCCTGTATAATGCTGGCATATTATCTGATAGAAAAGATTCAGGAGATTAAGATGACTATTTAACTCATGCCCCAAATGGGAGTCAATGACCAATCACGTTTCAATGATTCCTGTTTTACAACCAATCAGAGTCGTGTTTCACGAAATATTTATCAGTGTTAGGATTATCATATATTAAACAAAGCTCCTCCTTTTTAATATTCTGAACAGGTCTGACCGTTATTTTGCAGTGACTGAGCCTATAACAAATACGGCTACCAGATTGTATATAATAGTGCTTACATGTCAACATTTGTAGCAATTGATTATACCCCAAAAAAAGAAACCACTGTTTGCACTTTCTTAAATGTATTTTTCCCAGGTAATAATCGAGAAAAATATAATTGTCATATTTACATCATACGACATCAAAAATGAATTAATATACAGATTGATGTGTTTCATTTTTTCTCCACTAGAGAGCATTCTTACAATATTGCGTTCCTTTGGCAATAAATAGTATGATCTGGTTGCAGTGATAAACAAAAGAAGCAGTAGAAGCGTACCTATCGTTTCTCATTTGTTTTCAAACATCGCCGTTTACATTAAATATATAAATATTTTAAAATAACTATAGTTAAATAATGATTTGTGAGTAAACAGCTTAATTTTATTCGTTAAATAGTCCTAACAAATGCCACTCTTGATTTCCAAATTCTCTAGATAAATTCACTCCTCACTTCGTGAGTCGTGAATTTATCGATAATTTGGAAATCACTCGTGGCATTACTTATGATAATGAAAAGAGTCAGAAGGAAATTTTCCCCAGTTATTATAAAAGTTTAGTCAAAAAGCGATTTAAAAATAAATTTGCAGAGGACACTTCAAGTTTAAATATGATTATTTAAAAACGACAAAATTATAATGTAAAATATGTTAGAATGAAAAGCGTAGTCCTTGACCATATTACATTATCTGGAATATAGAAATTATATTATATGCTAACAGAGTGCTGGAGATATTAAGGTATATTTAAAGACAATACCAATTACTGTGAAGAAATTAAATATATAAGACTTGAAAGCATAATAATAGTCCCTTCGATTGGTTGCTGGCCAAAGGAAGGCAAGACCAGTGATGGGGCTGCCATCAGGAGAAGAAAAGAAAATAAAGGAAAGAAGAAATGGAAGAAAGGAAAGACTCCCTAGCCCTCGGATGCCCTAATAGCGTCGGGGTCGAAAAAAACAAGAGTTAACCAAGAGATTAGGCCTTGGCCTAATACTTGGAAGGAATAAGAAGAAGAAGGATTAAATGTAACATTAATATATGTTCCTAGGTATGATGTTTCCATTGAAATGCTCAGTATGACACCAGTGAAGTCATGGATGATTTTCGACTTTGTAGTGAGAATGAAGACAGCAACTAGACAATAATACCTAAACAGGTAAAGTTTATATATGAACTCTATATTATTTTTATCTTATAAATATTTACACATATATCAATTATTGTTTTAATATAATTACATACCGGTACTTATCAAAAAATATGCATAAGAACATAGTTAAAATCTTTCTGTTTTGTTGTAAAGTGTTGTATATGTCAAGTACAAATGGAGAATATTGTTTGAAACATAATATCTAGCAAATTGTGATGTGCACTCGTAGAAGTATAACTGAAAGTGCTATATCAGATTGATCCTATGGTTAATATATATATTTTTTTCTTTTTTTGCTACCAATATTTACAGACCTGATACAATTGTATTTTTCTGTTTGTTTCCTCGAATAAGTCAAGGGATAGTGAAAATATTCAAATATTAATTTCAAAATCAAACTGATGTTTGGAAAAATGCGGAATACTGAACAAAAAATTTGCTGCATAATTTTGGTTCGATCTACAAATAGATATATACATACATTATAAACCTGTAAATAAAATAAAAATTATTTTTAATTGTCATATTTACTATTATTATATTAATACTGTTGTTATTACTGAAGAGAACCAAAACTAACAGCCACTGCCTTATAGCTCAGTGTTGATTCTCTAAAGGCTAGATGAAGACATCCTCGATAACAAATTACCTGGTCCTCCAGGTTGCAGATTTTAGCAATGGGCTAACTCCCTGTTCTATAGAGATAAAATGTGTACTGCTATAAGATCAAAAGAGAATAAAGTCGGACTGAATTAATCCTAGCATAGTTTCAGTTGTAGGCCTAATGTAAAAAAAAACCTGATATATGGACAGTATTTTCATTGGTCGAATAACTGCTTACATTTAAACCTGTAAAAAAAATGTATTTCGCTTTCTAACTACCTAGCACATGTTTATAAATGTTATGTGGGCGAATCTTAAATATAGGACCTATAATAATTTTAATAGATTAAATAATATTTGTGTCAATTTAATTGTTTTAAACATTTTAAGTATATGATCATTGTTTAGGTAATACAGTTCACTTTTGGTCCTGAATTACCAGGGTTCTTCATTTATAACTTAACGGGCACATGGCGTTTTGCATGTGCTCGGTTGGATGTGCCACAACCGTCTTTGCTCCTACTTAAACTTTGCGCGTAAAGCATGTAAAAATCTTACCTTTTTTTTCTTCAATTAAACAGTCATTCACTGATGAAAGAAACCATTCACAGTAATACATTCGTGATACTTGGTCACCTTATTTTAAACAATGGACATTTGTACGCCTATAAGGTTTTAGTTTTAATAATTTAGTTGCAGTCTCCTCAAGTGTTGAAATAACTGAAATTTAAATGTATTACTGTGTGTATGTGTGTATTTTTTTTCCTTACAACTTTCCAATCTGATTTTACAATAATAATAATAACAATTCATCAGTTTTTTTATATTTTTAATTGCATAAGTGCTACAATTCAAATAAGTTTTAAGATAAAAAAAAATAACAATCTTATCTCAGTATTTGTAAGTGATCTCAGAATAAATATTTTCAATACCACCAGAACATCGTAATGGTATAGGATTGCCTGTTTTGAGTTCTGTTGCACTTTCTTCATTATGCGATTATTCATTATTAGATTGTGGAAAACATTTATCCTGATTTTGTCTTTTAATTTGAGGCTCAGAATTTATCTAATTTTTGTTATAAACTTGTACTTTATCATTACCTGTACTGTCAGAGTTATCAAGTGATTTTTTATTTACATTTGGTTCACAATAAATATGACATTCTGGGGATATCTTCATAGTAAACGTTTTGTTACTTTCTTCATCATCCTCTACATTTGCAGTAAAAGGTGAATTGCCTTCTTTAAGGTTAAGTGCTTCTCCTAATTCTGGTTCTGAATAAACTGGATTTTCTAGCCCTGAATAAATGGGATTACAGACTGATAGACTAGGAGGCAAATTTACGTTTTCTTCATCAATAGGTATTTGACAATAAATAACGTTTTCTACAGTTACTATTGAAGGTAAATCAGTTTTCTCAGCAACATTAATTTTATTGGATTTGTTTTTGGCTTTAGGCCTATTTGGTTCTGAATATATTGAACACAGATTAGATATTTTCGAAGAACTGTCATTATTTTGTTCATCTATTATTAACGTATGTTCATTACTTTGAAATCCTACAGGAGTGTTTTGAATTACATCATTGGGATATTTCTTAACGTCTATTTCAGTTGATATACCTTTCAACATGTATGGTTCAGAATAAATAGGATCATTTTGAAATATTTTGGGATTTGCAGATATTTTAGTATTTACATTTTGTTCTGTTTCTACTAATGATAATGTAGTACTTCGATCTGGGTCAGAAGAAATCTGTTTAGTTGTAGGAATATGTTGTGTAGTTTCCAGTGAACATGAATTTTCAGTGAAGCAAGAAATTTTAGCATCCATTTCTTGACGTGAAGGGCTATTCACATATTCTGATTCAAGATCTATTGGTGAAGTACAATTGTTTACTTCGTGCGGCCCTGTCAGTGTTCCACTAGGCATATCTACTTGAGCATTTGTTTGAATAAGATATGTGTTTTCTATCGTTACCAAATGATCGTTCATTTTTGAATCATTAATATCATCCAATGTTACTCCAGATCTTTTCATAAAATTATTCTTAATTATTTTATTTAACTCCATTTTCCTTTTATTCCTATAATAGAACACCAAACACAATACAATACACACCACTATAAATATAAAACCAAATACTAAACAGGCAATTAGTATTATTTTACTAGGATCATTTATTGGTGAGTGGAAAGGACATTCATTTTCTGATCCTATATGTGCCAACGTAGCCCATGAAATGTTCTGCGGACTTTTACAGAATGCTGGAGTTTGAAATTGTTTTTTCTTATACCAAATTATCGTGTGCCATATCTGGCAATTGCAATCAAGTGGGTTCTCAGATATGTTTAGCTTTTTTAATGCCACCAACGGTTCTAAAACACTAGAGTGTATAAATGTAATTTCATTTATAGAAACGTCTAAACGGACTAAATTTCTTTGATTTTGAAACAGGCGTCCATCTGAAAGACTTTGTAACTTATTTTTTGAAATATCTAAATAATACAGAATATTTAATTTGGAGAATAAACGATGATCCAGGAACTTAATCAGATTTTCTTGCAGTTCGAGGTACTGTAAATTGCACATTGAATCGAAAGCATCATGCTCAATGTCCTCTAACCCTGCGTTGTTGATGTAGAAATGTTCGAGCGTTGTTAAATTAACAGGATATTTATTAGCTTGCAGTTTGTTTATTTTGAAGTGATTGCAGTGTCTAGTATTCGGTTTGTATTTGGGTGTATCGGTGCAGTATTCATTGTCTCCATGGATGAATATGGTAGGCATCAAAATTAATGTATGTAGGAAGATCCATTTCACTATCATTGCTTCCGGAATTATTTTTCTGAAACAAACACTTGTCTTAATACCAATATAACTACGAATAATATTGCTTCCATAGCTGTTTTAAACTATTAGAAACTGTTTCATATCTAGGTCCTGAGAGTTAGCAATATATATATATATATATATATATATATATATATATATATATATTTCGTGTCACGTTATTTGTCCTCGATGGAAACCTAAACTACTGAACCGATTTTAATAAAAATTTTGCACACTGTGTGCAGTTTGATCCAACTTGAGACATAGGGTAGTTTATAACTAAATTTATAGTCGCATTATTTTTTATTGCAAATTATTTGTTTATTATAATTATCTGTGAGTTTCATACGATTCTAACAGATGGCGGTGTGAGGTAATTTGGTAAGGTAATTGGTTTATTATTTAAGACAGAGAGATCCAGGTGGCTGTGCTTTTTGTTTCAACCGCGAATTTCAATTGAATTAGTTTACTACAACATAATTTAAGCCTCAGCAACGCATGGCCGGGACTTGATATATATATATATATATATATATATATATATATATATATATATAAAACAAAGTCGGATTAGTTACACTATAACTCAAGAATGGCTGGACCGATTTTTATGATCTTTGATTTGTTGGATTTTTTTCCGCCCTGAATAGCAGAATAACTATTAAAACGTCGGAAAAATTAACGTAAAAATATTTAAAGGCGATACGAAGCTCGCCGGGCCAGCTAGTATATATATATATATATATATATATATATATATATATATATATATATATTACTCAGGCATTTATTTTTCTTTTCATGTCATTGTCTTCATTGCTAATATAAAGATAATGGTGGTGGACCCTCGATGGTATCTTTACTTTGTCGTGGTGGAGTGGCTTGCGTGCTTAAATGAACTCGAGAGCTATGCCGGCGGTAGCATTGCTGCCGAAAGGGTTACCCGTGCCGGACAGGTCGAAGGCGTTAAGCCAGACGAATAAAGTATATTGGTCGAAAGAGTGACGATCATTCACCGTAAAAATACAACCGTCAAGAAACGCAGACATGGGTTCCACTGGGGTAAATTATTCCGGAGGTAACAGGACATGTAGCACGAATAGGGAATGAAAGAGGAGCATGGAGGCTTATAGTAGGAAAATCAGAGGGAAGACGGTCAGTTGGTAGATCAAGAATGAAGTGGGATAATAACTAACCATGATTTGAGGTAAGTAGATTACACAGGGGATGATTGGAAAACAGCTCAGGATAGGGATGTGTGGAGAGCTTATGTTCGCATGGCCATGAACCTATGAGTTCGATAGTGCCAGTGAGTTAATTAGTTAATGGTGATGAATCGGCTTCGGTGGTCTAAAGGTTAGGTTGCAGACCTCTATACCTATGGTCGCGGATTCAACCACTTCCGAGATCAGTGAATTTCTTACGATGCGATGGTAAACTCCAAAGGATAATTCCGGGAGGGAGAGAAGTGACAAAAATAATAAATGTTTCATTATTCTCTTTTCATTACCACTAATTAGAAATGTTTGATTAATAAGATAGATCTGTAGTGATTGTATAATTAAATTATAAAAAATGAGTAAATAAATAAATTAGTTATATATAGTGTGGTGATTTTGATTAAACAATGAAAGACACATCTTAAAATATCTTCTTTCATGCGCTGACTTTCCATTAGCAAATCTAACTCACACCCTTGTAAGCACGTGGCGAAAATTTTGTTGACAGAGTTGCTGTCTTTCCTAGAATAAAAACAGATACTGACAAAAACAGAAGAAATATACTTAAAAGAGAAACCCTGACACCTCGTAAAATTTCAGTGACCGGCACTAATGAAGGTTTCGCCGGTACATCGCCTTTATTCAATGATCTCTCTATTAGAGGCGGCTTGGGCAGAGAGATTTACAACAGCTTGATAGAAAATATCTTAAGATGTGTCCCCAAGTATAACTGACATAACACTATAAACAAAATACAATAAAATAGAACATTGAATAATAAATCCCATAAGCAAAATTAAAATGTTATAAAACAATGGCGGTCCCTCTCCTTTTGTATGGGAGTAAATCTTGGATTACCACCACCAAACAAGAAAATAAAATCCAAACAGCCGAGATGAAATTTTTAAGAAGAGTAAAAGGATGCACTAGAATGGACCAGATAAGAAATGAGGATTATCCGTGAAGAACTGCAGATCTACTGCATAAAAGAAAATATATTTCACAACAAGAATCAGTGGAAAGAACGTGTAAACAGAATGGAAGATAGCAGATTACCAAATAAAATCTTACATTATTTTCCGAGAGGAAGAAATGTCGGACGTCCTTGGAAGAGATGGTCTTAGATGTATTAGTGAAGACGGAATAGGAAATTAATGCCTAAACCAGGAAGTGAAGAAGAAGAAGACAAAATTAAATATTTTATTTTTTAGCAGTCAGATAGTGCGACATTATTTTTTTCTTCGAAACATTTATATAAAATAATAATTAAAAAAAAAACTAAAACAACACGCTTTATTAGAAAACCGAACTAAAAAATGAAAAATAATTTTGATTTCCAAGACGCTTGGGATGAAATTAAAGTGGTCAACAAAAAAATCATCTCCAACACATCTAGAATAAAACTAGGGTTATCTACAAAAAAAATAATTTTACCATCAAAAGCGTGGGGTGCTTTTTATGGTTTTTACGTTTTCTTCTTAGAGACTCTACTTTTACCAATATCTGGTTATTATAAAATATATTAATTCATATAGAGCACCACACGCTTTTGATGGTAAAATTATTTTTTTGTAGATAACTCTAGTTTTGTTCTAGATATGTTGGAGATGATTTTTTTGTTGACCACTTTAATTTTATCCCAAGCGTGTTGGAAATTAAAATTATTTTTCATTTTTTAGTTCGGTTTTCTAATAAAGCGTGTTGTTTTAGTTTTTTTAATATATTATTTATTTTTATTTTTTAGTTTTAATATTTTACAGAATAAGATAAAAATGTAAATATATTTAAATTCGATACTATTGTATTATGAGCTAAAAGTAATACTCTACTAAAAAACATCCTCCGGGGCGGACTTGAACCAGCGACCTATGGATTACTGAAATTATATACCACTACAGTCCACCGCTCTACCAATTGAGCTCTTACAACGATTGAGTAAGAAGTTGATAAGTCCGCAACCTATTATACCGGTTTTTACTATTTTGTTTTACTGCTGATTCTGGCCAGGATTTTGGAAACGATTTATGAAATTATTGTATTGGCATTGGTCCTTTACAAGTATACAAAGTTTCAAGTCGATCCAATGATTCTAAGTGGGTGAAAATCGTGTTGAAATATTCCGTTACATAATTACACAGACACTTTTTTTTTTTTTTTTCTGATGATTCTGGCCAGGATTTTGGAAAAAACAAATTATGAAATTATTGTATTGTCATTGATCCTTTACAAGTATACGAAGTTTCACAGTCGATCCAATGATTCTAAGTGGGTGAAAATCGCGTTGAAAGATTCCGTTACATAGATAGATACAGGTCAAGCTAATATAAAGCGTGTAGTAATAGGTTTCAATCTCTATAATCATACTTAAAACATATGGTTTTATATCGACAACTGTCCTAACTGTACCTCGTGTAGAATGATATCATGTTTTACAGAGTGAAACTAAAATAATATCTGCGATTTTTTTTTCAATTATATTTGAAGAGCAATAGTGAATGTAGTATATGTATGAGAAGTTACAAAATGTGTGATTCCTCGCCCGGAGAGTGGAATTGCGGACTATTTTACCTCCGGAAATTTTTATACCAATGGAAACTATGTTCGCGTTTCTTCACGGTTTGGTTTTTACGGTGAAACATCGTCACTCTATCGATCAAGGTACTATTTTCGTATGGCTTATCGCCTTTCAACTGTCTGGCATGGGTAACCCTTTCGGCAATAATGCTACCGCCCGCATAGCTCTAGGGGTTATGTAAGCCACTCCATCACGACAAGGTAATTATACAATATATTTCATTAAAATGTAAAAAAATAGTAAGAAGTTGAATGACGTTTGGAACAGAAACGTGGACTATAAATGTCCAATTAAAGTCAAAATTGCAATCTACAGAAATTTATTTTTTAAGATCTGCACGATGTTCTATATTAGACAGGATCAGAAACAGTATTACCCAAGAAAAAAATTAACTTTAGCGAAACAATTATTCAATTTGTGGGAAATAAACAATTGCAATGTTTTGGACACATGAAGAGGATGAATGAAGATAGATTGTCACTTAGGAGTTTGGAGTGGATTCAAAATCTGAGGAAAAGAAGAGGGAGACCTAAGAAGACATGGATAGAGGGAATTATGAAATTGATGAAGGACAGGGGACTGCGGGATGGTAACTAGAAATATAGACATGAATGGAGGAAGAGTATCAAAATTTAATATTGGGCATAGGAAGATGTATACATTTAAAACGTGTTAAATGAAAAATAAAATACAAAAATTATTGTAAATAAATGTTATATTATAAAAGAAAAACTGAAAATCATAAGGTAGTAATTATGTCGTAATAATTTTAACGATACATTAACTTTAATATTAACGAATAAATATAAACAAAACGAGATAAATTATAAAACAGATTGTATCTGATATCTCAAACGTAACTAAGTAAAATTTCATTTTTAAAAAGTCCGTCCTCTCACATCTCATTCTTGGCTATCTACCTGCGCTCTCCCTCTGTTTTTCAAGAAGAAAGTTTCCATTTCCTTCTTTCATTCCTCATTCGTGCTACGTATATGTCCTTCCCATCGCAGTCTACTAGACTTAACTGTTCTTACTACATCTGGTTCAACATAAAGATAATTTAACTCACTGCTAGATTGTCTTCTCCATTCGCCTGTTTGTTCATCTCTCTTTGATCGAAACATGTTTCAAAGAACTTTGTTCTCAAATACTCGTAATATTTTATCCTCACTTAAAGCAAGAGTCCAAGTTTCGCATCCATATAATATAATTGGAAGAATTTATATATTTGCAATTACTTTTTTTAGAGAAGCCGGGACAAGACTCCCTGGAATGTATAACAACATGCATTTCCAGAATTTAGCCTATGTTTAATTTCTTTGTGCACCTCTCTCCTGTTTGTAATTATTGTTCCTAGCTATTTGAATTCAGCTGCTTTTTCAAAATTTTCCTCATTTATCATTAACTTGTCCTCTTCCATTATATAACCTATTACTATGTTTGACCTTATGCTTAGTTTTATTGATGTTTACTTTCAGCTCCAATTTCATAGCGTTACGCAATAGAGTCTACGTGTTGGCCCCTAGTATCTCCTCGCTAAAACATAGTAATACTACATCATCGGCATAAATTAACAGCTTATTAACGTCATTGAGTTGTAGGCCTTCTTCCATAATTTTTTTTAAATTAGTACTTGAAATGCTCACTCGTCCTGAACTATCAGCAGCATAAATTCTGTAGGAGGTCTTTCCTAAACATGTTGGATCTTCTGCTTGTAGTTTGGTAGTAAAAGTATTTTTAGGAGGCGTTTCGAAAACATGTTTGATCTTCAGCTTGTAGTTTGGTAGTATAAATTACAAGCAGAAAATGAAACATGTTTTCGAAAGGTTTCCTCCAAAAATTATACTGCTGATAATAGAGTACCAAACTACAAGCAGAGGATGAAACATGTTTTCGAAAGGTTTCCTAAAAAATGTATACTGCTGATAATTGAGTACCAAACTAAAATCAAAATATGAAACATGTTTTCGAAAGTCCTACATAATTGATACTGCTGATAGTTGAGTACCAAACTACATGCAGAAGATGAAACATGTTTTCGAATGGCCTTGTACAAAATTTATAATGCTAAAAATTGAGTATCACACTACAAACAGAATATGAAACATGTTTTCGACAATCCACCTACGTAATTTACACTGCTCATAATTAAGTACCAAATTACAAGCAGAAGATGAAACATGTTTTCGCAAGGTTTCCTACAAAATGTATACTGCTGAAAGTTGAATACCAAACTACAAGCAGAAGATGAAACATGTTTTCGAAAGGCCTTGTACAAAATTTATAATGCTAATAATTAAGTATCACACTACAAGCAGAATATGAAACATGTTTTCGACAATCCACCTACATAATTTATACTGCTCATAATTGAGTACCAAATTACAAGCAGAAGATGAAACATGTTTTCGAAAGGTTTCCTACAAAATTTATACTGCTGATAGTTGAGTACCAAACTACAAGCAGAATATGAAACATGTTTTCGAAAAGCCTCCTACATAATTTATACTGCTGATAATTAAGTACGAAACGACAAGCAGGAGATGAAACATGTTTTCGAAAGACCTTGTACAAAATTTGTACTGATGATAGTTGAATACCAAAGTACAAGCAGGATATTAAATATGTTTACGAAAGTCCTCCTACAAAATTTATACTGCTGATAATTAAGTACGAAACGACAAGCAGAAGATGAAACATGTTTTCGAAAGGCCTTGTACAAAATATATACTGTTGATAGTTCAGTACCAAACTACAAGCAGAAGATGAAACATGTTTTCGAAAGGCTTTGTACAAAATTTATACTGCTCATAGTTGAGCACCAAACTTCAAGCACGAGATGAAACATGTTTTCGAAAGGCTTCCTACCAAATTTATATTGCTGATAATTGAGTACGAAACGACAAGCAGGAGATTAAACATGTTTTCGAAAGGCCTTGTACAAAATTTATACTGCTGATGGTTCAATACCAAACTACAAACAGAAGATGAAACATGTTTTCGAAAGGCTTTGTGCAAAATTTATACTGCTGATAGTTGAGCACCAAACTACAAGCAGAAGATGAAACATGTTTTCTGAAGGCTTCCTACCAAATTTATACTGCTGATAATTGAGTACGAAACGACATGCAGAAGATTAAACATGTTTTCGAAAGGCCTTGTACAAAATTTATACTGCTGACAGTCCAGTACCAAACTACAAGCAGAAGATGAAACATGTTTTCGAAAGGCCTTGTACAAAATGTATACTGCTGTCAGTTGAATACCAAAGTACAAGCAGGATATTATACATGTTTTCGAAACTATAAAATGTATAGTGCTGATAATTGAGTACGAAACGACAAGCAGAAGATGAAACATGTTTTCGAAAGGTCTTGTACAAAATATATACTGCTGTTAGTTCAATACCAAACTACAAGCAGAAGATCAAACATGTTTTCGAAAGACTTTGTACAAAATTTATACTGCTGATAGTTGAGCACCAAACTATAAGCAGAAGATGAAACATGCTTTCGAAATGCTTCCTACCAAATTTATACTGCTGATAATTGAGTACGAAACGACAAGCAGAAGATGAAACATGTTTTCTAAAGGCCTTCTACATAATTTATACTGCTGATTGTTGAGTACCAAACTGCAAGCAGAAGATGAAACAAGTTTTCGAAAGACATTTGTACATAATGTATACTGCTGATAGTTGAGTACCAAACTATAAGCAGAACATTACACATGTTTCCCAAAGGCCTTGTACAAAATTTATACTGCTGATAGTTGAGTACCAAACAACAAGCAGAAGATGAAACATGTTTTCGAAAGGCCTTCTACATAATTTATACTGCTGATAGTTGAGTACCAAACTACAAGCAGAAGATGAAACATGTTTTCGAAAGGCTTCCTACAAAATTTATACTGCTGATAGTTGAGTACCAAACTACAATCAGAAGATGGAACATATTTTCGAAAGGCCTCCTAGCAAATTTATACTGCTGATAATTGAGTACCATACTACAAGCAGAAGATAAAACATGTTTTCGAAAGGATTCCTACATAATTTATACTGCTGATAGTATACCAAACTACAAGCAGAAGATAAAACATGTTTTCGAAAGGCTTACTACATAATTTATACTGCTGATAGTTGAGTACCTAACTACAAGCAGTGGATGAAACAAGTTTTAGAAAGACCTTTGTACAAAATGTATACTGCTGATACGTGAGTACCAAACTATAAGCAGAAGATTAAACATGTTTCCCAAAGGCCTTGTACAAAATTTATACTGCTGATAGTTGAGTACCAAACTACAAGCAGAAGATGAAACATGTTTTCGAAAGGCCTTTTACATAATTTATACTGCTGATAGTTGAGTACCAAACTACAAGCAGAAGATGAAACATGTTTTCGAAAGGCTTCCTACATAATTTATACTGCTGATAGTTGAGTACCGTACTACAAGCAGAAGCTGGAACATATTTTCGAAAGACTTCCTACCAAATTTATACTGCTGATAATTGAGTGCCAAACAACGAGCAGAAGAAGAAACATGTTTTCGAAAACCTTCCTATATAATTTATACTGCTGATAGTTGAGTACCAAACTACAAACAGAAGATAAAACAGGTTTTTGAAAGGCCTCCTACATAATTTATACTGCTGATAGCTGAGTATCAAACTACAAGAAGAAGATGAAACATGTTTTCGAAAGGCCTTTTACAAAATTTATACTGCAGAAAGTTGAGTACCAAACTACAAGCAGAATATGAAACATGTTTTTGACAATCCACCTACATAATTTATACAGCTGATAATTGAGTATTAAACTACAAGGAGAAGAATATACATGTTTTCGAAAGGTTTCCTACAAAATGTATACTGCTGATAGCTGAGTACCAAACTACAAGCAGAATATGAAACATGTTTTCAAATGGCCTCCTACGTAATTTATACTGCTGATAGTTAAGTAACAAACTACAAGCAGAATATGAAACATGTTTTCGAAAGGTCTTGTACAAAATGTATACTGCTCTTAGTTCAATACCAAACTACAAGCAGAAGATGAAACATGTTTTCGAAAGGCTTTGTACAAAATGTATACTGCTGATAGTTGAGTACCAAACTACAAGCAGAAGATGAAACACGTTTCCGAAAGGCCTTGTACAAAACTTATACTGCTGATAGTTCAGTACCAAACTCTAAGCAGAAGATGAAACATGTTTTCGAAAGGCTTCCTACATAATTTATACTGCTGATAGCTGAGTACCAAACTACAAGTAGAAGATAAAACAGGTTTTCGAAAGGACTCCTATAAAATTTATACTGCTGATAGTTGAGTACCAAACTGCAAGTAGCATATGAAACATGTTTTCGAAAGGGCTCCTATATTTTTTTAAAATTTATACTGCTGATAGTTAAGTACCAAGCAACAATCAGAAGATAAAATATGTTTTCATAACGTCTCCTACATAATTTATACTGCTAATAGTTAAGTACCAAACAATAAGTAGATGATATAATATGTTCTCGGGTGTTATTCTGCTTATAGTTGAGTACCAAGCTACAAGTAGAAGATAAAACATGTTTTCGAAAGGGCTCCTTTAAAATTTATACTGCTGATAGTTGAGTACCAAACTACAAGTAGAATATAAAACATGTTTTCGAAAGGGCTCCTACGTAATTTATACTGTTGATACTTGAGTACCAAACTACAAGCAGAATATGAAACATGTTTTCGAAAGGCCTGCTACATAATTTATACTGCTGATAGTTGAGTACCAAACTACACGCAGAAGATTAAACATGTTTTCGAAAGGCCTCCAATAAAATGAATACTGCTAATAGTTGAGTATCAAACTACAAGCAGAATATGAAACATGTTTTCGAAAGGCCTTCTACATAATTTATACTGCTGATAGTTGAGTATCAAACTACAAGCAGAAGATAAAAGTTGTTTTTTCGAAATGGCTCCTACATAATTTATTCTGCTGATAGTTGAGTACGAAACTACAAGTAGAAGATAAGAAATGTTTTCGAAAGGACTCCTATAACATTTATACTGCTGATAGTTGAGTACCAAGCTGCAATCAGAAGACGAAACATGTTTTCGTAACGGCTTCTACATAATTTATACTGCTAATAGTTGAGTATCAAACTATATGCAGAAGATGAATCATGTTTTCGAAGGGCCTCCTATAAAATGTATACTACTAATGGTTGAGTAGCAAAACAAACAGAAGATAAAACATGTTTTCGAAAGGCCTTCTACAAAATTTATACTGCTGATAGTTCAGTACCAAAACTACAAACACAAGATAAAACATGGTTTCGAAAGGCTGTTATATCATTTATACTGCTGATAGTTGAGTACCAAACTACAAGTAGAATATGAAACATGTTTTCGAAAGGACTCCTATAATTTTTAAAAATTGATACTGCTGATAGTTGAGTACCAAGCTACAATCAGAAGATAAAACATGTTTTCGTAACGCCTCCTACATAATTTATACTGCTAATAGTTGAGTACCAAACAATAAGTAGAAAATATAATATGTTTTCGAATGAACTCCTACATAATTTATACTGCTGATAGTCGAGTACCAAACTGCATGTAGAAGATAAAACATGTTTTCGAAAGGCTTCCTAAATAATTTATACTGCTGATAGTTGAGTACCAAACTACAATCAGAAGATAAAACATGTTTTCGAAAGGCCTTCTACAAAGTTTATACTGCTGATAGTTGAGGCAGACAGAATTTCAGGTACTAGTATTTTATACTTTAAAGTTGTATGTAGTGACTTCAATGGAGTTTCGTAATGTATTTTTAAAATCTTTGAGATCTTCTTCTAACTACTTTTTATTGCCTAAACTGTTATTTTGGGGAACACTTTAGTTAACACAATTCTTTGTCATTGTTTGTAATAGTCACAGGAATTTTGTATTTAAAGGGGGTGATGGGTGAAATTTCTATTTTCTACATATTTTGAGTTAGAGACTTGATGTTTTGTACAAACATTCAATGCATAATACAAAATGACGTGTTTAAGTTTCATTCTTGTGAGACATTTAGTTTATGAGTTATTAAATATTATATTCAAACAAATTTGCAAATATTATAATTAAATGGGTTCCACAATTTTTTAGTAAAATGTCTGTTTCTTTACAGGATCCTTCAAAGATTTACAAAAACATCATGCATTCGAATTTTTATAATGTGAATACAAAGGGAGAACAAAAATAATATTGTACATCATGCATGGAATTATAAAAATAATAATTGCATAAATTTTATTTTTTATTTCTTAAAAGAGTACTTCAATCATGAAACCCATGCACTACTTTGTTACTCATTGTTTTTAGGACATGCAGCAAAAATTTGAACTTTCTAGGACAAAATTTGTAAATTCCGTTCAATTTTGAATGTTCAAAAATGCAGTGAAAATAAAAGTGTGGAAAAACAAGTTTAAAGATTTGCATGCAGTTTAAATACAAATTGTAACATGCAGTCCTAATCAGATCTTTAGGGCACTTAGAAGCGTCATAGGCATCTGTAACTTCGTTAACATATACATTAGAATACAGGCTACTTTTTAGTACCAAAACAAAAAATGCGAATTTTGATCTCAAATGGTCAACTTTTCACCCATCGCCCTCTTAAAATAAATACTTACAGCTTTTTAAATAAAATTACAAAACTGAACAATCATTTCACATATCATATATGGATGTAACTGTTACTACACTTATTTTCCGTGTGCTCATTGAATTACACTGACTGTATTAGAATATTTCCTGATCTATTACGTAATATCCGTACGAAGAGGATAACAATTTCCTACTGGCAAAACATTAAAAAATTGCTGTGTATACATCTTCACTGTATTTTATTTAGGCCTACAAAACTCCATAGTTCTGAGGTCTAGAAGGCCCTTCATCTAACATTTGGCTGCTTCCTCGCAATCATATGTGCCAATCAGGGAGGTAGACGATCATCCAGGCATTGTAAACGTGACATGTGGTCAGCATGTCGGAATAATTACCGGTACTTAAGTTACTAACTCACTCACTGGCACTATCAAACCCGTAGATTCATGGCCGCGCGGACATAAGCTCTCCACACATCCCTATCCTGAGCTAATGTTTTCCTATCCCCTATATTATCTACTACCCTCAAATCATTGTTAATGTTATTCTCCTACCTCATTCTTGGTCTATCAACTTCTTAGATAACCTGATTCTAACTCTGGGGCACTTATCTGCCAAAATATTTAATGATACACAATTAAAAATTATTTTCAATACTTGGTCCTTTCGTACTACTGTATCATAAAATGTATTAGATAGAAACCAACCTGGCTCGTTTTCCCTCTGGTTTTCCTACAAGAAGCCTGCATGCACGTCTTTCATTCCCCATGGTATAATAATAATAATAATAATAATAATAATAATAATAATAATATTTTTTTTCATAAGACGTTTTTGCCAATATTGGTTGTGAATGATATCTTTAGAATTAAGGTGCACAAGTGTCAGGTTGACCAAGAGGACAAACCCATGCAAAAGAACTGCAACAACATGGACAGAAGAGGGAAAGAAAGCAATAGTCAAAAAATGAGGGAAATATGGAGTCAAATGAATCGTCTCTAAGTACTTTGCGTAGTCCTACATGGGCTCATTCGCAATAAAATAATAATAATAATAATAATAATAATAATAATAATAATGTTTTATCTAAGCTAGCAGAGTTAAGGCCATAGGACCTTCTCTTCCACTCAACCATCGAATAATAAAATCATATAAAAATTACATACTTATTACAATTATAAAATAGTATTAAAATATAGACCAATCAAAGCATAATGAAGATGGGTCTAATATTAGCTAATACTAACAAAACATGGAATAAAATAAAATAAATTAAGAAAAGCTTCCTAGATGAATATTTATAAGTAGAACCCGGATTTGTATACAACATAAAGTACTAAATATGCATGGAAAATGTATAGAATATGCACCATAAATATGCAAAAACAGATAGTAATAAAATAAATTATTTGCTTTGTAGGTAATCTTACCTTTATTCCTGGATGCTACAGCAGACAAAGAAGGTTTTCATGAGGTTTTATTGTTGTGAAGCTCCTTCATCCGTCAGTGAAGAAGATTTTTGTACGATGAAAATGCCCTTTCTGCATTATATGATGCCACAGATGCATGCGAAAAATACCACAATTATTCTTCAGCGAATTTCTCTTCGTTTACAGTCTTTTTCACTATCACTAAGGAGCATTTTGCAAATTTGACAAATTCTATGGTAGCCAGGATTTTTATTTAATTATTCACAAAACTTATCAAATGTGAATTTAGGAATACCGTAATATTATTTATCAAGGCCCACGGGTATCCCCCTCTTACACAGATGTAAATATACACGTAACGCTTATATCCAATTGATTGCAGAGGCTTTATTAATTTATCTTCTCTTCTTCTTCGGCTTTCTCCCACAAGGGTTGCCGTCTTCAGTTTTCACTTATTTCTATCATTCCAATCTGCTCCTTCCAAATTTCTATCATCCACTATAGTTCTGACATAGGTTTTCCATTTCAATCTTGGTCTGCCACGTTTATTTCTTCCAGGGGGTGACCATTGGTATATATTTTTTGGCCATCTTTTATTTTCCATTCTTTGTGCATGGCCATACCATTTAAGAGTTTGATTTTCAGTCCTCTTAACAACAGATGTGGTGATATTCATTTCTCTCCAAAGGAATTCATTTCTTATTTTATGCTGTCTTGTTTTCTAAAGGCTTCTTCTAAGATAATCAAATTCAACTGTTCTAATTTTATTCTTTTGTAATTCCGTCAAAGACCAAGTTTCACTTACATATGACAAAATATTCTGTATTATGCTCTTATAAATTTTCATTTTAGGTTCCTTTGTAATATTATTATTCCAAATTATTCCATGTAATGTCTTTATTGCATTTTTTTGTCATTGCAGTTTTAGTTTGTACATCTCTTTCACATGTACCTAAACTTGTAATTATTGACCCAAGAATATTTAAAAATGTATTAATTTAAAAATAAATGGTCTTCTTTTTCGTCACGGTTTAGGCTTATTTACTAGCCTGTTCCGGCTATAAATTGCTGCTCTTTCCATTTTTTCATTGGTCTTCCCAAACTTCCTCGTGGTGAATAGTTGTATGTTGCTTTTGGTATTCTATTCTCAGTCATCCTTGTTAAGTGTTCTTTCTAGTTTGTTCTGTATTTCACTATTGTTGTGTTTAATTCCTCTAATTTTAGTTGTTGTCTTATTTCTGTGTTATGTGTTTTGTCTGTTCTTTGATATCCCGCTATTGGTCTGAGGAATCTCATTTCAGCAGCTTGTATTCTGGCAGATTGTTGTGTTGTCACTCTCCATGTTTCGGATCCATAAGTAATAATAGGAACTGCCATTGTCTTGTATAATTTCATTATAGAGCTTTTCCTGGCTTTATTTTTTGAAAGTTTTTTAGTGTCCCTGTTATATAATTAAACTTAATTTAGTTTGTTATTTATATCTGTTTCCGCTGTGTATGACATTTAGCAACCTAGGAAGTTATATTTATCACTTGTTCTATTGGTTTATTTTCTAATATTATATTTGTCCTAACTGGATGAGCGCCTTGAAAGCCATTGTTTTTTGTTTTTCTGTTGTTATTTCCACGTTGAAAAATAAATAGTATTTAATCATTAATAAATTAGTTACTAGTAATTAGCTTAACGGGAAAATTATAATTTAATACCGCATTTAGGAGTAAAATATGCATTTATACATTAAAATTCTAAAATAAGCATTTTCTCCCGGAATATGCATTTCTATGCATTATCATATACCGCTCAAATTGTCTGTGAATGGACCACTTAATATGTAAATAATTTCCGCATACTTTTTATTGCGTAAAACAAAACGTTCATTATGCATTCCACATACAAATCTGGGCTCTATTTATAAGTAGGCCTATATTCAAAATTAGCTTGGTTAGAAATTCCCGCAAGGGAGCACCCATAACCCCACGAGGAATAATCACCAGTCGTTATAAATGATTTTCTCACCTGGAACTTGTTCTTATTATATCTACCTAAACCGAATTGGTCATTGCTAAAGGTCGGCCGCGATGGTCTGTTCCTTGTCTCCAGTCCCGAGGGTCGCGGGTTCAAATCCGGCACGGGTCAATGGATTTTTAGGATGAAAAAATCCAAGGGACAAGTCCTCCGGGAGGGATTTTTAGCTGTGAATCCCGAGTCTAAAGGTTTTCAGGCTCGTAAAAGAGCCGCAAACCCGAATAAAAAAGCCTATGTGCAAAATTTAACCAACCTTCATCCATCCAGGTAATACTTTAGTTACCTACTACATGTCTCATTGAGGCGATGTGCTAACCACTTGTCACTCTTTGACATCTGTAGGTAAATAATGGTAACTGAATTAGCTTTGTTAATAACTCTCATTAGGAGCACCTATGACCCACGCGAGACATATGGGGAATATGTAGCCCTATATATATATATATATATATATATATCATCATCCATGTAAGTATTAGGCCATGTGGTCTGTTACGATCTCAAAGAGGAATTTTCCATCCAGCGCTTTTATGGACGTCCCAGCGATCTTTTGCCTTGGGGGCAGTAACGAAGCATGGCTTTTGGAATTCTATGAGACGGCATTCGTTGAAGATGGGCTTTCAGTTGTTCTGGTAGTTTTATATATATTAATTGGTGTTTCTCGTATAATTTATCATATTCATACTATTATTATAATTATTATTATTATTATCATTATATTAATATTATCATTATTATTATTATATTATTATTATCGTATTATTATTATTGTTATTATCGTATAAAATGTTGTTTGTACATGAAATATACATTGCTACATTTAATGTATCTTTAACTGTTTATAATTAGTATAGTGTATATCTATATTTGTCAAATATTTATTTGTATTTGTGCTGGTTGAGTGGAAGAGAAGGCCTTATGGCCTTAACTCTGCCAGAATAAATAAAACATTATTATTAAACATTAAAAGAATGGGTTCTACATCCAACTACATCCTATAGAGTTGGATATATATAGGCCTATAGTTATGATGTCCGGTTTGTACATCCAAAATTTTCCATATATATTACAGAAAAAAAGATCCTAAAATCGTTATGGAATGGGAGAAGAGAGGAAGACCAAAGAAAACATGGATAGAAGGTGTACAAACGGCTATGAATATCAGAGGATTGGAGGAAGAACAATGGATGAACAGAGAGGAATGGCGTTTGGTTTCCGGAAGACGACGGCAATAGCCATGATACCGTATGATGATGTGTTGCTAATATCTCCATTTTTTTTGCACGCTCTTACAGAATCACCCTGTATACATAAAATTCATTATTTGTTACTAGTACGCTATTAGTTGAGTCAGCTGCAAAATATAATGCTAGACAATGTGATAGACAAGTTTATTTCCATATCTTCTTCGGTTGGCTTCTCGGACCTTAGGTTCCCACCTCAAATTGTTCAGTAGAGCGTCTTCTATGTCCTGTTTACTTTTTGCGCTCTTACAGAATCACTACGTATTAATAAAATACATTATTTAATACTAGTACCACGTTAGTTGTAAATCAGCTGGAAAACAGTAATGCTGGACAATGTGATAGACAACTATATTTCCATATCTCCATAGGCAGCTTCTCGGACCCTAGGTTCCCTACCTCAAATTGTTCAGTGGAACATTCCCTATGCCATGTTTAATTTTTACACGCTTTATTAGAAAACCGAACTAAAAAATGAAAAATAATTTTAATTTCCAACACGCTTGGGATAAAATTAAAGTGGTCAACAAAAAAAAATAATCTCCAACACATCTAGAATAAAACTAGAGTTATCTACAAAAAAATAATTTTACCATCAAAAGTGTGGGGTGCTCTATATCAATTAATATATTTGATAATAAACATATATTGGTAAACATAAAGTCTCTAACAAGAAAACGTAAAAACTATAAAAAGCACACCACGCTTTTGACAGTAAGATTCTTTTTTTAGATAACTTTAGTTTTATTCTAAATGTGTTGGAGATGATTGTTATCTTGACCACTTTAATTTTATCCCAAGCGTGTTGGAAATTTTCATTTTTTAGTTCGGTTTTTTAATAAAGCGTGTTGTTTTAGTTATTTAAACTATTATTTATTTTTTTATTTTTTAGTTTTAATATTTTACAGAATAAGATAAAAATATAAATACCTTTAAATTCAATACTATTGCAGTATGAGCTAAAAGTAATACTCAACTAAAAAAATCCTCCGGGCCGGATTTGAACCAGCGACCTATGGATTACTGAAATTATGTAAATTACAGTCCACAGCTCTACCAACTGAGCTCTTACAATGATTAAGTAAGAAGTTGATAAGTCCGCAATCTATTATACCGGTTTTTATTATTTTGATTTTCTTTTGATTCTGGCCAGGATTTTAGAAAAGAAAGTAAATTATTGTATTGTCATTGGTCCTTTACAAGTATACAAAATTTTCAAGTCGATCCAATGATATTAAGTGGGTGAAAATCTTGTTGAAAGATTCAGTTACATAATTACACAGACACTTTTTTTAATTTTCTGACGATTCTGGCCAGGATTTTAGAAAAACATTATGAACTTATTGTATTGTCATTGGTCCTTTACAAGTATACAAAAGTTTTAAGTCGATCCAATGATATTAAGTGGGTGAAAATCGCGTTGAAAGATTCCGTTACATAGATACAGGTCAAGCTAAAAGCGTGTAAATATATGACTTATTACTAGGGCAAGGATTTTTATCCTGCTAAAAGTTAAGATAGATATAATGAATATATTAATTCTCCTCGTTGGTATTAATCTACTACTAGCATCAGATGATGGCTGACAGAGGGATGCTTTTTTGCGTTGATTTAGTGCACAGCCGGTAGACGTTTCCTGAAAAGAGTTCAATGTCCACATAATTTTAAGCTGACAAATTTACAACATGATTTGTCAATTTTCTTCGAAGTAATGTTATTCTTGTAAGTTAGTTTTTATACTTATTGTACGGTCTGCAGCACATGATTATCGTTTTTTCTAGCATGCAGTTAAAATTCTCTAATTGTATTGTGAATAAGTACAATGAATGTAGCACAAATTGGGAATGAAAAAGCGGACATGGATGCTTCTTATAAGAAAACCTGAGGGAAAATGTTCAGTTGGTAGACCAAGAATTATGTGGGAGAATAACATTAATCATGATTTGAGGGAAGTAGATTATACAGCGGATGATTGAAAAACATTAGCTCAGGATAGGGATGTGTGGAGAGCTTACTTCGATTATTGTGACATTATATATAATGATCTAAACTATGACTTGTCGCAGAGACTGCAGCGTGTTCATAATGCTTGCGTTCGATTCATTTTCAATATCCGCCGTTATGACCATATTTCCGAACACTTTAATAACCTCTCTTGGCTCCGTCTTACTGACAGACGTAAATTGCACTCCCTTTCACTACTTTTCAAGCTTCTGAATTCCTACATCCCTACTTACCTGGCGTCCAGATTTGAGAAGTTATCCTCTTACCACAATATTGACACTAGATCACAAGATAGCAGTCTGCTAACAATTCCTCTTCATAGCACTTCCTCCTATTCTACTTCCTTCACAGTAGCCTCTGCCCGCTCCTGGAATCTCCTTCCTCAAGATATCAGGGGTTGCCGCACACTTGGAACCTTTAAGTCACGCTTATACAGTTACCTGTTGTCTAATAATTAATTTTTCTCTATTTATATAATTTTATACTATGTCATTAATCTTTTCCTCGTTTTTTTATATATATTGTACATATTATATATTTAATTCGTTAAATTTAGAGTAAATCAAAATACATTATAAATATTAATTGTATTGTATTCATAACTTGTAATCGTTTATATATATATATATATATATATATATATATATTGTAATTTAGATTTAAGACTTTTTTTTTGTTTGTATTTTTTAAACCTGGTTGAGTGGTAGACAAGGCCTTAAGGCCTTAACTCTGCCAGGTAAAATAAAGCTATTATTATTATTATTATTATTATTATATTCGCACGGCCATGAACCTACGGGTTCCTTGGTGCCAGTGAGTTAGTTAATTATAAGTATGACGAATGTTATCACGTGATAATAAACAATATAATGAGAAGTAAGACTTGTGTCTTGGTTCCTCATATAAACATGCATAATATTATGATGTGTTCCAATTTTAACATTCAGTACATACAAATCCATCTCATATTTATCTCACAAGTAAACGTTCTCGCCTTTGATACCGGTTTTCCGGAAACCCATATATTTTCTGAAAGCTTATGTCACAAGCAGACAACCTTTGAAATCTTAGGGGCAGAGGGACAAGCGTTTAGAAGTTATAGAACCCACAAAGTATCAGTAAAGTGTTGGAAACATGACACGTAAATTCGCTCAAATTCTCGTTTCGCGTATTTATATGGACTAATAATATGGTAGGAAGGTGGAGATCTAAATATAGTGGAAGAAACAACTCGTTGAAATTAAATAATACCGTTTATGTTGGGATGTTGAAAATGTGTATTGTTACTGACTTCAAACAGAATCTATTACAAGAGGCAATCAACTTGCAATTAATCAAATAAACAGTGAACGGGCAGAAATACAGTTCACAATGGGCAAATTTTACAAAAGTGATAGCTTCACACTTTCTACACTCATCATTTGTCAATGACTCGAATCAGTAATCCATTGGCGCAACCTACATTCCAGGTTCGTCGTCCAAGTATCCGCCCCTTATAAAAAGCATACTTAATTAAGTTATTGAAACGAGGAGCGCTGAACTGATATAAGATATTCATTTTTTTTTCAGTTACTACAAATCCTCTGTTCGTTAGATAGCGGACACAATCATTATCGAGACACAGGAGCACATTTGGCATTGCGATAATTGTCTGGCCCTGCAGTTCTTTTCCTTATATACTGATATAAGCATAATTAATAATGCTTTTATAAGGGCGGATACTTGGACGATGAACCTGGAATGTAGGTTGCGCCAATGGATTACTGCTTCGAGTCATAGACAAATGATGAGTGTACAAAGTGTGAAGCTATCGCTTTTGTAAAATGCGCTCATTGTGAACTGTCTTTCTGCCCGTTCACTGTTGATTTGATTAATTGCACATTGATTGTCTCTTGTAATAGATTCTGTTTGAAGTCAGTAACAATACACATTTTCAACATCCCAACATAAACGGTATTATTTAATTTCAACGAGTTGTTTCTTCCACTATGTTTAGATCTCCACCTTCCTACCATATTATTAGTCCATATAAATACGTGAAACGAGCATTTGAGCGAATTTGCGTGTCATGTTTCCAACACTTTACTGATACTTTGTGGGTCCTATACCTTCTAAACGGTTGTGCCTCTACCCCTAAGATTTCACAGGTTATCTACTTGTGACATAAGCTTTCAGAAAATATACGGGTTTCCGGAAAACCGGTATCACAGGGGAGAAGGTTTACTTGTCGGTAGTTTTGGAACTTGTTAACTTTTAAAACAAAGGAAAGGCGAGGGTTAATTAACATGCAGTTTAAAACTTTTTTAATTAACGTTTTTTAATCCAAAGTAATTTTTGTTTAATAGTTTATTCAAAATGTTAACAACTTGTGAAATAGTATTCGTTAATGAATTGATAAACTTTTCACATAAGTTTAAAAAGAATGTTTACTTAACATGCAATTTAACTCACTGTTAAAAGTATTAACATGTCTGTTGATCATATTTTTTGTTTAATTGTTATAAAATAAATTTAACAACTTATTAAATAAAAACAACTTTTGATAAAAACATTCTGTTTAACACAGTGTTAAAATTAACATTCATCAACGCATATTTTTTGTTAAATCGCTTATTAAATCAATGTATTAAAATATTAAAATTGATAAAATGTATCAAAATATCTAACATATGTGAAGACGATGTTATCATCTATTAGTCAGAATACTGAAATTAAAATTATAGAGGCCTATAACTTTGTAGCCTTTCACGGCCCGTGTCTTAATTCTTAAAATCGACTTTCGGGCTAAACGGTCGTGGTTCAGCTTTAATAAAACTTAGTTTCTTCTACTACTGCGGTAGACATCTTCAGAAGACTGTGTTTGTACTTTGTGAATTCCTCAGCTGAAGAGTACAGGCTAGTTTTCAGCTAAGGATTTCGTAGAGGACAAGCATAGTCTCCCGAGAATATCTACCGCAACAATGGACAAAACGTCCAGTTGTATTAAAACTGGATAACGGTGATTCAGTCCGGAAGACGATATTAATAAAGGAACTGTCAACCATTGCATCCTGAAAACCTACCTTGAAATTTCTTCCAGAGAAGCGTTGTGATGTACCAAGGTCATGCCGAAAAAATTATCTGCCGCTTTTAACTGCAAGGTATAGAAATTCAAGCCAGAATCCACCAATGTCAACACATTGTACGCAGCAGAATGACGTCTCTGCTTAATTAAGAGCGGAGTGGAGAAAGGTGAGACGCGGCGCCGACGGCAGGTAATGAGGGTTATACAATCTACCAATTCAGGAGTTGTATTACTTCCCTGTAGTTTAAATGAGATATTTGACCTTACAGTTAAAAGCGGCAGATAATTTTTTGGACACACCTTGGTACATCACAACGCTTCTCTGGGAGAAGTTTCAAGGTAGATTTCGACATGCAATGGTTGACAGTTCCCTTTTAAGAATCAAACTTAAAATTGTCAGTGAAATATGATTTTCTTTAAATAATTTACAAAAACAACTTCACTGTTAACCAGACCACAAAGTTTTAATCAGTTTTGTATAATTTCATTGACCACAGTAATTTCTTTAGGGAATGTATTTACAAAGCTTGAAGGAAAAACAATTATTTCATCGTTTTCTCTTGATGTATTCCCAATCGGATTCAAAATCGCATCGGTAGGGACATAGTCATATTTATTGTTTACAATCACATTTTTCTGCTGGGGACGTTCAGGAAGATTCGGTATCATAGAGAAAGAAGTTACCCGTTCTTCTGGTGCTACTATGCTTGAATAATAGTTCTCGCTGGAGTTGTACATCGTTTCCACAATTTCCGTTCTATCTTCAGTATTAGGTTTCTTGAATTTTTTCCAGCAGTATATTGAAAGTAATGTTAAACCAGAACCAAATATTAAACACAAAAGCACTGTACCTACAATAAGTCCAACTGTAATCAAAGGATTATGTCTTCTTCTTCTTCTGTTTTTCTTCATTGTTCCTTCTATTTTCTTCATTGTTCCTTCTATTATCTTCATTATTATTATTATTGTATAAATAAGACCTGTCAGTTATAAGTTTATCATCTATTGTGGTTGATGATTTGTTTGCTTGTAGTTCTTCACATAATTTTAAAGGCCCTAAATTATGGCTCTTGTACCATGATATTATACGTTCCAAATCCGAGTTACACTCTAGTGGATTTCCAGATATATCCAATTCTTCGGTGGAATTTAGTGGTTCAAAAACTTCAATTCCAATATGTCTAATTCTGTTGTTAGACAAAATAAGTGTGGATAATTGTTTTTGGTAGGAGAATATTCCTCCATTATCCAGTAATACCAAACTGTTGTTATTCAAATTTAAATATTGCAATTGTTCCAACACATAAAAGAGTTTTTCATCAATGTAGTCCAATCTGTTGGAACTAATGTCAAGATGAGAGAGAATGTACTGTGTGTTAAATGTATATTTATCTAAATCCTTCAAGAAATTATTACTTATGTTAAGGTACTTAAGTTTGTCGAGAGTTTGAAATGTCTCTCGATAAATAATAATCAATTTATTTTTGCTTAAATCGAGGTGAGAAATTTTTGATGTTTGCAAAAAGGTGCATTTATCTAAGCTTACCAAATTGTTATGACTTAAATTAAGTTTAGAGAGATTTACATTTTTGGAAAAAGTATCACAATCTATTTGATTGAGTGAATTATAACTGATATCAAGAACTGAAAGTTTTGTTTGTTTTGAAAATGTTCGGTTGTCTAAAATCTCCAATTTATTATTACTTACATTCAATATAGATAAATTTTGTATGTAATTGAAAGTAAATCTGTGAAGTGTCTTAATGGAATTCAGACTAAGATCCATATAAGTAGTTGCATTCCTTTGTAGAAAAGTATCAGATAATAAAATTTCAATTTGAACTATTTCTTATGTCGATGCAACTATTGCATTGTTTTTCTCTGTTATCGAATGTATAATTAGACACACAACAACGTCTTTCATTCAAGCCTGGATAAACCTGGGCAAAATCGTTGGTATTAAACACAAGTCTTGTACAATACAATTTAGTATGCACTCTACAATCCTTTGATGGACGAAGGTTAGGTTTGTTTATTTTTATTGCAGTTCTCTCAGCCATCATCGTTTTCAGAATTATCATCAGACCAATTATTTGTTTCCAAGTAATTTTTGTATCCATTTTCTGCAACAGAAAACAATTTACAATGCGTTAAGTTTATGTTTTAAATAATAAAGAGACTAATTTAATAACTGATGTTATTTATAACTGTTATTCTTCCATCAATTAAATCAGTTTTGCCAAGAATATAATTTTAAAATATCAAAAGAAATTAACAAAAATAATGGCATTTTAGGGAAACGAACATATAAGATCAAAATTCGCAATAGACAACAAACCTCTGGAATAAGTAACAAATTTTAATTATTTGGGTTGTAATTTTACTATAAACACAACAACTGAAAGAGAGGATAAATATGAAACTGTCGAAATGTCAAACGATATGCGGAACTGTACATAAAACATTAAAGAATAAAACAAGAAGAGATGCTATTGAAGTTTTATAAAACATTGGCAGTTCCCGCATTACTTTATTGGAGCGAAACTTGGGTAATGACCAAAAAATTACAAAGTAGAATACAAAGCGCAGAAATTAACTTCCTTAGAAGAACATAAGGCTGTACAAGATTGGATCGGATAAAAAATGAATATATAAGAACAGAGTTAAATATATATATATATATATATATATATATATATATATATATATTGAATGAGAAAATCAAAGAATATAGAGATAAATGGTTTACACATGTAGAAAGAATGAATGTAACAAGATTACCAAGAGCAGCATTCAACTACAAGCCAAGAAGTTCAAGGAATGTAGGAAGGCCAGTGAAAAGATGGACAGAACAACTGTAAGGCCGAACAGGCAATTTTTGCCTAGCCCATGAAGTGAAGAAGAAGAAGAAGATTATTCCATTATTACAGTTTAAGTTGGCCTACAATATTATTAAAGACATATTAAGCTTGCATTGCTCAATGTTAAAAATTTAATTATAACATATATATATATATATATATATATATATATATATATGCGCGTGTGTGTGTGTTTTGAAGAGAAAAAGTAGAGCCCTACTATCTGAAAGCTAAAAAAATACTTTATTTTGTTGCAATTGTTACGTCAGTTACCATAGAATTCACCATAAACTATTTTTTTAATGTAGTTTTTGATGAACTGTTTTCCTGAATCTGTTACTGGAGCTTCATAATGTAGTGAGTAAGGTGTCCTGAAAGTGTCATAACCCTAACTTCTTAGAAACATGTACCTATAGGGAAAAACTGTTTTTTACTATTAATTAAATTTGGACAAAACGAAGTATTCGTACATGGTAATAGGAGATAAATCAAAAGATCTGGTTTTAGAAGACGGACGTGGAAATATAAGAGCATGTGATGATTATGTATATTTGGGCAAAAATTAGAGATTGAAGTCATGATGGTGAATTTAATGAGAGGGCAAATCTGCAAAATCAAAATTAATTGGTGTTTTATGGGATCAGAATATAAGTTCTAAAAGAAAAACAAACATTTTTAATACAATAATAAGGACTACACTGGCATAACGTGCAGAAACATTGGAATTAAAATCCAGAACAATAAGTAAATTAAATTCTGTATAAATATATTCTTAGAGACGTTCAGCTGAAATTTCTTGAAGAGAAAAAATAAGAAACAGTGTAGTTAAACAAAATATGAAAGTTCAAACTTCAATTGTTGTTTCATAAAATAAACAAACAATTAAAATGGTATGGTTATGTAAAAATAATGACAGAAGACAGACTCACAAAGAATACTAGAATGGGTGCCACTTGGTAGAAGAAGAAGAAGAGGACGGCCAAAAATAACGTGGATTTATGGTATTTTAAGCACCATGAGGTACAAAGGATTGGACAATGAATATTGGAATGTCAGAGAGATGTAGAAGAGGGTGACAGTATATCTATTGGGCGCAGGAAAATGTTGTGAAACATTCTGAAACCTGCTAAATTAAATTTAAAAAAACTAATTAAGGGTCAGTTATTCAATACACGTAAAAGTAAGTATATTTTTTGTAAATCTAAATCTTACCGTAATTATCATAAGTAATGCCACGAGTGATTTCCAAATTATCGATAAATTCACGATTCATAAATTCACGACTCACGAAGTCAGGAGTAAATTTATGTAGAGAATTTGAAAATCAAGAGTGCATTTGTTAGGACTATTTAAAGAATAAAATTAAGCTGTTTACTCACAAATCATTATTTAAATATAGTTATTTTAAAATATGTATATATTTAATGTAAACGGCGATGTTTGAAAACAAATGAGAAACAATTGGTACGCTTCATTTACTTCTTTTGTTCATCACTGCAAACAGATCATATTATTTTTTGCCAAAGGAACGCAGTATGCACTCTAGTGGAGAAAAAATGAAACACATCAAACTGTAAATTAATTAATTTCTGATGTCCTATGATATAAATATGACAATTATATTTTTCTGGAACGTTATTACCTGGAAAAAAATACATTTAAGAAAGTGCAAACAGTGGTTTCTTTTTTTGGTGGCATAATCGATCGCTACAAATATTTTTATATTAACTCCCGCATGCGCTATGTGTTGACATTCATGCACTATATATACAATCTGGTAGCCGTATTTCTTGGAGGGTCAGTCTCTGCAAAAATATTGATATGACCTATTCATAATGTTAAAAAGGAGGTGCTTTCTTTATTATGATAAACTTTAGTTGGTAAATTCTAGGCGAAACACGACTGTGATTGGTTGTTAATAAAAAATCATTGAAATGTGATTGGTCATTGACTCACATTTGGGGCATAATTTAAATAGTCAAAAAGAATTTATAAGATGTTTTAAAAATCCGTCATGCAGGAAGTGCGTAATTTATGCCAATTCCTCAGCAAGTCACATTTATGGTCTAATTTTGCTCGTTTACGGAATATATATATATATATTTATTTTAATGATTGAATTGTGTAATCAGCATTTCAGGCCTTATCATAGCTACGCCTAAATGACAGAAGAACTTTACATTCACATACCTTACTATTCCAAATTCTGCACACGTATTTACCAAGTTATTTAACAACTCGTTTTTTCAAAATTTATCGGTTCATCACAATTTAGGAACAAGATCACAAAACTCTTCGTTACTTTTGATACCACAGCACAAGACATGTCTATACTCTGAATCTTACACAAAATATATGACTAGAGCATGCAACTCACTTCCGAGTCATGTCAGGGACTGTCAATCGCTTATCATTATTTAAATCCAAATTAACTGATATCTTAAGTTCGACATAATGAAAACATTAACTGATAACAACTATATAGAGCATTCCATTAATATCATCTAGGAAGCTACTTACTTTATTTTATATCATTTTAATTTTATTATATTCTATGTCTTTGTTAGTATTAGCTAGTATTAGATCACATCATCATTGTATTTTGTTTAGTCTGTATTTTAATAATATCATATTATTATTATTATTATTATTATCCGCCATGGCCGGTCCCAAGCCCGGATGAGAAAGGAGGAGGGGGAGGAGTAACAACCTCGTTAAAAAACCAGGGTTCAGTTGGCTCCGACTGATAGTACTCTGTAAGGGCCCCTAGCCAGGGTTACGGTGAAGACCTCAACGGCAGAGTCGGCGCAGAAGGAGTCCTTCATCACGGCGGATCTGGCGGAAGAGGCAACCCTATCTCTAAGGGAAATAGAGAAACGCTGCCTTGCGGTGAAGAGGGATCTTCAAAGGCTATGGGAGGAAAACCCAGACAGAAATTTTCCTGGTCCTCCAGGTTGGGGGTTTATGCTGTGGGCCAGCTCCCCACACATTAGAAAAAAAAAAACAAATTGCTAAAAGACCAAATCAATCAAAGCCGGACAGAAATTTGGAGTATCAATGTTTGTAAAAAAGAAATACAGTAAAAACATAACAGAATATGAACATATTAATGAAAGATGCCTAAAGATTAAAATGAAGCTTATGGGAAGAACAATGGTGTTCTTAGCAGTCTACGCACCAACAGATGATGCTGCACAGAGTCAGAAAGAAAAGTACTATTCAGTATTAGTGGAACAAATAGAGAAAATACGAAGTAATGAAGAATTAATACTAATGGGAGATTTAAATGGGAAAGTGGGTAGAAGAAACAATGATGAAGCAGTAGGAAAATATGGGGAACAAGAAGTCAACGATAATGGAAATAGAATCATAGAGATGTGCAAACAACATAAATTAAAGATAGTAAACACATTTTTCGACCATAAGGATATTCATAAATTTACTTGGGAACGACCTAGTCTCAATCAGAAATCAATAATAGACTACATAATTGTAAAGCAAAATACTTCCTTATTTATTAAGGACTCAAGGGTTTAAAGAGGAGCAAATTGTGGTTCTGACCACTATCTACTCACAGCACAGATCATCCCAAATTCCCTACAGGGAAAAAAGTGCATGATGAAGCAAGGGAATCAACAATGCAACCGAAGCAGGAAGAAAAATTTAAACTGTATTTATTTAATCAGGATAGTATCAAAAACTTATATAAAGAAAGACTGAGGATTAAAATTGAGAATTTGGATTACAAGGAAGACATAGAAGAAGAATATAATCAAATAAAGGAAATAATACATTCGGCAGCAAAAGAAGCATTAGGCACAATAAATAAAAAACAAAATACCCAAGATTGGTGGAATGATGATATTGAAGAATTAACCAAAAAGAAGAAAAAATGCTACTTAGAATGGTTGGCAAATAAAACAACAGAAAAATGGATAGAATACAAGAGAACAAACGCCAAAGTTAAAAGGAAAGTGATAGAAGAAAAAAACAAATTATGGAAAAGCAAATGCCAAGAAATAGAAAGTTATATAGGAGGATCACAATCATCAGAAGTATGGAGATTTCTAAAAACACTGAAAACCAACCAAGGACCCAGCAAAATAAATTTGTTAGCAAAATCAGACGCAGAAAAACATTACAAAGCTTTACTGTCAGAAACTAGAAATGAGTTTATGGAAACAACAGAAAATCCATCCATAGAAATGAACGCCCTGGAATTTGATACAATAGATATAGAATTAGAAATTCAAACCCTAAAGAATAAAAAGGCACCAGGGCCGGGAAACATACCAAATGAGTTAATTAAATATGGCCCAAAAATTTAATAGGTAGATTGAGGGACTTGTATAATAAGTGCATTGCAATACAGAAGATTCCTGATGAATGGAAAATAAGCTACATAGTACCAATATACAAGAAGGGCGATAGAAGAGACGCAAAAAACTACAGAGGACTAAGTATAAATAACACATTATATAGAATATTTACGAAGTTATTAAAAACAAAGTTACAAAAAGATGTTAAGACCAAATTAGGAGAAGATCAAAATGGATTCAGACCAGGAAGGTCATGTGTTGACATATATTTGCAATACAACAGTTAATTGAAAAACGGACTGCAGTTGGAGAAGAAACCCATTTGACAATGATAGATTTAGAGAAAGCTTATGACTCAATTCCGAGGAACAAATTATGGGAAGTATTGGAGAAATACAATATTGACAGAAACCTAATAGAAATTATTAAACAAACCTATAAAGATAACTCCGCTTATGTTAAAATGGGAAATATAATGTCTAATCCTATAAACACCTCAAAGGGATTGAAACAAGGGTCCAGTCTATCACCAATTTTATTTAATATTTATGTAGAATTTATATTAACGAAATGGAAACAAAGCTGCAAAGGTATGGGGATCCCAATAGGCAATAGATTTTTGCTGACATTACAATTTGCCGATGATCAACTGGTTTTAGCGCAAGACAATTTTGATATGGAATTCATGATAAAAAGGTTGAAAAGCACATATGAATCATGGGGTCTCACAGTAAATTTACAAAAAACAGAATATCTGGCAATAAATAGCAATGAAAGAGAAAACTTAGTATTGGAAGATGGAATCCAAATAAAACAAGTGAAACAAACTAAATATTTGGGAATGATTATGGATAACATCGAAGGTATAGGCAAAGAGAACATAAAACATAGAATTGAATTGAGTAGCAAAATAATATCATCATTAAACTCCATATGGTGGGATAAGCATATTTGGAAAGACACAAAAAAATATATTGGTAAAACATTGGTGGAATCTGTTGCAATGTACGGAAGTGAGGTATGGACAATCAATAAGTACTACAAGAATAGACTAATAGCTCTAGAAATGGATTATTTACGAAGAAGTGCCAGAAAGTCTAAATTAGAACGTGTCACAAATAAGGAAATTAGAAACAAAATGGAAGCAGAAGAAAGCATAAGTGAAAGAATTGAGGAAAAGGAATTAAAGTGGTTAGGACATGTTTTAAGAATGGAAGATGAGCGATGGCCGAAGCAACTATATGAATGGCATCCTAACAGAAAGAAGAAAAGAGGAAGACCAAGGTTAACATGGAAGGAAAACATGAAGGCAGTAATGCAAGCTAGAGGGCTAAGCATCGAAGATGTCCAAGACCGTAGGCTTTGGAGGTTTGGCACGGGAAGACGGCAGCAGCTGTAAAAACCCGAAGATAGATAGAGATTATTATATATTATTATTATTATTATTATTATTATTATTATTATTATTATTATTATTATTATTATTATTATTATTATTGTTCACCGCTGTGGTCTCGAGGTAGCGCGCTACCTTGTCACGCAGTGGGCCCGGGTTCGATCCACGGTCGGGTCAGTTTTTCTGGGTGAGGTTTTTATCGGGGTTCTTCCTCACCTGTAAGATAAATGTCAGGAAAACTTTAAGGCCCAAACGGTCCCCGAAATCATATGGTCATCATCATCATCCTTATCCTTCACCGGTGTGGAAAGCAACGGGAAGCTACCACACCTACAATTCCCTAGTAAAGCTGCAAGCATAGCTATGATTACAGTGAAGGACCTGCCTTCGGACAGAATTACTATGGATGAATTATTATTATTATTATATTTTATTATTATTATTATTATTATTATTATTATTATTATTATTATTATTATTATTATTATTATTATTATTATTATTATTATTAATGGTCATTATAAACTCCGTTGAGGTGTCATTCACATTTAAGAATTATAATATAAAATTATATACATTTATATACCAACAGTGACCTGCTATTAAACGAGAACACACCCAATAATTCAAACCGACTCTTTAAAGTTATAACGGACCAGCCATTCTTACATTCGAAGCCAATGGTTACTGACTACTTTCTGCTGATGATGGGACTAGTCCCGGTAGGCCTATAATAATTTCATGTTTCAACGGTTATGGAGACAGGCCTAAAAGGTAATTCTAAATTGTAAATAGTAGAAGCTTATATTCATTATGAGAAAACAAAAAAGTGCGGCCGGCAGAGCGTTAAAAATGATCCCACTAAATTGCAGCTTTCAGATTAACCGTTAATTTTAATGGTCCCAATATTCTGATTAATAAACTCATTATTTTTCTCAAAATTCAAACTCAGTAGACCACGTCCCGAGGGGTGAACAACGGGAAATATGGAATAGCCTATTGGGGTGATGTACGGTGGGGACTAGATTCCCCGTGACCGCTACAGTAGACGAGAAGGCCTAATAGGAATCCCGAAAACCGGCAAATGAGGCTCTGGTTAGGTCCTTCAAATGCGGGGGTTGGCGAAGGGCTGAAAACCCGTTCCATAAAAAAATAATGGTTACGTTTCCTGTAAAGAGAGATAAAGCCGGACAATAGATGGATTACGGAGTAGTATGAGAATATCCAGGCTACAACATATTCTATCTATATACGGGTTTATACAGCTGCTGCCGTTTTCCCGTGCCAATCCTCCAAAGCCTACGATCTTGGGCATTTTCAACGTTTAGCCCTCTTGCTTACATTACTATCATGTTTTCCTTCCATGTTAACTCTGGTCTCCCTCTTTTCTTCTTTCTCGTCGATTGCCATTGATATAGTAGTTTCGGCCATCGCTCATCTTCCATTTTTAAAATATGTCCTAACCATTTTAATTCCTTCTCCTCAATTTTTTCAATTATGCTTTCTTCTGCTTCCATTATGTTTCTAATTTCCTTATTTGTGACATGTTCTAATTTTGATTTTCTGCCACTTCTGCGTAAATAATCCATTTTTAGAACTATTAGTCTACTCTCGTAGTACTTATTAATTGTCCATACCTCACTTCCATACATTGCAACAGATTCCACCGATGTTTTACCAATATATTTGTTTGTGTCTTTCCAAATATGCTTGTACCACCATATTGAATTTAACGACAACTTATTAGAAATACATACATTGGACAAGAAATGGATGCACAAGAGACTGTTATCGATAGGATAACAAAGAGAGATTTACAGTGGTATGGACATATATAACGGAGGTCGGAAGAACAGTGGCCTAAACGGGTGTTAGATTGGATGGTGCCATGCAGAAGGAAGAGGGAGAAGAGCAGAAGAACATGGTATGAGGGAATATATGATGACATGATGAAGAGGGGTATGGAAGAGGGACAATGGGAAGATACGAATCTCTGGAAAGCAGGAATTAAGGACGAACTGCTGTAAAGTGGAAAGCCTGTATTAAGTATTAACATCCACCCCTCAAACCTGTTACATGCGAGATTCGTTGTTTAAATACAAGCACTTTCGGCATCTAGCACGATTTAGGTTATTCTATGCCACGGTTACACCTGTGAATATTGGATCTGGAGAACAAGTTACTGATAGCGTCATGTTGGCCAATATGATAACACACGTTCCTGCTAGAGCCAATTACATATCAGGGGATTCTAGCTCAGGAGTTCACCTACTTTAGTTGAGAAAGTTAGGGTGAGAAAATGGATACCAGATTAGTTTAGCGTGTTTTTGTGATAAGTTGGCTACATTGTCTGAGAAATAATTAATACATATTTAATATTGTAAATCTGGCGATTTTATGTTACTTTGACACTTCAATTTAAGGCATTTCTTACATTATTTTGGGGGAAAAAATCAACATATATATCCCGACTCAAGCATTCACTTTTTCTTTTCATATTCTATTTGCCTTCATTGCCAAATGTCAAAAATATAGTTATAACACCTAAATATAATCGTTACTGCTATAAAGTAAATATTCTCTTTAAAAATTTGCTAACCTGTTATGGTGGCCGCTAGATGTCAGTCGGAACGATTTTCCGCTACCTCTTGTGTGAATTGAGAATACTACATATATAAGAAAAATGTATGTTTGCGTTGGAATACTTCGGTAGCTCTGGTCGCTAGAGCGCTAAACGTACAGAGTTTAGAGACTCGGGTTCAAATCCCGAGTCAAGCATTCATTTTTCTTTTTATACCATATTTGCCTTCATTGCCAAATGTCAAAAATATAGTTATAACACCTAAATATAATCGTTACTGCTATAAAGTAAATATTCTCTTTAAAAATTTGCTAACCTGTTATGGTGGCCGCTAGATGTCAGTAGGAACGATTTTCCGCTACCTCTTGTGTGAATTGAGAATACTACATATATAAGAAAAATGCATGTTTGTGTTGGAATACTTGGGTAGCTCAGTTGGTTAGAGCGCTAAACATACAGAATTTAGATACTCGGGTTCAAGTCCCGACTCATGCATTCATTTTTTCATTTCATATCATATATATATGTATATTTTTGTCTCAGGTAATTATTCGCATACTGCAACTATAAATTGTGTGGTTTTTTTTTTTACCTTTCTTATTTGAATTTATGTAGGTGGTACAGTGACATAGAATCCCTCGATTTTTAAATTTCGTCTTTCCAGGTATTGAACTATAAACCTCTGGATAAAATGATAGAACGATAGAATGATAAACTGGAACGATCACATAGATAGAATGGAGAATAGTAGATTAGTGAAGAAAGTACGTGACTGGACACCTCAGCAGAAAAGGTCATTAGGACGACCACAAATGCGATGGAAGGACGTCACCATACCCCGGACCTGTAGTGAATGAACACGCAACAAGCTGCCAGCTTCCATGCGTAGAGGAAGAAGAAGAAATCTTTCCAGGTAAACCCCAAATTCTAATGGTCAGATTTCACTGACTTTTGGAAAACTACTTTCTCGTTTTATTTAATTGAATATTTCGTTGCCAAAAATTAAAAATTGCCGTCCTCAGTTATTTTTAAATTTTCGTTTAAGGTAACTCCCAGTCAGATATATAATTCTTTGATTGCGAACTATTCCATCAGTTTTTTTAATAATATCGAGAATTGCAGTGTTTTTTTTATTTTTTTTATTTTATGTTTTTATTATAAACTAGCGAACCCGGCAGACGTTGTCTTGCTCGAACGTTCAATTCACGTGTTATCGCCAGACCAAAAAAAAAAAAAAAAAAAAAAAGTGATTACTTTTTACCGTATAAAATTCATTAATTAATAAGTTAGAAAAAAAGTCACTGTCATCTGTTCTGGCTCAAAAAGTTTGCATTATGACATCACATTGTAGTCGCGCGGAATATGTCGCTAATTTAGATGACTACACATTTGACATAACAAAAACCGTATAACCCCATGGCAGCGCCATCTACCGGGTCCATGTGTGAAGTTAAACAATCCAGGGACCCACTCAAACACACACAAAAAAATTAGTCAAAATTGGTCCAGTCGTTTAGGCAGTTTTAAATTTCGGATTTCAAGTAAACCTCCACTTTTAATTATAAGTATATGATTTCGCTCATTTTTTTTTGGATAATACCTACCTCGGTTTATTTTAATACGATATACTGAGTTTCGTTGTGAAACATCGAAAAATGTGACCGTAGAGCGATTTTAAAATTTTCGTTTCACGTTAACTCCTACCCCTAATGATTTTAGAATGTAATAGATAACGGCTATACACTCGCCGCATTTGAAAATCTGTATATACATTTTTTACGAAGATCGGGTGATCGGGTGAGAAGACTATAAATGACAAACAAATAGATATGCATTCATATATATATATATATGTATATATGTATAAAAAGTTTCCATATATATATAAGGTTGGAAATAGAGTATTCTCAGAATTTGATATAACAAAAGGATTAAGACAAGGATGTGGGATGTCACCAACATTATTCAAGATATATTTAGATGATTTGATGAAATAGAATAAGTCATGTAGGGGATTGGGAATCAACATTAATGACCGTCTATTGCACAATTTATTATTCACTGATGACCAGATTATAATAGGACAAGATAAAGAAGATATAGAATATATGATTAGCAAGTTCGTAGATGCATTTGAGGTAGGTGGACTAAAGATAAATTATATTAAAACTGAATATATGGTAATCGGAGGAAATTCAGAAGACCTACAAATAAATATGATAATTAAACGTGTTGAAGAATTTAAATATCTTGGATCTATAATAGATAAATCTGGAACTTGTGAAAAATATATTATTAACAGAGTAAATTGTGCAAGGAAGGCGATTAGATCCCTGAATGGTCTTTTATGTAATAGAAATTTGACCAGAAAAACAAAAAAAGGAGATTATGCAGACAATAATAGAAAGTATACATACATATGGATCAGAAAACTGGGCAATAAATGAAAGGATACAGAATAGAATCTTGGCGACAGAAATGGATGGATTACGGAGAAGTATGAGAATATCCAGGCTACAACATATTCGAAATACATATATCAGACAAGAAACGGATGCACAAGAAACTGTTATCGAAAGCATAACAAATATAGCTTTGCAGTGGTATGGACATGTACACGGAAGACCGACCAGTGACCTAAACATGTGTTAGATAGGATGGTACCAGGCAGAAGGAAGCGGGGGAGAAGTAGAAGAACATGGTTTGAGGGAATATATGATGCCATGGTGAAGAGGAGTATGGAAGAGGGACAATGGGAAGGTTGGAATCTCTGGAAAGCAGGAATCAAGAGCGAACTGCTGTAAAATGGAAAGCCTGTGTTAGGTATTTGGTATATATATAGAAGAATTAGTTTATTTTATTGAATGGGAAGTTGTAACGGTTAATTCATACAGTATTGTAATAACTGTTTATTTGATTATGATTAATATTTATGGAACTGTATAATTTATTTTTTCTTTGGTGATTTTTAGAGATGCTTATACAGGGTATATCAAAATTAGTAGCGCAAACTAAAATGGTTGAAAGTATACGGTAACAGAAGCAGAAAGTTTTCAGTAAGCATGGGTCTGCAAACAAACCGTGTGTGCTATTTATTATCGTGAATATGTGGTTATGAGCTGCCACTGACGTCATGGCTTGTCAAGAATTCCGAGATGAAAGAATTCGAAACTCACTGCAGAGACGAGTACAATATTACAATCAGATCCAAGAACGACACTTTGAACACCACCTTTAACAAGTACAAGTAAACAATGTTAGGCCTTCTGTATAACAAGTAAAATAACTGTATTCCTGGATAGGTTAAGCTATGAGTGAAGTTTGAGGCAACATAGAATGGTAATTAAACTAAGTCTACTTTTCAAATTAATTTGCACTAATTAAGACAATGTTTCTTAATTAAGTCAGTGGCGGCTTGTAACTACACATTTACAACAATCTCGTACATTGGCTCGTTTGCGGTTCCATGTTTACTAGAACTTTTTTGCTTCTATTACACAGCTCTACAAACAAAAAATTGTCGCCCTGGATATCTCATTGCATTTCTATGTTTTCAAGTGCACAGTTTATGAATATATTCACGTAAGTGCTGAATGTGCTCTAGTTTTTTATGATTTTTGCGTATCTTATATCTTAAACAGTAAATGGCTTGTTACTAATAAAATTTGTTTCCAGTCATGATTTGATTTCTGCGCATTTTTTTCGCGTATACAAACATCACGTGATCCCCACTCTCACACTCCTAACTCCACACATCGGCCGTGATCTCAGTTATTTGAAAAAAAAAAAAAAAAAAAAAAAAAGTACTCATGATGTGCATGTGGATATGATAAAACAATTCGTCAAAGCGTTGGACAAGGAAGGAGAATGTTTCAAATACATTTGTAGAAAATTTCCTCAGCTCAGTATGTAAAAGTTAAAAGGCAGAATATTTGATGTCCTCAAATTCGGCAATTGGTTAAAAATATGAAAATTTTATCAAAGTTATGACTGTTCCGGAAAGTGAAGCTTGGAAGGGTTTTATTAGAAAATTTCCTAGATAACTATTTAGCACCAAATTATAAAGAAATTGTGCAAAATATGTTGACAAGCTTCAAGATTCTGGGAGCAAATATAAGTATAAAGTTACACTTTCTCCACAGTCACCTGGATAGATTTCCGGATAATTTAGGAAATTATAGTGACGAACTGGGAGAGCACCTTCACCAGGATCTAAAAGTAATGGAGTAAAGGTATCCGGATAGTTGGGACCGTCACATGATGGCAGATTACTGCTGGTCTTTAAAAAGAGATTGTTCCCTAAAAAATTATAGAAGAAAATCCTATAAATGCATTTCACTGAAGTATAACATGGGTTTTCGACATTTTGCTTTCTATTTACGTCTGTGTGTACTAATTTTTCAAAAAAACCAATTGATATTATAAATATATGTGTTATATTTTTTCATATTTTCCTATTTTTGTAGTGTAAAATGAAAATAAAGATTTAAAAAAAACCAGAGCAAATCTTCCAAAATCATTGATAGTTTCATGAATTGTGAGCATAAATATATCCGAAATTAATCTTATATCAAGGGCAACAAAACCACTGTTGACCAGTGTTATCATATACTTTTTACCGTTTCAGTTTGTGCTACTAATTTTGATACAACCTGTATACATGGTAAAAAAACATATTTTAATCCCTAAACAAGTTTCACTTTCTATGTTTAGGGGTTTGTATTCGCTGTGAATGGAGTGCGGGTCACGGTCAACGGTTGCTAGTATGTTTACAAGCCTGTCAGCCCTAATTTTTTCCGTACTTTTATTTTGTAACAACCTTCACGGACTTTAAAATATTTTTAGATTTAGATTTAGATTTATTTATTTAGATTTATTTATTACTCATTATGGGTCACCAGAGACTATTATCTACAAGTAACCTAAACACAGTCTCGCATGTGTCACTAAATGGAGTTCAAATCCCTTATAGTGAGACAGTAAAAATTCTAGAAGTTTTTATTGACAACAACTTAAATTGGAATACACAAATAAACTATACATGCAAAACAGTCTTCTCAATAATACATTCATTAAATCGCGTAAGAAATTGTCTGCCATTCGCTCTAAGGAAAAATGTTAGTAGAAACACTTGCAATGCCCCATTTTGATTATTGTGACACTCTTTCTACAGACTTAAATATTATTTCCACTCAAAGACTTCATACTTACTTACTCACTGGCACTATCGAACCCGTAGGTTCATGGCCGCGCGGACATAAGCTCTCCATACATCCCTATCCTGAGCTAATGCTTTCCAATCATTTCCTGTATAATCTACTTCCCTCAAATCATACTCAAAGACTTCAACGTGTTCATAATTCTTGCGCACGTTTTATTTGTGGTATTCGCAAATTTGACCATGTTACACCGTCCCTGGAACAATTATCGTGGCTTCGTCTAAGAGATCGTAGAACTGTCCATTCACTATCCCTTCTCTATAAAATCCTTAACATATCATCGCCTAATTATTTATCACGCCGCTTCATCAGACTATCCGACACACATAATCTTGACACTCGATCCCATCAGCACATTGTCCTTTATATCCCTCCTCATCACACAGTATATTATTCATTATCTTTTACGGTCTCGCTTACCAAAACATGGAATTCCCTTCCGCCCTATGTCAGAGACTGTCAAACTATAACATCCTTCAAAAACAAATTAAAGAATTATTTAATAACAAACTAACTTATACACCTCACTGATAGTATTCTTTTAACAATTAATAAATTTAATTATCTATGAAAATAATATTAAGATTAACAAATATTTTCTTTTGTTTTGTTTTATATATTGTACAAACGTAAAATTAGTTTTCTATATCTCATTATTTTTCTTTGTTTTTATATACGTTAGACAGGGACAATTTAATATGTCTTGATTGTATACATTTTATTATTAGTTTTAGTCTTAATTTTAACTAACATTAACTAGTTGCATTATAGATCGTAATATAATATAATAGAAGACTTCATAACAATGAACTACATGGTCTTTATAGGAAGCCAGATATAATAAGAACAGTTAAGTCTCGTAGACTGCGATGGGCAGGACATGTTGCGCGTATGGGGAATGAAAGACGTGCATGGAAACTTCTTGTAGGGAAGCCAGAAGGAAAACGCCCAGTTGGTAGACCAAGAATGAGGTGGGAGAACAACATTAACTATGATTTGAGGGAAGTAGATTATACAGGGAATGATTGGAAAGCATTAGCTCGGGATAGGGATGTATGGAGAGCTTATGTCCGCGCGGCCATGAACCTACGGGTTCGATAGTTGCCAGTGAGTAAGTAAGTAAGTAAGTAAGTAAGTAATATAATAGATATTATCTTTTTGATCAAATTTTTATTTAGTATTTAATATTAGAGTTCATTGTGATTGTTATATTCTGATGTAATATATGTTTGCCCTGGTGAGTGGAAGAGAAGGCCACATGGCCTTAACTCCACCAGGCTAAATAAATAAATCTAAATCTAAATAAATAGTAATCAATTTATTTTTCTTGTGCTCTTATTTGTAATATCTATAATAATTTTAATTATCCCACGAAAGAAATCAAGATTATCTTGAATGAGCTTCTTAAAACAGAATACCGGTACGTAGTTCTACAGTTAATTATAACATTTGAGTCGCATTAAAAAATTAATGGATAAACAATATAAACTCCGCCATGGCCGGTCCCAAGCCCGGATGAGAAAGGAGGGGGGGAGGAGTAACAACCTCGTTAAAAAACCAGGGTTCAGTTGGCTCCTACTAATAGTACTCTGTAAGGGTCCCTAGCCAGGGTTACGGTGAATACCTCAACGGCAGAGTCGGCGCAGAAGGAGTCCTTCATCACGGCGGATCTGGCGGAAGAGGCAACCCTATCTCTAAGGGAAATAGAGAAACGCTGCCTTGCGGTGAAGAGGGATCTTCAAAGGCTATGGGAGGAAAACCCAGACAGAAATTTTCCTGGTCCTCCAGGTTAGGGTTTATGCTGTGGGCCAGCTCCCCACATATTAGAAAAAAAAACAGAATGCTAAAAGACCAAATCAATCAAAGAGATAGAGATAAACAAATATATCTTAGGATAAAATAAATAAATAAAACTAAATAAAATACTTTTTTTGCTCGATAGTGCGTTTTGTCGTACTTGCAGCAATGGCGACTATGATTGAAAGTTCAACTTCCTACATTTCGGGGTTGCCAACCTCAATAACTATACTGTAATAAAATAACTATACTGTAATATTAGATATTACAAACCACGTGCGGGAAGTAAAACCACTGCCCTCTATGTATACTACGTAAAACGTATATACGAAAAATATCCAAAAGGTTCTGTTAATATATATTATACGAAACAAATCTCTGCATTTTAAATGAACTGAACTTTATTTGAAACAATATAAAACAATAAATACTTGTCGCAATTTATCACTGATTGGTGTGACGGCCTCGTGTACTTTCAACTAATAAACATTGCCCACACTGTTAACGTTAGTCAGTTTTTTATAATGAACGCAGATATTTCCAACAAAGATGTTATTATTTTAGTATGATTTATTATTTTGAAAACACCATCGCGCAAAAAAAAAATTGTACAACGCACGTTTGTAAAGTGTTTTACTGAATCTCGGAAATTAAAAACCTCGCTGTCGCTCGGTTTTTAAACATTTTCCTCCCTTCTGTAAAAAACCACTTCCCAACCTCGTATCGTCGTAATATAGCCTATTATTACCTTTCGCCCTTCGCGGCCAGGGGTCAACCCAATCCAAGAAATGGCTGTACGTATCATGGGAGTAAAACCTGGTGTGTCGAATCTGCAAGACGACCTACAACTTACATATTATGGCAGTAGAGTAGACTTTGATTCCATTCATCACCAATAGTGGGATAGAGCAACAGATTTTTCTGGTCGGGGTGCCTAGTGCAATCTGCCCTCCCATTCTGAATAAAGAAGTAAAGAAGTAATTTTACCCATCTTCATAATCGACTTCCCTTGAACTAGAATAAAATTATGTACTTACTATCATCTGCTCTTTCTTATAATTCAATAAAGATACATTTTCTAGAAGAGTAGTCGCAAGTTTTTATTTACACAATCAACGCAGCAAAACGCATGATCATTTGTAACTGCGTTATTTCCAACATCTGACTTTTAAAAAAATCCCAACCGCAAACTATGATAATTATTTTAAACTTAGAAAATATTGATTTCCTTCCTTGTAGATCTTGTCGTAACATCCTTATGAGAACTTCTACCATTATTCTTCGAGTGACAGCTAGCTGATCTAATGTTAATAGGCTACTAGTATTAGTAAAAATAATTATTGTTATTTATTTAGGAGATTTCACAATGTTTCAGAACATGTTTCTGCGCCTAATCAATCTGCTGTCTTTCTCCTCCACATTTCTCTGTCATTCCAATCACCGCCATCCAAATCATTTACCCTTATGTTGCTTAAAACACCATCAACCACGTTATTTCTTACCATCCTCTTCCTCTTCTACCCAGATGGCACCAATAATTACAATTTAAAAATTTCAAAGAATAAAACTAAAATTTTAACATTTAAAGGACATGATACCTTAAGAGCAAAAATAGTAATTGATAATAAAATTTCAGAGCAAGTGAACAGTTTTAAATATCTAATTTTCAATTTATATGTTAAAATTGAATATATTAATGACAAAATAAATAAATTTAATCTAATGTGTGGCACAGTTAAAAGAACCCTTAAAACACAAGAAACAAAAATTAAATTTTATAATGTAATGACTGTTCCTGTATTGATGTATGTATCAGAATGTTGGACGATCACTAAAAGACAAGAACAAAGATTGGAAGCAGCTGAGGTGAGATTTTTAAGAAATATAGCAGGATATACTCTGGATAAGAAAAGAAATGAAGATATAAGAAAGGAACTAAATATTTTCAAACGTACAGACCGAATAATTAAATATAGGAACGAGTGGAAAGAACATACTGATAGAATGCCAGAAGGAAGATTTCCAAAATTATTGCTAAATTATAAACCGCACGGAAGGAGAAATATTGGACGCCCACACAGAAGATGGTCTGAACAATGTTAACAATTCTAGCTGTCATGAAACCGGAACGAGACAACAGGCTTAATCCCTGGATGAATAATAATAATAATAATAATAACAATAATAATAATAATCATTGGACTTTCACTAGAATCAACTAAAAACAATAGTATCTACTTTACAGGATAAATAATATAACAAATATATTAGGAATGAGCTTAGCATAAACAGCATAACAGACAGAATCAAACAATACAAACAAAATTGGTTCAACCACATTCAAAGAATGTATCAGAACATATAACAAAACAGGTATTCACATATAAGCCAGAGGATTGTAGATGTGTGGGACGGCCAAGATCACGATGGACAGATCAATTTTCTGTATGAGACCGGAGCGAACCTTTTAGCATCAAAAAAATAAAATAAAAAAGATGATGATGATGAAAACAATAATAATACCCCTCATAACCTATGGTTCTGAAACCTGGACTCTCAGTAAAGATGACAAAAGAAGATTGTTTGTCATAAAAAAGAAAATCCTTCGAGGAATATCTGATCCTATTTCCGAGAACGAATTTAAAAGGGAAGGTTTTACAATGAAGTGTAAGAAATTTTGGAATATTGAAATATAATCAGTTTTATTAAAATTAATAGATTGACATGGATAGGGCATTCACTGGTGATTAAACTCAAATCCTGGTGGACGACGAGGACGTGACAGACCTACAGATAGATGGATAGATAGAGTCGAGTTTGACCAAGGGAGGTTGAGATGTGAGGACTGGAAGATGAAAGCCCAAAAGGCGTTGAAGACATTTGCTGGTGGAGGCCAAGGTCCACTATGGGCTGTAGTGCCAATAATGATTACGAGAAGGTATTTTAGTATTCTTCCATTACAAACGGCTGAATGTATTTAAAAATATAATTCCTCTGTAATTGAAAGTTGCCCCAAAAAGAGATCTAACCCACAAAAATTCGAGTTTTCAGTGGATTAGTGATCTATCCGGGGAGTATTACGGCATGGTGCATGTAAAATTGACCATACTCTCTTCCAGACATATTTTATTTATTTTTAAAAGTTCAAGTGAATAGTGATCTATATGTAACAAAATGGCGGAAGCAGTTAGTCAAGTCATTAATAGCAGTGGAGAAAATCAATTATTGCACATGTGCAAATTCATTTCACCACAGTTCCGTGAATTCTAATCAGAATCACAAAGAAATTGAGTGAAAATAAGAAAGACACAATACAATGTAACGAAATAACATTAAATGGAAAATAAGTACTGAAAACTGATTAAGTTACAATTTTTTCTAACTGAATCAGTGTTCAATATGTATTATCTACTTCTTATTATAGCATTTAAGTTAAATATGTGGTAGATAATTTTTCCACTCTATAGAGATAGATAAAGTAATCCCACTACAGGCCTCAGGGGTAGTACGAGCTTAAGGCTCCCACTTTTTCTGGACAGTCGACACTTGATATCAGCCGGGTTGTCAGCCCTGCGTGACGGCCGCCTTTACCCTCAGAACAAGCGTCTGGTACTCATTTTCGTTAGAGTCTGAGTCGACGCCAGGGCCATAGTGCCGCCAGAAGGTTTGGGTCAGTTTAAAAATCCTGACCCTACCGGGACTTGAACCCTCGACCTTCCGGCTTGTAGCGCAGTGCCTTAACCACTACGCTATAGGTTCAACCGGGGTAAAATTTTCCGGAGGTCAAATAGTCCCCCATTCGGTTCTCCGGGCTGGGACTACTTCAGGGAACCCATGCCAAAGGACTGCGATGGGCAGGACATGTTGCGCGTATGAAGAATGAAAGACGTGCATGGAAGCTTCTTGTAGGAAAGCCAGAGGGAAAACGCCCAGTTGGTAGACCAAGAACGAGGTGGGAGAAAAACATTAACTATGATTTGAGGTAAGTAGATTATACAGGGAATGATTGGAAAGCATTAGTTCAGGATAGGGATGTATAGAGAGCTTATTTCCTCGCGGCCATGAACCTACGGATTCGATAGTGCCAGTGAGTAAGTAAGTAGGTATAGAGATAGATCACTTTTGAACTCAATTTTGTATTAATTAATATTTAGTTATTAGCATGTTATTTTGAATTAAAATTGGATATAGGCTATATGATTCCAATAGTATGAGTGGTTAAAATGTATATGATATCATCATCATTCATTCAAGTATTTGGTCATGTTGGCCTGTTACGGTCTCAAAGAGGAATTTTCCATCCAGCGCTTTTTTTTTTTTTTTTTTTTGGATGTCCCAGCGATCTTTTGCCTGGTCTACAGTAACGAAGCATGTTTTTTTTTATTTCTATGAGATGGAACCCCGCAATAATATACCTCTGTGCCAGCAACCCATTGGGCGAAAAATTTAAATTTTATTTCAAATCTCAAACCAAGCCTCGAACGTATATGATATAATAAAGATAATAGCCTCAAAATGAACATTATACTTCCCCCCCCCCAACAATTTGTAGTTTGTGGGTTAGATCTCTTTTCGGGGCAACTAATAATGTCTTGCATTCATCTCTTCTTCCAATTTTGTAAATTACTGAAAAGATTACAGCTTTCCAAATTATTGTTTTGGTTTACACAAAAATACCTCAAGGAGTCTAAGAACAACTTTTGAGTTTCAAAATTAATATTACATTGTGTTTAACGCAGAGTAAAATTGTATTTGCCACTCACTTCATTACTGAAGATATTATTTGAAAGACTGAGCCTATTTTCAGAATGTAGGTACAGCAGTACTTTAAATAGAGTCTAATATAGACTGTTTCTGTCTGACATTTGATACATGCGACAGCAGGAAATTCAACTTTTAATCAGTGCATCCAACCTTGTGCTTCAGAATATCGTATTTCGCTTATTTTAGATTTGCCAACATTGTGATAATGGTTTATTTTGCTCATGTTTAAAGCATAATAAAATATCGTTTAATTTCACGGGGTAATAGTGTCCATATAAGTATTTCTTCATCTTCTACTTCAGCACTGTAGTACTTCTTGGGTCTTGGTTTCCTTCATCATTTTTTTTTAATTTTCTGAGAAAATTTGAATTATATGTACATTTATATTTGATTTAACTGTAGTTGTTGGTGATTATAGATAAAATGAGTACGTATTATTATTATTTTTTATATCAACACATCTATAACGGTTTATTTACTTTACGTGATAACGTTAAGACCTAATATATTCTCTTCTACTTCACCAGGTTAAATTATACATATAACAACAAATATGAATTATCTACAACTTGGTTAATAATACATAATAGGCATAGACTACACAATATACATATGACAAGGAAAGAACAAAAATATTAAAACAACAGTAATGATAATAATAGTAATAATAATAATAATAATAATAATAATAATAATAATAGTAAAGTGATCCCACAACAGGCCTCAGAAGGCCCTCGGGGTAGTAGGAGGTTAAGGCTCCCACTTTTTCTAGACAATCGGCACTTTATGTCAGCCGGGTTGTCAGCCCTGCGTGATGGCCGCCTTTACCCCTAGAACAAGCGTCTGGTAGTCATTTCCGTTACAGGCTGAGTCGACCCCAGGGCCATAGTGCCGCCAGAAGGTTTGTGTCAGTTTAAAAATCCTGACCCCAACGGGACTTGAACCCTCGACCTTCCGGCTTGTAGCTCAGTGCCATAACCACTACGCTACGGCGTGCCCCCATAATAATAATAATAATAATAATAATAATAATAATAATGATAATGATAATAATCATCATCATCATCATTTTGAGAAATTTTCCTCATCATTGAGGGTTTTCTCCAACCAATCTTAGTAATAAACATGAATTAAAAAGAAAAAAATATATGTGTGTGAGCGTGTGCGTTTGTTTGTGTGCGTTTGTGTGCGTGTGCGTTTGTTTTTGTGTGTGTTTGTTTGTATGTGTTTGTTTGTTTGTGTAGTTGTTTGTGTGTGTGTGTGTGTGTGTTTGTTTGTGTGTGTGTTTAGTTGTGTGTGTTTGTGTGCGCCTGTGCGTGCATGCGTGTGTGTGTGACTACGGAATTATAGACTATCGGTTTGCAACAAACATTCACAAATTTCCCTTAAAGTTCGCCATCGTTCTCTGTCCTCTGTGTCTTCATCTGTTACCCAAATTCCCTCATTGAATTTTGAATGTTCTTCTTCCAGGTTGTTCTTGGTGTTCCTTTTCTGCTCCTTCTTTCAATTTTCCATGCACAGACGGCCTTTGGTAGTCTTCCATCCTGCATTCTTCTTACGTGTCCATACCATTTTAGCCTTCTGTCTTCAATCTCATCCATTATATTTCTTTCTGCATTCGTCCATTTTCTAATTTCTGTGTTTCTATTTATTTATTTTTTTTTTCCATTCGAGATTTTCTGGCAGCTTTTCTCCAAAAAACCATTTCAACTGAAGTTATTCTGTTGACATTTGTTGTGTCATTGTCCAAATTTCCGATCCATATAACATTATACTTTCTAGTGTGGATTTATAAATTAGTTGTTTTGTTCTGTTAATGATGTTTGTACTCCATAGTATAATAATAATAATAATAATAATAATAATAATAATCTCTATCTATCTTCGGGTTTTTACAGCTGCTGCCGTCTTCCCGTGCCAAACCTCCAAAGCCTGCGGTCTTGGGCATCTTCGATGCTTAGCCCTCTAGCTTGCATTACTGTCTTCATGTTTTCCTTCCATGTTAACCTTGGTCTTCCTCTTTTCTTCTTTCTGTTAGGATGCCATTCATATAGTTGCTTCGGCCATCGCTCATCTTCCATTCTTAAAACATGTCCTAACCACTTTAATTCCTTTTCCTCAATTCTTTCAATTATGTTTTCTTCTGCTTCCATTTTGTTTCTAATTTCCTTATTTGTGACATGTTCTAATTTAGACTTTCTGGCACTTCTTCGTAAATAATCCATTTCTAGAGCTATTAGTCTATTCTTGTAGTACTTATTGATTGTCCATACCTCACTTCCGTACATTGCAACAGATTCCACCAATGTTTTACCAATATATTTTTTTGTGTCTTTCCAAATATGCTTATCCCACCATATGGAATTTAATGATGATATTATTTTGCTACTCAATTCAATTCTATGTTTTATGTTCTCTTTGCCTATACCTTCGATGTTATCCATAATCATTCCCAAATATTTAGTTTGTTTCACTTGCTTTATTTGGATTCCATCTTCCAATACTAAGTTTTCTCTTTCATTGCTATTTATGCCAGATATTCTGTTTTTTGTAAATTTACTGTGAGACCCCATGATTCATATGTGCTTTTCAACCTTTTTATCATGAATTCCATATCAAAATTGTCTTGCGCTAAAACCAGTTGATCATCGGCAAATTGTAATGTCAGCAAAAATCTATTGCCTTTTGGGATCCCCATACCTTTGCAGCTTTGTTTCCATTTCGTTAATATAAATTCTACATAAATATTAAATAAAATTGGTGATAGACTGCACCCTTGTTTCAATCCCTTTGAGGTGTTTATAGGATTAGACATTATATTTCCCATTTTAACATAAGCGGAGTTATCTTTATAGGTTTGTTTAATAATTTCTATTAGGTTTCTGTCAATATTGTATTTCTCCAATACTTCCCATAATTTGTTCCTCGGAATTGAGTCATAAGCTTTCTCTAAATCTATCATTGTCAAATGGGTTTCTTCTCCAACTGCAGTCCGTTTTTCAATTAACTGTTGTATTGCAAATATATTGTCAACACATGACCTTCCTGGTCTGAATCCATTTTGATCTTCTCCTAATTTGTCTTTAACATCTTTTTGTAACTTTGTTTTTAATAATAATAATAATAATAATAATAATAATAATAATAAAAATAATGTATAATTTCATTAATTAACTGCCTAAGTAAAGAAAGTGCAAAATATAAAAGAATATTAAAAATATACCTGGAACATGGCTATCTGTTATAATACCTAAGGAAATATTTAGTGCGTTTTTAACTGTTTTTGAGTCGGGCAGTTGGTACTTATTCTATAATTCATTTATTATTATTATTATTATTATTATTATTATTATTATTATTATTATTATTATTATTATTATTATTATTATTATTATTATTATTATTATTATTGATGTTTTTGTATTGTTTAGCAGATTTAACTATGTTTCACAACATCTTCCTCTACCCAATTACTAATCTATTGCCTTTCTCCTTCACTTTTTTCTGTCATTCCAATTTATTTTTCTAGCAGGTAACACCCATTCTAGTATCTTATTATTATCATCATCATTCGGCCACGTTGGACTAGTGGTTATCTTCTTTGCCTCTGGTCCAGAGGATCACGAGTTCAAACCCGGCCGAGATCGATGGATTTTTACGATGGAATAATCCAAGGAGCAAGTCCTCAGAGAGGAACTTTAATTCGTGGGTCCCGAGTCTGAAGATTTTCAGCCTCGTAAAAGAGCCTTAAGCCTGAATAAAGAGGTCTCTAAGCAAAACTTACCTACCTTCATAATCCTAGTAATACCTTAGTGTCTGTTTGGGTCGGTATATTGACTGCGTACCATTCATGGCATCTTTATGGAAACAAGCATAACTAAAATCACTTAATATTGAGTGGAGAACATATTTTTAATAACTCACCTCATACAATTTCAAATTTCTTTGAGATCATGACTGAAGATGAACGAAGCATTTATTTTGAAACCAATGGTCTCAAAGAAATTTGAAATTGTATGAGGTGAGTTATTAAAAATATGTTCTCCACTCAATATTAAGGCTATAACGTCATAATGTTTACTTCCCAACATTAATTTAAATATAAAATCACCTAATCTAGTAATTCTCAACAAAGGAGAGGCCATGGCCCAGTATTGGGCTGTTACACCATTGTAGATATATATATATATATATATATATATATATATATATATATATATATATATATATATGTAGAACATCATCACCAAAGCTAGCAAGGATGGAGCCCTTCAAAGGCCCAATCCGAGACTCATAAAAATTGGACAGACCATCTTCTTAATTGTCTCCCAACTTCCATCCTTCCATCTGGTCTATAATTCAATGCATTTCTAGGAAATCTCTCAAATGACATTCCACATACGTGTCTCCTCTACTGTTCTCTGTATTGTAAGATATCTTGTTAACTTGTTTCATTAGAGATGTGATCTCGTCTGGTAATGATCTGAGAAATCTCATCTCTTATTTTTCCAATTTTCTTTCATCTTTCTCTCTGAGGGTCCAGATTTCTGATCCAAACATCAGTGCAGGTTTAGCTGTTATTTTATGAAGTCTCATCTGGATGTCTCTTGTCAATTTTTTTTATTATTATTATTATTATTAGTAGTAGTAGTAGTAGTAGTAGTAGTAGTAGTAGTAGTAGTAGTAGTAGTAGTAGTAGTAGTAGTAGTACTACTATTATTATTCCTAGGAGGGAAATGAAAATAAATTTAAGTACAGAAATGAATGTTTTAAGAAGATCAGCTGCAAAATCTGGAATGGATAGAACACGAAATAAAGAAGTAAGGAAAATTATGGGTGTACAAAAGCAGCCGGACATCATAGTAGACGTTGTAGAAAAGAAAATATTACAGCGGTATGGCCATGTCAAATGAATGCCGGAGCAAAGATTGCCTAAAGTTGTTATGGAAAGGAGGAAGAGAGGAAGACCGAAGAAAACTTGGATAGAAGGGGTACAAGCGGCTATGAATATCAGAGGATTTGAGGAAGATCAATGGATGGACAGAGAGGAACGGCGTTTGGTTTCCGGAAGTCGACGGCAGCTGCCATGATACCGAATTATTATTATTATTATTATTAGTAGTAGTAGTAGTAGTAGTAGTAGTAGTAGTAGTAGTAGTAATGGTAGTAGTAGTAGTAGTAGTATTAACTCAACTCACTGGCACTATTGAACCCATAGGTTCATGGCCGCGCGGACATAAGCTCTCCACACGTCCCTGCCTTGAGCTGTTTTCCAATCATCCCCTGTATAATCTACTCCCCTCAAATCATGGTTTATGATATTCTTCCTTCTAATTATTTGTCTACCAACCGGACGTTTCCCCTTTCATTTTCCTACAAGAAGCTTCCATGTCCCTCTTTCTTTCCCATTCGAGCCACATGTGTTGCCCATCGCAATCTACGAGACATAACTGTTCTTATTATATCTGGCTTCTTATAAAAATTATTATTATATAGTTATTATTAATATTGTTATTAATATTGTTATTATAGCTATTATTGTTATTCTAATTTTTTATTATATTACTAGCATATTTGTTATTAACATCATTATTATAACTAACTGGTTGGCTCTATGGAACCTATAGGTTCATGGCCGCGTGGACACAAACTCTCCATACTTCCCTATCCTGAATTAATGTTTTCAAATCATCCCGTGTATAATCTACTTCCCTCAAATCATGGATCATATTATTCTCCCATCTCATTCTTGGTCTACCAACTGGGCGTTTTATAGCTATTTTTATCGTTATTATAACTATTATAATGCGTCTTATTGTTATTATGATTATTATAGTTATTATGGTTATCATTTTATTGTTATTATTAGATATTATTATTATTATTATTATTATTATTATTATTATTATTGCCTCAGGGGTCCTCATATAACACTTTGACTAGACCAGTGTTGACCTATGGTAGTGAAGCATGGACACTAAAAAGACAACATGAAAGCAGAATAACGGCTTGTGAAATGAGATTCATGCGCAGAAAAGCGGGTTACACCAGATGGGATCGGAAAAGGAACACCGATATCTTAAAAGAATTGAAGACTACGCCAATTTTGGAATATATTAAACAGTACCAACTAAATTGGAAACACCATCTTGAAAGAATGAGTTCAAATCGGATCCCCAAAGCTGTTTATAATTATATACCAAGAGGACGAAGATCACTGGGCCGTCCTATGAAACGCTGGAGGGAAAATTTTTATAGGATCGTAACAGGCCTTGGCCTAATACTTGGAAGGAAGAATTATTATTATTATTATTATTATTATTATTATTATTATTATTATTATTATTATTATTATTATTATTATTTGTATTGTTATTAAAAATAAATCGTGACTAAAGTTGTTTTACGAGATGGAGTTGTTACCACAATGCTCAACCTGTGTGTTAAACCCTAGGAGAGTGCACTTTCTGTCGGCGTTTACTGCCCCCATTGTGGTTTGTCCCAAATTGAAAACGTCAGAAACTCGCTTTTTCTCTCATATATAATTTAGCTTTACCCAGGGGTCACGGCGTGGACATAAAATATATATATATATATATATATATATATATGTGTGAACTGGGTAGGAATAAATGGAATTTCCAAGTGTTACTAGCGTATACCTTGCCAACATACTCTTGGGATCACGTAATACCCTTTTGATTCCATGTAAAGTATGCCTAATGTAGAAATATTAACAAATTCTCACCCTTTCAGCACTGCAACTAACTATTAAAAATAAGTCCGTCACACAGATACTTGCGTAAAATAAGCTAATTCCTCAGCAAGTCCAATTTTGGGGCCCGAGTTTAGTAGTTTACGGAATATATATATATAGCTCAACTGACAACTAAAGCCTATAAAAAATACTTACCTTATTTAGAATTTAAAATTATTGAGGATAATAAAAAAATTTCCTCGAAACAAGCGTCATTCCTAAAACAGCTTACTTCCTTCGGGTGCAGCTTCTTCCGAGGATAGTAAATTCCCTTCCCTAGTCGCTTTTACACGTCAGTTCCTTCCCGGGTATTTTTGGCCCACGCGTCAATTCTGCCCAAGATTAATTTTCATTCCTATTCAATTCTGCCCCGCCTTTCCTAACACAATGCCATTTTGCTTCCCATTAAGACTATCTTTAACGTATAAAATGACCTTTTATTACGTTAAATTCTATTTCTGACACAATCATAACACTGAGCAACAAAAAGTAAACTTTTTTTTTTGTCTCAGAAAGAAAAATATGTGATTCTTATAGTATTTTTTCTGCTGAATTCAAATATAATATCGGGTTTTCTCCATCACGCAAGGTTTCCGAGAGACAGGCATTTATAATTTCAAAACACTTTAACATTTTCTACATTCGTAACTACACAATATTCGAACATTCGGACTCGCCTAGAAAGTAAGAAATGACGATTTTCTGCTATATTTCGCCTGTGGAGCATCCCTCATGATGGTCTAACAATAATCGGCTAGCATATTAGAATTCCATTTGCCTTGATATCTCTTTTCCATAGCTGAAATCTCCTGAGTTAGCTCATTTGGTTTTATTTTACAATGGACGAAAAAGTGTTTCTTAAAAAATAATTATTTAAATCCATTAATTGAAATTGAAATTAAAAAAAACTGTGGGTGATGGACAAATTCCGAATACATATTTGAAAACACGAAAAAACTGCATTAAGTACAACTATTGGTACTCATGAGACAAGAATCATGTTGACCAGTGTAATCATGAACTTATTTAGATTTAGTTCGTTTGAACCTGTTCCAATGAGATTTCAATATTTGGTTGGTCAGTTCATCTTAATTTTGGTCTTCCTTTATTTAAAAGTTCTTTGCGTTGATACTGCAATGCTAATTTTAGGAAAGCGAGGTGGGTATCCATTCTTTGGACATGTAACCAATTGCTATTACATAATTCTGAATTTTTCAACTATCTTTTCTTCTTCTTCTCTTGCTTCTTCTTCTTCTTTCTTGCAAGGATTGAACATTTTTGGTTCGTTTCCGGCGGACCACGTCTTATAGCTGTTGTGTCCATCTCACTTTCGTGATCGTCCGCCGATCTCTTTTCCTCTCATCTTGGTTGATAGTATCAGACTTATCCTCCTGGGCAATCTGTGTTGTATCCATTCTGAATACATGTTGCATACCATTTCCATCCTATACTTTTCTATTTTATCTGGTCAACCTGAATATTTGTAGTTATTTTAACGGATATTTTCACTTCGTCTTTGATCTATGATGTATTAACTATATCTTGAAGAACTTTTAATGTATCGCGTAATATATAAATATATCTGTTTTGTCCACACGCTTTGGTCTCGAATAGAGCGAGGCTTGCTAACCTTGTCACGCAGCGGGCCCGGGTTCGATCCCCGGTCGGGGCAGTTTTTCTGGGTGAGGTTTTTATCGGGGTTATTCCTCACCTGTAAGACAAATGTCAGGAAAACTTTAAGGCCCAAACTGTCCCCGAAATCATATGGTCATCATCATCATCATCATCATCCTTCGCCGGTGTGGAAAGGAACGGGAAGCTACCACACCTACAATTCCCTAGTAAAGCTGCAAGCATAGCATGAAAATGATTGCAGTGAAGGACCTGCCTTCGGGCAGAATTACTATGGATGGATGGATGGATATGTTTCTTTGCTTGTCCATTTTTATCAAATCTAGGATTGGACGTAAAAATCTCATTTGTGCCGCTTGCAATTTTAATTTGATTTTAGATTATAGTATTTTCACTGCTTTATTTCAGTCCTGATTTTGCAGTTACATTGTGACATAATTGACCTAAAATGCAATAGGACTTTTAAAAAATCATTACACAAAATCTGCTAAGTGGAATGAAAAAAAAGAGGTCATTTTCGTTATAATCATTAAATAGATTCACTATGGTTCATTCTTAAATTGGCTATATGTGTCCTATAATATGCATTTGTTTATTTTTTTATTTTTAATAAAACAATATCCTAAGTACCAAATGTGTTAAAATTACTTAAATTTATCTCGAATTACACATTATACAGCAAACATCCGTCACGCAGGAATTGCGTAAATTAAGCGCATCCCTCAGCAATTCGAATGTTGTGGCAAGTCATTCACTCAGCCTCCTGAGTAACTCTATAAACAAATCCCAATTTGCAATAAAAATCAGATACAATTATAATATCATTGAACGAAGCAGTTACTGGACTTAGGTCATATTTATATTCAAATTGATCAGGGAAGCGAGTGGAACCTGATTATGTAAGAGTAAATGTCATATAAAATGATTCAAAGAAGTCAGTATCAATGTAATGAAATGACTAGTTATTAAGTAGGGTAATGACAACTCAGGTAATGTCATCCTTTCTTTTGTTAAGACGGAAGTGGCTGACACATGATAATAACTTAGTAATGACAAAATTCTTTGCTCGACAGATTGAGTAGAAATATCTTCTAAGCCTGCAGTTAACTGATTTATCGTGATAACCATAACCCATTAGCTAAATTTACAAGCGGGGGTTTTACCCTGAGACAAACAACGCTAGCAAAAAAGTGTGGGAATATGGCAATTTTCTAGCGTCTGAAGCCTAGGAAAAACCCAAGTCTAGCTAATGTTTGTGACCCGACTGTACGTGAGCCAGCACGGGAAAAAGGTCCAACCTCTGATGGCGTAAATCGCCAATGATAAATTTGTAACACCCCCATGATTAAAATAGGAGAGTTCGTTAACCAATTATATGTTTTGTTATATGTACCTAAGCACTGATCTCAGATCCACGGGATCGATGTAGTGGGAGTAACGAGTTTACCTAATAGGCGAAAGAGGCTTCTCCTCGTCACTTCTCGTATACTATTAAACAAAATCACTTCGTTCAGAAAATTAAACAAAGTCACTTCTCGTATACTATTAAACAAAATCACTTCGTTCAGAAAATTAAACAAAGTCACTTCTCGTATATTATTAATCAAAATCACTTCGTTCAGAAAATTAAACAAAGTCACTTCTCGTATACTATTAAACAAAATCACTTCGTTCAGAAAATTAAACAAAGTCACTTCTCGTATATTATTAATCAAAATCACTTCGTTCAGAAAATTAAACAAAGTCACTTCTCGTATACTATTAAACAAAATCACTTCGTTCAGAAAATTAAACAAAGTCACTTCTCGTATATTATTAATCAAAATCACTTCGTTCAGAAAATTAAACAAAGTCACTTCTCGTATACAATTAAACAAAGTCACTTCGTTCAGAAACTGAAACAAAGTCACTTCACTTCATACACAAAACTTCTCACTTCTCTTCTACAATTACACAAAGCCACTAACGGGGTAAACCCACAAATGACGACCTCGCCGATTAGAGATCAGTGCTAGGTAATTCAAACCTAAGAGTGTACAGTGCTACATTATTTCGTGTGCTTCAGACAAGAATAAAAAACATTTAAAAGAACCTATTTACACATTAATTCTGCCCGACGAAGTCCTCGTGGAATCCCTAGATAAGAACTCATGCCTACCGATATTCCAACCTGAGCAACCCAAGTTCTCACACATGGAGAACTCCTTCCGTATTCATAGCGCCACTAAATCCCATCTACACCTCTTTACCTCTTTACCCCATTATAATCCTTCCTCAATGTGTAATCTCATTTTGCTGGTTTTCGAAATATATATTTCAGTTGTATATTAGAAAAACTCAATTTTTGATGTCAGCTTATTTAAAAGTGTCGACTTCAGTGGAAACAAATAATTTATAACCGGAAGTTATTACTTATTTGCATATTGTAGAGGAACTTCGGGTAATTTGGACTCCTGTTTTGAATTTGTTGTTTTCTTCTTTTAATTAAGGAATTTTAATTTTGTTTAATTGCAGTGCTTATCATTAGTGTTGTAACTATAAAATAGCATTATTATTTTATTCAAATATGGGAACATCATAATTTATAAACTTTTTTACATTACATTAGCTTTCAGTCTATTTTTAGGTTTATTTACTCTATTAATTTATACAGACAGGCACAGATTAATCTGAAAATATTTATGACTGATCATAATTAAAAGCGTTGATATTTATTTAATGTTTTCAAAAATTATTGTTGATGCTAACATTCACACTTCATTCAACTGCAGAAAGCGACGATCTTTGGGTTTAGTAAATTTACAAGGATATTAAATAAAATTAATTAATTGAATGCTTTTTACAGATAACATCCTCATTGATAAAATATATGTATTCATGTAAAGTGGAAGCAGGTTCTCGTGGAGGGTCCACATTAACCGAATTCATTTGTGTTATGTTTAATTATTTTATATAGCCATCAAACCAAACACATCAGTATATTAAAACAATATCTACATGATACAATATACTCGTATTTACGGTTTTTTTTTCAACATTTGTAATATTCAATAGCAGAAATTAAGAATTGATTCTTAGGTTGAAACACTTTTAAGGTGGTCGTTTTCATAAATATCACAAATAAATCCTTCTTCCCACAAAGAATGAAAGAAACTGGCCTTGAACCCGTCAAAGTTGATGAGGGGAAGAACTTTAAAATATTTTCTGCTCGAGTGCAGCACCAATTAAAGAAGATATTAACACGGTCCACCCAAACAGAAGGGTCCACATTACCCGAACTTCCCTACATTATTTGACACCAATTGAAATAATATCTACCGAATCAGTTTTCCATTAGTTAATTAAAAATATCAAAATAATTAAATTAATGTATCTTATATGATTCATTGCCTATTTAACGACTAATTGAATTGTGTACATTGCGACGAAACGTATATGGCGGTTTCTAGATTCAATTGTTAGTTTTGGATTTCTGGTAACCCCCTATTTCTAATGGTAAGATTTCGCTGATTTTTGGAGAATGTTTTCCTCAGTTTATTTTAATAGATTATATTAAGTTTCGTTGTGAAACATCGAAAACTGTGAACGCTAGAGCGATGTTTAAATTTTCGTTTCAGGCGAACTCCTACACCTTATTTATTTTAAACCATTATATATAGCGGCTAACACTATCCGTACTTGAAAACCTGTATGTATCGATTTTCATGAAGCGGTTTAGAAGTCTATAAGAGACAAACAAAGAAGCATTCATATATATATATATGTTACGGTAAATGTGATTAATCGGTGATTATATATATATTTGACGGTTATTATACATAATCACCACTAAATTTGGTAAATATGGTACATTTTTGAAAATGTATCAAATTAACCAGTTTGTTTGAATAATTCCCAACTCGTAATGGAAATGTGATAAATCAGCGATGTGCTTGTAAGGGACAATGGGAGTCTTATAAGTGCAAATGTAAAAAATCTGGCAAACTTTGTATTTCTAAATGCCATAACAGTCTAAAATGCTGAATAAGTAACCTTAAAATATTTAGTAAGTTGTAGCAATAGAATTTAACGTTATTTGAAAAAATGTATTTTTTTCTCTACAATATGGGCTTAGTTTGTTTTTTTATATGTAACTGTAGTTTTTTTTATGTGCAAGTGTTTTGTAAAGTTCAATAAAATTGTATTATAACCATTTATTTACTTTTTAATTGTAAAATATAAATTATTGTAATTCGTGGTCTCTTACGCCATACTGTCCAACGAAAAAATATTTTTCTGAGTAGTAACTACTCAAAAAATTGCACTCTATTCTACTGGCCCAATCAGTCATGATATTTATCATATGTACCGTTACGAGTTGGGAATTGTGCAAACAAAGCGGTTAATTTGACTATTTAACTCATGCCACAAATGCTAGTCAATGACCAATCATGTTTCAATGAATTTTGTTTTACAACCAATGACAGTCGTGCTTCACCTCGCTCTTTATCGATTTCTCTTTATCAGCTCCTGCTTTGTGATAAAGAAAGCTCCTCCTTTTTGATGTTCTGAACAGGACAGAACATTATTTTTCTCCAACAAATACATTGAATATAGCAAATAATGAAAAGATTCCTTGATTTTACTGAGTTGTTTACTAAAAAAATAAATGAATAACCCATAATGTTGATTATGATATATAGTTTGATGTGTTTCATTATTTCTCCACTTGGGTGCACTCTTATAATATTGCGATCGTATTTGGCAATAAATAATATGATCTAGTTGCAGTGAATGAACATAACCTCACATTTCTGATTTGTTTTCAAACATCACCGTTTACATCAAATACATAAATATTTTAAAATAACTATAGTTAAACAATGATTTGTGAGTAAACAGCTGAATTTTATTCATTGAATAGTCCTAACAAATGCCACTCTTGATTTCGAAATTCTCTAGATAAATTTAAAATCACTCGTGGCATTACCTATGATCAATTTTCAAAAATGTATCTTATTTACCGATTTAATGGTGATTAATGCATAATTACCGACTATATATATTCACCAGTTTATTACTTTTACCGTAACACACACACACACACACATATATATATATATATATATATATATATATATATATCCATCCATAGTAACTGTGCCGGAGGTCAGGTCTTTCACTGCAATCATAGCATTTTCATGCTATGCAGCTTTACTAGGGAATTGTACGTGTGGTAGTTTCCCGTTGTTTTCCACGCCGGTGAAGGATGATGATAATGATAAGGATGATGACCATATGATTTCGGGGACCGTTTGGGCCTTAAAGTTTTCCTGACATTTGTCTTAGAGGTGAGGAAAAACCCCGATAAAAAACCATACCCAGAAAAACTGCCCCGACCGGGGATCGAACCCGGGCCCGCTGCGTGACAAGGCAGCACGCTACCTTGAGACCACAGCGGTGGACTATACATATGGAGTTCCTAATTGTGAAGCAAACTGCGTCCTTCTCATCCTTTGTTGGACCGAATATTCCTCTTAGGATTCTATTTCCCAATGCTTTATCTTGCTTAATTCTCTTAATGTAAGAGATCATGTTTCACACTCATAGATCACCATAGGCAATATTATACTGTATAATAGTTCATAAATTTTAAATTTTAGATTCTAAGACATAAATAAAATTCAGAAGATAGTGACACTTACCTCAATAATATCACGAGTATTTTTTTAAGTATTTATTTGATTCCATATGTAAGACTTTGAATTGGCCGATAGCGAGGAGGTACTAAAGGACAACACGCACACACTATTGAATAACACTAAGAAATTAGGACTGGAAGTAAATATCAATAAAACTAAATATATGGTCACACGTAGAAATTCATTATATAATGGAAATGGACAGCTAATGACAAATGAGGGAAATTTTGAGGAAGGGCTGAATTCATATACCTAGGAACGATAATTACAAATAGGAATGAGATGCACAAAGAAATTAAACATAGGCTCAATTCTGGAAATGCGTGCTATTATGCATTGCAGAGACTCTTGATGTCCCAACTCCTTTCAAAAAACGTTAAACTGAAAATATATAAAACTATTATTCTACCAGTTATATTATATGGATGCGAAACATGGACTCTTACTTTAAGGGAGGAAAGGAGATTACGAGTATTTGAGAATAAAGTACTTAGAAAAATATTTGTACCAAAGAGAGATGAACAGACAGGTGAATGGAGAAGGCTACATAACATTGAACTACATGGTCTTTATAGGAAGCCAGATATAATAAGAACAGTTAAGTATCGTAGACTGCGATGGGCGAGACATGTGGCACGTATGGAGAATGAAAGAGTTGCATGGAAGCTTCTTGTAGGAAAACCAGAGGGAAAACGCCCAGTTGGTAGACCAAGAATGAGGTGGGAGAATAACATTAACTGTGATTTGAGGGAAGTAGATTATACTGAGAATGATTGGAAAGCATTAGCGCAGGATAGGGATGTATGGAGAGCTTATGTCCGCACGGCCATGAACCTACGGGTTCGATAGTGCCAGTAAGTAAGTAAGTATGTAAGGCTTTGAATTGTTAACAGTGATCCTAGCTATTTCAATATTTTCTCGTTTTTCAAAAGAATTTTCGCCTATTGTTTCTATTTTAATTTAATTATATAAATTTTAATCAATTCATTTCATTCCATATGTAAGATTTGGTTTGTTAACAATGTTCTTAGATATGGCGAATTGTTTTCAGTTCTTCATAAGAATTTTCGCCTTTAGTTTCTATTTTTATTTAATTAAATGTATTTTAATTGTTCACTTCATTCCATATTTAAGATTTGATTTGTTAACAATGTTCGTAGATATGGTGAATTGTTTTCAGTTCTTCATAAGAATTTTCGCCTGTAGTTTCTATTTTTATTTAATTAAATGTATTTTAATTGTTCACTTCATTCCATATTTAAGATTTGATTTGTTAACAATGAATCTTAGCTATTTGAATGTTCTCAATTTTTCATGGGAATTATTTTTTTATATTTGCATGTTGGTATTTTGAGCGCAGCACTTCTCCATCTCTTTAGTGTTATCTGTCTTTACATCTAAACCAATTTCCGTGCAGGCGTTTTAAAGTACCTCTGAATTTCTTGCTATCTTACTAATATTATCTATAGTACATTCATGACCAAAAAACTAAAAGAGAATGAGCAGAACAAGAATACCACTTCAAATCTTAAATTACCAGCCACCAGGCAAGAGATCATTGGGCAGACCCTGCAAACGTTGGATTGAGACCGTAACAGACCGCTAGGTATATCACATGAAAGAAAGAAGAAGAACTAAAGGGAAAAAACGTGCATGAACTGGGATAAGAATACAGGATCTACTTTGAACTACCCAGGTATCCATGTGGAGACATGACTTTTCTAACTTTATGAATACTGTTCATAATATAGGTTACACGAGGTTGTAAAAAAAAGTAATGTCTATATTGATGTCTGGGTAGCACAAAGGCAAAGTGCCTGCGCCCAAAGTTGTCGATCTTCGGTTCAAATTCCTGTTCAGGCATAAATTGTTCTATTTATTTTTAGGCCTATTAACTATTGCATGCAAATAGTAAGCCTAAATATAAAAATTGCAATATCACCAAATAAGCACAAAAACTTTATTTACCAATAATGGACATGTCATATTGTACATTATAGGGCCTACTGTCGATATATCCAGAATTATTCTCTTTGACATAATAATGATAATAATAATAATAATAATAATAATAATCATCATCATCATCATCATCATCATATTAATACGTGAATCCTTCAGAGCACAAGTAGATGATCAAATATAAAAATGTTACTCTTTCGTGAAAAAAAAAGTTAAGTTAATTGTAACTTCGATTCCCGGTGAGATCCTTGAATTTTTCCTTGAAATAATTATTTGTGTGTTTTAATAATAATATTAAACATATATATATATATATATATATATCGGCCGCGGTGGACTAGTGGTTATGCTCCCTGCCTCTGGTCCCGAGGGTCGCGGGTTCAAACCCGACCGGAGTCGATGGATTTTTAGGATGGAAAAATCCAAGGAGCAAGTCCTCCGGGAGGGACTTTAAGCCGTGGGTCCCGAGTCTGAATATTTTCAGGCTCGTAAAAGATCCTTAAGCCTGAATGAAAAGGCCTCTAAGCAAAATTTACCAAATTTTCCCGTCCTAGTACTACCTTGGTTACCTAGATGTCAGTATGAGGCGGAACGCTGACCACGGACGACTCAAATGGCATCTATACGAAAACTAAATTAGTATGGTTCAAATTCTTTCCTGTAGGGGGAGAGTGCCTAAATCTCTGTTACAACAATGTATATATATATATATATATATATATATATATATTATTAAAACACACAAATTATTCCTTCAAGCAAAAAAAATTCGACTGGTCTCACCATAAATCGAAGGTACAATTAACTTACTTATTTAAGTTTTGGAATTTAGTTAAGCTTATGTTTAAGGATTCTCTTTGTGCTCTGTTATCATTTGTCGCTAATCATATCTTCCGGGTAACATAACTCCACCTTCCAGGCGCTCCATCCTCAGAAGTGGGTCCCACAATACTTCATCATACAAAACTCATAAATTGGCAATAAACCACAATAAATCCATTCATCTACCTTATGAAGAGTCCGAAACAAACAAAAGTGTAGTGATCAAAATTAACTATAACTTGGCAAAAATATCCCATATTTTGATAATTCAACACTGTTTTTGGAACATTAAAATACTATGGCATTCGATAAGTAATTAAAACACTCTTATAACATCACAAAAAATGATCTAGGTTACTTTTGACATATGAATTTCATGTATAGTCTCTAGTCAATTCAACTTTACGTTACCAAATCCTTGAAAACGGTGCACTCCATCTGCAGCGTCATTTATGGATATCTCTCTCATCTAATCGGTCTAGAGCTTTCAGGATATCAACTCTTGATTGAAATCGAATGACTCGTATAGGTTATTTGATATTTGTGAATACGTTATGGTCACAAGTGTCCATGTCTTGTGAATTTGGTGGATGTTCCAGTACTTGCCAATTCCATCTTCTAAACAAATTCTAATAAACATATTTCCATGGCAGTATTACTTACTACATGTGAGAAAAAGTTAATGTATTCACACAAACATTGCTATTTCCAGACTTTCAGTATTACAGATTTATACAACAAAGACTGTTCAACAACATACTACAAGATTACAATGGTCACCACGCTGATTTACAGCAGTGTTGCCATTACTTACCGAATGCCCTAGTAGATTGGGCTGTCATTACATTTACTCCTCTATTGCTGTTATTTAAAAAAAAACATCAGAGTGCGCTGAAATTCGAACAAATGAGCCTCAGCATACTCAATTTGTTACGTTTATGGCACCCCCTAGATTTAACAAGATATTAACAAACACTTTTTTCAACAAAATGTTTGATGGAACGAAAATATAAATGACTATTTAACTTGTGCCCCAAATGGGAGTCAATGACCAATCACGTTTCAATGATTATTGTTTTACAACCAATTACAGTCGTACTTCACCTCGATAATTATCGAATTTTGGTTACCAAAATAAAGAACGCTCCTCCTTTTTAATATTCTGAACAGGTCAGAGCATTACTTTACAGTGACTGACTCTAACAAATACGTTGAACATAGCAAATAATGAACAGATTCCTTCGACCTACACATTTGGTAATTGTGCGTTCATAACTTGTGTTTTTAAACACTGATTTTACTGAGTTGTTTCCGAAAAAAATGAATTAATAACCTATAATGTTGGTTATAATATACAGTTTAATGTGTTTCTTTTTTTCTCCACTAGGATGCATTCTTACAATACTGCGATCCTATTTGGCAATAAATAGTTTAATCAAGTTGCAGTGATGAACAAATGAAACATAACCAAACATTTATTATTTTTTCAAACATCATCGTTTGCATTATATATATATATATATATATATATATATATATATTAAAATAACTATATTTAAATAATGATTTGAGAGTAAGCAGCTTAATTTTATTCGGTAAATAGTCCTAACAAATGCCACTCTTGATTTCCAAATTCTCTAGGTAAATTGGAAATCTCTCGTCGCATTACTTATGATAACATTTTAGCACATTCTTAACAAGCGTAGTATAAGTGTATTTTTAACATCTGTTGATAAAATCGGTTCAGAAAATTTTAAAAATGTATTTCCCATAAACTTTCCCTGTTCAACTCTGAGGCTCTTCCCTTTACCGTTGTTTCCGATTCCTCCTTAACATCGTTGCTTTTTCTCTTACCAAACAATCTACTGTATCTTGATTTCCAAGTAACTGGTTTTAAATAACCATTAGATTCATTTCCCACAGAATGAACACGATCCTGTAAAACTTTTTCATCTGAAACTATTTCTGGAAATTCGAACGATTCACTGAATGGTTCGATATATGAACAAGAACTAGCCACTTCTTGAATATTTCCCACATCATCATAATCTTCAGACTTGTACTTCACTCTGTATTTTGATCTTTCAGGAACCTCTGGTACAGTTATATTAGTGATAAATCTCAGAATATTTTCGTTATGTTTCCCAACTGTTTCACAATAGCAACATTTATTTATTGTAATTTCTTCGTAGTCTTTGTTTACTTGTTTTGAATATTTCTGTATGAGAAAGGATAACTTAAAACCTAATTGAACTATAAGTATCATTATACAAAATAATATTATTAGAATTGTTCTTGAAGTATTTACAGGCAAATTATCTTGAATGTCTGTGCAAGAAAGTTCGATTCCTTCATCGTTACACATTGGAAGAAGCGAACTATCATTCAAATTTGTACAATTAGAAAAATCATAATTTTGCAAAAGTAAATCGGGAATAGGAATTGAACAAGTAGCTCCTGAATTATTTACAAATTTAAAAGCTCCTTTTAAAATGCAATTTGAACAATTAAACGGATTATTTGTAAGGTTCAATTGTGTAATACTGTTCAATGGGTCAAACAAGTTTTCGCTTATTATTTTGATATTGTTATTAAACAAATCAAGTGTCTCTAGATTTATTTGTGATTTTAGTATATTGCTATCCAAATATTGTAAGTTGTTATTGCTTACATTTAAAACATTCAAGTTTTTCAAGTAAATAAATATGTTTTTGTTTAAGCATTTTATGGAATTGTCAGACAGAATGAGATTTTTCAATCTTGTCTGTGATCGGAATGTACTGCTATCCAAGTATTGTAAGTTGTTATTCCTTAAATTTAATACAGTCAAGTTTTTCAAGTAAATAAATATGCTTTTGTTTAAGCATTTTATGGAATTGTCAGACAGAATGAGTTTTTTCAATCTTGTCTGTGATCGGAATGTACTGCTATCCAAGTATTGTAAGTTGTTATTCCTTAAATTTAATACAGTCAAGTTTTTCAAGTAAATAAATATGCTTTTGTTTAAGCATTTTAAGAAATTGTTTGACAAACTAAGATGTTTTAATCGTGTAAATTTTGCGAACACGTTAGGGTCTAGTGAAGTGATATTGTTGTCATCCAAAAAGAGACCTCGAAGTATTTTGTCACTTTTGGAAAATGTATCATCACTTGGTAATGTAATACGATTTCTACAATCTGCATAGTATAGTACTGGACAGGTGCAAACATCCCTCAGGCAGAGATCAGCTTCTTCAATCTTCTCATTTGTTATTAAAGAAAGTCCAAGGTTAAAAGAAGACATTAATATAACTGCATACTCCCAACGCCATGACATTTTCCTGCAACAACAATAACAATAATTCAATTCAATTAACTTGGTTTAACCTTTCGCCTTATAGGTACTTTTTATATGCCACGCCACACGGGTCTTAAAATGGCACGATCTGACGGAAGAGAGATTTTAAACTATGGATTACACACATACTTTTTGACCACACAATAGCATGGGAGCCTCCCAGAATTAGTAAGTAATAATAATGTTAATAATAATAATAATAATAATAATAATAATAATAATAATAATAATAATAATAATAATAATAATAATAATAATTCCATCCATTGATCTTCCTCCAATCCTCTGATATTCATAGCTGCTTGTACCCCTTCTATCCAAGTTTTCTTCGGTCTTCCTCTCTTCCTTCTTTCCATTGGGATCCATTCCATAACAATTTTAGGCAATCTTTCCTCTGGCATTATTTTGAGATGGCCATACCACTGTAATATTTTATTTTCTATAATGTCTATGATGCCCGGCTCCTCTTCTACACCCATAATTTCCCTTATTTCTTTATTTCGTATTCTATCCATTCTAGATTTTCCAGCTGATCTTCTTAAAACATAATAATAATAATAATAATAATAATAATAATAATAATAATATAATAGCAATAACGTAATAATAATAACAATAATAGTAATAACAACAATGATAATAACAATAGCAATGACATATTAATAATAATATTAGAAATAGTAATCAATCCATCCATAGTAATACTGCCCAAGGACAGGTCTTTCACAGCAATCATAGCATTTTCATTCTATGCTTTGCAGCTTTATTAGAGAATTATAGGTGTGGTAGCTTCCCATTGATTTCCACACCGGTGAAGGATGGTGATAATGATAATGATCGGATGATTTTCGGGGACCGTTGGGCCCTAAGCTTCCTGACATTTGTCTTACATGTGAGGAAAACCCCGAAAAAAACCTCACCCAGGAAGCTTATCCCGACCGGGGATCGAACCCGGGCCCGCTGCGTGACAAGGCTGCACGCTAACTCGAGACCACAGCGGTGGAATATTAATAGCAATAACAGTTATTATAATAATAGAAATAATACAATTATAATAATAAAAGCAATAACATAATAATAATAATAATAATAATAATAATAATAATAATAATAAATAATAATAATAATAATAGGATTAAAATAATAATAGCAAATACATACTAAGAACAGCAATAACATATTATTAATAGCAATAACAATTATAATAATACAAATAGCATAATTATAATAATAAGAGCAATAACATAATAATAATAATAATAATAGCATAATAACATTAATAAGAATAATAACAAAACTTAATAAAACAATAGCAATAACAATATAACAATAATAAAAGTAAGTTCTCTACTCGTCCGTGACCGGTGTTATGGCAGGTTGAAGGAGAAGATAAAGGTTCTATTTATTGAAGCACTGTGATATTCATGGTTGCCGGCTGACCAGACCTATAGCATCCCACTAGCAAAATAAATTAAAAAGGTGACATATGTATGGAGAGCAGATGGAATGAATTTTTGGGTAGGGGAATACGGGAGAAGCACCGAGAAAAACATGCTTGCACAACGTTTCGTCCACCATGAATCTCGTATGTACTGACCGAGATGCGAACTTCCGACCCGGAAATATGTAGAAGGAAAGTGTCTAATTAATTGTGTCACCGTTCCGCCTAACAACAGTGATGATAATGATGATAATAATAATTACATATATATATATATATATATATATATATATATATATATATATCAAATTTTCTTTGCAAATTAATAATTTTAAATAATGTTGGAAAAGTTTCAAATCTTACAAAACAATTTGATCCTTCGATGTCCGCTCTTCCTATCATTGCGAATATATATATACACGAGGGCGGATCGGAAAGTAAAGCACAATAATTTTTTTCTGCCTTGGTATTGCAGCTAGAATGTTGAAATTTGACAGAGATATATTTTGAAGTTTTCACTACAGATGGTATTTTTTTCTCAGGTGCACCTCTTGCGAAAGAAGCTTGAACTATGCAACAAAGATGGCGCGCATGCTACAGTCGTCCACCTGTGAGGAACAGAGAAGTGTTGTTCGATTTTTGTGGGCCAAAGGGCATAAACCCAGTGAAATTCACAGGGACATGCGTGGCGTGTATGGGGATGATTGTATGGACCGTAGCAATGTCTCCAGGTGGTGCACATTCTTCCAAGAGGGACGCGTGAACCTTAGTGATTCGCCACGCTCCGGCCGGCCGACAACAGCAGCAATCCCGCAGAATGTCAGAGACATTGAGGCGGCAATTCTGAACGACCGGCGTGTGCAACTGCGAGCCTTATCGCAGAAGTTCAACATTTCCTATGGTGCGGTGTACGATATTGTTCATGAAAATTTGAAATTCCGTAAAGTTAGTGCTCGCTGGGTGCCTAAGAACCTGACAGACGACCACAAGGGCCAGCGAATGATGGCAAGCTTGGACCACTTAACGCGGTACACCGCACAAGGACATGACTTTCTGGAAGGAATCGTCACAGGTGATGAGTCGTGGGCGTACCACTACACGCCCGAAACAAAGCAGGCATCAATGGAGTGGAAACATGCTGGTTCCCCAGTAAAGAAAAAAATCAAAGTGACTCAATCTGCCAGGAAAGTGCTTGTGACAGTGTTCTGGGATATGCATGGTGTTTTATTGGTGGACTTTGCTGAACACGGGACCACTGTGAATGCTGCGGCCTACATTAAAACTTTGGTGAAGTTGCGTCGTGCCATTCGTGACAAACGTCACAACATTAACGTTAAACTTCTTCATGACAATGCTCGCCCCCGTGTTGCTGCTGTCGCCGAATTTGGTTGGGAGGTGCTCCAGAATCCACCATACAGTCCGGATCTTGCACCATCGGACTTTCATCTGTTTGGTCCCATGAAGAAATTCCTGGCCGGCAAACGCTTTGAGACAGATGTGGAAGTGAAATCAGCAGTGCGCAGATGGCTACACTCCAACCAAACGGACTTCTACGAACAGGGCATATTGAAACTGGTAACACGATGGGAAAAATGTGTTGAGAAATTTGGTGACTATGTCGAAAAGTAGGTAAAAGATGTAAGTTCACTTGTGATTTTTTCCTTTTTTTTACTATTAAGCTTTTAAAAAAAATATTGTGCGTTACTTTCCGATCCGCCCTCGTATATATATATATATATATATATAATATTATTTACTTAACTGTTTTTTAATGTCCCCAGTTTTTTTTGTCATTTTAGACATTTCTGGTTTCTCTCCTGGCATGGCGTAATTGTAACCCACTTCTGAGGTTTGGGCGCCTGGAAGGCGGGGTTACGTTGCCCCGATGATATGACGGGTGATGATGATAATAATGGTGCTCAAGGAGAGTCCTTAATCCTAAGTTTAATCGATGAATATGAATGATGATGATTGCGATGGCCATATGATTTTGGGGACCGTTTGGGCCTTAAAGTTTTCCTGACATTTATCTTACAGTTCAGGAGAAACCTCACCCAGAAAAACTGTCCCGATCGGGGATCGAATCCGGGCCCGCTGCGTGACAAGGCAGCACGCTACCTCGAGACCACAGCGGTGGATATTTACTGTTTATATCTGCATAATTTAAACTTGGTGAAGTGAAAGAGGTAAAATAATCCATTATTATCAATATTGTTATTATTATTATTATTATTATTATTATTATTATTTTTATTTTTTATTTATTTATTTATTTATTTATTTATATACATTATATTATATATTTATTTGTATATGCAGTTCGTCATTGGCTTGAAAAAGCTAGAGGAAGAAAACCTTGACCAAAAATTACCTGGTCATCCAGGTTGGGGGTTGATGCATCAGGCCAGCTCCCTGTTCGTCACAAAAAATATAACAATGCTAAAAAGCCTAAAGATTATTATTATACAATTAATAAAGGCACTATTTTTTATTTTCTTAACTGTTAATATGTTTAATTCAACCCTGGTGAAGTCGAATAGAATACTGTACGATCGTAACTTCTGCAGGTAAAATTAACAAGTATTATTATTATTATTATTATTATTATTATTATTATTATTATTATTATTATTATTTTCTTAACTTTAATATCTTCATAATTTAATCCTGGTGAAGTGGAAGAGAATACCTTAAGGTCTTAACTAATACAAGTAAAATAAACCGTAATTACTATTAAATAACTAACTTACTGGTACTATCGAACCCGTAAGTTCATGGCCGTGATGATATAAGATCTCCATACATTCTTATCCAGACCTAAATGTTACCCAATCATTTCCTGTATAATCTACTTCCCTCAAATCATGATTAATGTTATTCTTCCATCTCATTCACGGTCTGCCTACTGGGCGTTTTCCCTCTGTTTTCCTACAAAAAGTTTCCAAGTCACTTTTTCATTCCCCATTCGTGCCACGTGTCGTGTGCATCCCAATCTATGAGACTTAACTGTTTTATTATATCTGGCTTCCCTTAAGAATCATGTAGCTCACTGTTATGCAGTCTATTACCTGTCTGTTTATCTCTCTTTCGTAGAAAAATGTTCCTAACAACTTCATTCTCAAACACTCCTAATAATTTATCGCCCCTTAAAGTAAGAATCCTTGTTTCGCATCCATATGATATAACTGGGAGAATAACAGTTTTATACATTTTCTGTTAATGTTATTTTGAGAGGAGAAATTCATACTGATATGATTACATTTGATGAACTTCAAGAATCCTTAAAAGAAATTAAAATAGAAAAGCAGCTGGTTCTGATCAGATGAATATGTAACTTCTAAAGTAGTGGAACATTTTTACATTGGAGAATATTGCATTTATTTAATGAATGTTGGAGAAACTGTAGAATACCAGAAAGTTGGAATATAGCTGAAGTCATATCATTGTTTAAAAAAAAAGAGATAGAAGTCAATGTAAAATTTATAGAGGAATTAGCCTACTTCATTCAATTTATAAAACCTATACAAGGATTATAAATAAAAAAAACTTAAAATAATAGCAGATGCAATACTAGAAGAAGACCAAAGTGGCTTTAGAACGGAGCGATTAACAACAGATAATTTATTCATATTACTTACTTACTAATAGGCACTATCGAACCCGGTTCATGGCCGCACGGACATAAGCTCTCCATACATTCCTATCCTGACCTAATGCTTTCCAATCATTCCCTGTATAATCTACTTCCCTCAAATCATAGTTAATGTTATTCTCCCACCTCATTCTTGGTCTACCAACTGGGCGTTTTCCTTCTGGCTTTCCTACAAGAAGCCTCCATGCAAGTCTTCCATTCCCCATACGTGCAACATGTCCTGCCCATCGCAGTCTACGGGACTTAACTGTTCTTATTATATCTGGCTTCCTATAAAGACCATGTAGTTTATTGTTATGTAGTCTTCTCCATTCGCCTGTTTGTTCATCTCTCTTTGGTCCAAAAAAATTCCTAAGTACTTTATTCTCAAATACTTGTAATCTCCTTTCCTCTCTTAAAGTAAGGGTTCATGTTTCGCACCCATATAATATAACTGGTAGAATAATACTTTTATATATTTTCAGTTTAACGTTTTTTGAAAGTAGTTGGGACATCAAGAGTCTCTGCAATGCATAATAGCATGCATTTCCAGAATTGAGCCTATGTTTAATTTCTTTGTGCATCTCATTCCTATTTGTGATTATTGTTCCTATGTATTTAAATTCAGCCACTTCCTCAAAATTTCCCTCATTTGTCATTAGCTGTTCATTTCCATTATTTAATGAATTTCTACGTGTGACCGTATATTTAGTTTTATTGATATTTACTTCCAGTCCTAATTTCATAGTGTTACTCAATAGTGTGTGCGTGTTGTCCTTTAGTATCTCCTCGCTATCGGCCAACAATACTACATCATCAGCATAAACTAACAGCTTATTAATACCATTGAGTTGTAAGCCTTCCTCATTCTCTAAAGATTTAATGGCATGCTCTAGTACAAAATTAAATAGTAGGCCTAGAGGAGATAGTGCATCTCCTTGCTTCAACCCATTCTGGATTTCAAAAGTGTCCGAAAACTGTTTGCCTACACGCACTCTACTCTTTGTGCCATTTAGACACATTCGTATAAGCCTAACTAACTTTTTAGGAATTCCGAACTCCAGCAGGATACTATATAACTTCTCCCTCTTAATTGAATCATATGCTTTTTTGAAGTCTACATACAGTTGATGTACATTACCATTATATTCCCATTTCTTTTCTAAAATCTGTCTTATACTAAAAATCTGATCTGTTGTAGACCTATTTCTTCTAAATCCACATTGATGATCTCCTAGAATGTCATCAATATAGGGAGTGAGTCTGCTTACTAATATATTTGTTAGAATTTTGTACGAAGTTGAAAGTAATGAGATGCCCCTGTAGTTGATGCAATCAGTTTTATCTCCTTTCTTATAAATTGGTACGATAATTGATTCCTTCGATTCATCTGGAAGAGCTTCTTTTTCCCAAATCATACTAAGCAACCAGCGTACCTTGTCCATCAATTTTTCTCCCCCTGATTTTATGAGTTCTGCTGGGATCTCATCTAAACCTGATGCTTTATACATCTTCAATTTTTCAATCGCCATTTCAACCTCTAATGCACTTGGCTCTGCGACTAGCATTTCTGCTGTCTGTAAATTATCCTCCTCAATGTCCTGTTCTGTATGTACATTTAATAGCTGATTAAAGTAACTTTTCCATCTATTTAATATACTCCTGGAATCTGCAATGATATCCCCATTTTCATTCCTAATTATGTTTGTTCTAGCCTGAAACCCTTTCTTCTCTATACTAATTCCCTGATATAATTCTCTAATTTTCCTATTTTTTGCATTCATTTCAAGATCATTAATCTTCTCTCTCAAATATTCCCCTTTTTTACTCTTTAGTAGCTTGGTAGTTTCCCGTCTAATACTACCCAATTGCTCTAAATTTACCTCATTTGGCTCGTGTAACCATTTCATTTTTGCTAGCTTTCTTTTCTGTACAAGGTCGGCACATTCCTCATCAAACCATTTCTTGTTTTGCCTTTTTTTAAAACAACCAATAAGCTGACAATTTAATAGTATCTCTTATAGCCTCCCATTCTTTATTTATATCAGTTTCTTCTTCGTTTACCACATTGTCATCGGAAGATTCCAGTATTTCAAATCTATTAGCAATGTTGATTTGGTACTCTTGTCGCATTTCATCATTTTTCAAGTTTTTTAATTCACATTTTACAGAATCATCTTTAGCGTTTGTTCCTCTCATAAGCGATAGCCGTTGTCTGATTTTCACTCTGACCAGATGATGATCCGAATTGCAGTCTGTCCCTCTTACTGATTTAACATCGATGATGCTACTGTGCCAGCGTTTATCCACTAATACATCATCTATCTGGTTCCGAGTTTCTCCATCTGGGGACGTCCAGGTGTATTTATGAATATCCTTATGCTGAAATGTTGTGCTCTTAACAATGAGATTCTTTGATATAGCAAATATTACTAATCTAACCCCGTTGTCGTTACTATCTTCATGAAGACTGAATTTGCCTATTGTTGGTTTGAATATATCTTCCCGCCCCACTTTTGCATTAAAATCTCCTAAGACAATTTTCATATGATATCGTGAAAGGCTATCAAATAAGCATTCTAATTCTTCATAGAACTCATCCTTGATCTTGTCATCTTTATCTTCTGTGGGGGCATGTACATTTACAATTATAAAATCAGGTCGTTTACCCTTTAGAATTATGTATGATACCCTATCACTAACGAACTTAATATCTCGGATAGCGGATAGGATCCTCCTTCTGACTAAAAAAAAAACCGTTCCAAATGCAGGTCTTTCTGCACCCCCATAGTATAATGCAAAGCTTCCTGATTCCTGACTACCTTCTCCTGGCCACCTAACTTCCTGTAAAGCGACTATATCCAAGGGCGATTTATCTAGTTCCCGCGTTAATATCTCTAGTGCCCCGCTACTGTATAAAGTCCTAACATTCCATGTTCCTAGGAACATGTCCCTGTGTTTGAGCCTTTGGCATGGGTTCCCTGAAGTAGTCCCCGCCCGGAGAACCGAATGGGGGACTATTTGACGTCCGGAAAATTTTACCCCAGTTGAACCCATGTCCGCATTTCTTGACGGTTCTATTTTTACGGTCAAAGATCGTCACTCTTTCGACCAAGGTACTTTTTTCGTCTGGCTTATCACCTTCGACCAGTCCGGCATGGGTAACCCTATCGGCAGCAATGCTACCGCCGGCATAGCTCTCAGGATCATTTAAGCACGCAAGCCACTCCACCACTACAAGGTAAAGATACCATGGAGGGAATTTATTTGTATTAGGGCAAATATTTGAAAAAATGGAGAGAACTTAACCTACAAACGCATGTTGCTTTTATTGATTTTAGGAAGGCATTCGATCGTGTTGATAGAGATAAGTTATGGAAAATTATGGAAATACATGGCTACCCCGCAAAATTAATTGTGTGCTAAAAATTGTATATGATAAATCTCAAATTATAATAAATATTGGCACATCAAAGACTGAACCGAATTTAATAAATATAGGTGTAAAACAAGGGAGTAGTTTATCACCTACCCTTTTTGATTTGTATATTAATGACATCATCCAAAATTGGAAAAGTAATGTTAATGTAGGTATATCAATGGACCGTTTTAAAATATTAAATGTTTAATGTATGCTGACGATGTAGTTAAGAAAATGGAAACAATTTGCAGTACTCTTTACATCAAATCAGTTATGCCAAGAATACTATTTTAAAATATAAAAAAACAATAATAATGGCATTTTGGGGAAGTGAATATATAAGATCAAAAATCATAATAGGCAACAAACCTCTGCAACAAGTAACAAGTTTTAATTATTTGGGTTGTAATTTTACTATAAACACAAAAACTGAAAGAGACGTAAATGTGAAACTGTCAAGATTTCAAATGATATGTGGAACTATACATAAAACATTAAGTAACAAAACAAGAAATGATACTAGATTGAAGTTTTATAAACATTGGCAGTTCCTGCATTACTTTATGGGAGTGAAACTTGGGTAATGACCAAAAAATTACAAAGTAGAATACAAAGCGTAGAAATGAACTTCCTTAGAAGAACAAAAGGCTGCACAAGAATGATTCGGATAAAGAATGAAGATATAAGAACAGAGTTAAATATATATCTATTGAATGATAAAATCAAAGAATATAGAGGAAAATGGTTTAGACATGTGGAAAGAATGAACGTAACAAGATTATCAAAAGCAGCATTTAACTACAAGTCAAGAGCTTCAAGGAATGTAGGAAGGCCAGTGAAAAGATGGACAGAACAACTGTGAGGCGAAACAGGCATTTTGCCTAGCCCGTGAAGTGAAGAAGAAAAAGAAGTTATTTTGAGAGAAGTTGGGGTGACGAGTCCCTATAATATATAATAGCATACATTTCCAAAATTGAGACTATATATAATTTCTTTGTGCTCCTCATTCCTACTTGTAATACTGTTCCTAAGTATTTTAATGCAGCCATTTCTTCACAATTTTTCTCATTTTAAATGTATGAATAATTGTTGTGTATGACCATTATTATTATTATTATTATTATTATTATTATTATTATTATTATTATTATTATTATTATTATTATTATTATTATTATCATCATCATCATCATCATCATTATTATTAATGTACTTACTGATAAGCTGTGTTGAGTTGATACATGTGAATATGTTGTGCTGATTATATGATTTGGAACAGTTTTTCCCAATCGCCCTGAATAATCTTGTAGGAAGTTTTCCTTCCAGTTCCTTCTTTCTTACAGCAAATTGTAAAAATACCAGTCTATGTCCGCGCATGAGACAATAACTTGTTACAATAATTCAAAACCTTCTTAAAATTTCCTCTGTTGAAAGCATATATTACTATCATCTAAAGGTCTTCCAATGGCGATACTGTGAATGTTCCATAAGGGAAACGTCCCATTGTGGGAGCAGATAAAATAAAATGGAACATATGGAGAACAATTATGATAGCATTTATTATTCAAATTCCGTGCAGTGAGCTTAATAGTCCACAACAATCAACCTTTTAAAATAGGACTAGTTGTTCGGCATGTGGTCGAAATTCGAAGATTAAATAACACGTCACTTTATATTACATTAGACATTGTTAGTTTTAAATTGTATTAGACCATAATCATAAAAAATACAACGTATATATTTATGTTGGAGTGTAACTGATTATGGGGGGCGATATTATTCCAAATTAACACCCAGTATCGTGAGGAATTTGGGTAGTTAGTATAAGTAGCGGTCCCATATTATTAGTTAGATGTTTTTTATTTAAGAATAATTCTGGCATTCCTGGTAAAAGACCTATATTTTCTGTTCAGTTATGCTAATGTTATGAAATTAACTAATTCTTCTTAATCAGAAGTAAGCGCTAATTTACTTTAAATTGGTTTAAGAGACCATTACTTTCTTTCAGTCATCTGATTATAAACGATTGGTGATCCTGGACATGCCTGGACCACTTATCACCCCTTTACACTGGCAGTGGAAACGCCTACCTCTGTGAATAGACAACCTCTTACATGTATTACTTCCATATCGTTTATATGGGAGCTTTGACGCTGGATGTTAGTGCCTTGTGTAGTTACAAAAAACGGACATATATATTCTTGGACATGGGGCCTTTGTATGTATCAAGCATGCTCCTATATAAGAAAATGTAACTCTTGCACCACAGAGAGTTTCCATAATATTAATAAAAACACGCCTTGCATGTTAAAAACGGTCCAAACTACTAAAAATCGGATTAGACAAAGAAGAGCCTATTTATGTATAGATATCCTGGCGAAGTTCCCGCATCCTCAACTAGGTTTAAATAAAAAACATTATAAACTTTAGGCCTTTCGGAAATCGGCTTCAATCATCAGCAAGAACGATATTGCCACTACTTATTGTTGTTGCGACCGACGTCTTTGACATCAGCGGCCTGCCAGCTTCTTTCGGGGAAGCGATGCCAGTTTACATATTTTACTCTTTTACTTTTGATATTTTTTACTTCAATGTAATTTTAAGTTCAGAATTTTATCAGGATTGGGACTTTACAACCAGTCAGAATAAATCCAAATGTGTTTGTTAACCAAACAGTCAAGTATGTGACCGGGACGACTCTGGACGACGTCTTGAAGTCAAAACGCGTAGCCAAAACAACGAGCAGTTAGTAAACTATAATCCTTCTGCTGATGATAGAAGCTGTTTCCGAAAGGCTCCTGATGTAGGATTTAATTATAGCTATGGCTTGGATATTGAATTTGGAAGATGGAATAAGTATTATTTATGATTTGGATTGTATAAAAAGTGTAACGTTGTTAAAGTTTTCCGTTATACAGGCTGTAACTAAATTTTCATTCACAGACTTTGAGGAACTTGTTATGGAGATCAAGACGGTTACGTTTAGCATATAGGTATCTCGATGACCGGAAATGTACAAATTTTGCTCAGCCACGATCCGAAAATAGCCACCAACACACATTGTTCTGATTCTGATGTCTGCTGCTGGTCGTCTGGGTCCACAAGAAGGGCTCATGGTGACAACTACTTACGTCAACACAGATACAGTACATCCCTATTATGTAATAGTACACATGATCAACAATCCGTTGTTCTACAACTTCCGCCGCAGCCATAAACCGCGCCAGTAGTTCTTTCTCGAATGCCACAGGATATCGTAAATCAAGGATTTCATGTGACCACACAGGTAGCAGTCTAGCGGGGTGAAGTCAGGAGAACGTGCAGGATCTTTGGCGCCAAAAATGCGGGAGAGCTGAAAGTGTGTTATGGTATTTTGCTTTCGTATAGTGGGGAAATAGTACGTTTCCGGGCATGAGTTCCTATGCTAAATTTAAACGTCTTGTTCTCCCCCTACACTTCTTCAAAGTCTGTAATGGTAATTTTGTTACACCCTTTTGTAGTGTATTTTTCACATGTACCATATATTTAGTTCTTACGGCACTTTAAGAGAGGAAAAGAGATTACGAGTATTTGAGTATAAAGTTCTTAGGAAAATTTTTTCATTGTTATTTGCAGATGATCAAACAGTGTTTGCAGGGGATGAAGACGATATGAAATATATGATAAACAAACTAATGGAAGAATCAACTTTTATAAGATTCATGATGTGTTCCGTTTGAGGTTTATTCAAAATTAATATAAAATTATAGAATATTCACCTGAAAGGTCCGTCTCCTCAACTTAATTAATCATTTAACTGTAGCGCTTTCGGGACTTGTCCCATCATCAGCAGGATTCAAAACTGGTGTTTCACTCAAGATCTGGTAGAGGGGGTTGCATGTATTGGGTTCGTTTTTCGTTTATCAGGCGACACCCAATACATGCAACCCCCTCTACCAGATCTTCAGTAAAACACCAGTTTTGAATCCTGCCGATGATGGGACAAGTCCCGAAAACGCTACAGTTAAATGATTAATTAAGTTGAGGAGACGGACCTTTCAGGTGAATATTCTATAATTTTATATTAATAATGGAAGAATGTAAAAAAATGGGAACTGAATATAAATTTACAGAAAACAGAATATATGTGTTTGGGAAAGGATATGGATGACCTCATACTTGAAACAGGAAAATAAAAAAAATGTGAATTTTTAAAATATCTTGGGTCAATAATTACAAGTTTAGGTACCTGTGAGAGAGATGTACAGACTAAAATTGCAATGGCAAAAAATGCAACTAAGACATTGCATGGAATAATTTGGAACAAAAATATTACAAAGGAAACTAAAATGAAAATTTATAAGCGCATAATACAGAATATTTTGTCATATGGAAGTGAAACTTGGTCATTGATGGAATTACAAAAAATAAAATTAGAACAGTTGAATTAGATTATTTTAGAAGAAGCCTCCAAAAAAACAAGAAGGATAAAATAAGAAATGAATTCCTTTGGAGAGAAATCAATGTCACGACATCCGTTAAGAGGATTGAAAATCAAACGCTTAAATGGTATGGCCATGTACAAAGAATGGAAAATGAAACATGGCCAAAAAATATATACCAATGATCACCACCTAGAAGAAATAAATGTGGCAGACCAAGATGGAAATGAAAAACCTACGTCATAACTATAATGGATGATAGGAATTTGTAAGAGGGAGATTGGAATGATAGAGATAAATGGAAATAGAAGACGGCAAACCTATAAGTGGGGGAAAGCCGAAGAAGAAGAAGAAGGAAACATTTTGGACCAAAGAGAAATGAACAGACAGGTGAATGCAGAAGACTACATAAAAGTGAATTACGTGGTCTTTATAGGAAGCCTGATATAATAAGAACACTCGTAGATTACGATGGGCAGGACATGTGGCACGAATGCGGTATGAAAGACGTTCATGGAAGCTTCTTGTCGGAAAATCAGAGGGAAAACGCCCAGTAGGTAGACCAAGAATGAGGTAGGAGAATTATATTAATTATGATTTGAGGAAAGTATATTATATAGGGAATGATTCGAAAAATTAGCTCAAGATATGGATGTATGGAGAGCTTATCTCCGCGCGGCCATGAACCTACGGGTTCGATAGTGCCAGTGAGTTAGTTAGTTGCCATATATTTAGTTCATTTTATCAATAAAATATATTTTGCGCGATAGTGCGTTTTATCGTACTTATAGCAATGGCGACCATAATTTAAAGTTCAGGTTTTTACGTTTCGGGGTTGCCAACCTAAATAACTATACTATAATAAAATAACTGTACTGTAATATTACATATTACAAACGTGCGTGTGGGAAGTAAAAGCACTGCCCTCCATCTATACTACATACAACATATATACAAAAAATATCCAAAAGGTAGTGTTAATCTACATTATACGAAACAAATCACTTACTTACTTTCTTACTCACTAGCACTATCGAACCCGTAGGTTCATGGCTGTGCGGACATAAGCTCTCCATACATCCCTATCCAGAGCCAATGCTTTCCAATCATTCCCTGTATAATCCACCTCCCCCAAATCATAGTTAATGTTATTCTCCCACCTCATTCTTGGTCTACCAACTGGGCGTTTTCCCTCTGGCTTTCCTACAAGAAGCCTCCATGCAAGTCTTTCACTCCCCATACGTGCAACATGTCCTGCCCATCGCAGTCTACGAGACTTAACTGTTCTTATTATATCTGGCTTCCCATAAAGACCATGTAGTTCATTGTTATGTAGTCTTCTCCATTCACCTGTCTGTTCATCCCTCTTTGGTCCAAAAATTTTCCTAAGTACCTTATTCTCAAATACTCGCAATCTCCTTTCTTCTCTTAAAGTAAGAGTCCATGTTTCGCACCCATATAATATAACTGGCAGAATAATAGTTTTATATATTTTCAGTTTAACGTTTTTTGAAAGGAGTTGGGACATCAAAAGTCTCCGCAATGCATAATAGCACGCATTTCCAGATAATGGAAATGGACAGCTAATGAAAAATTAGGGAAATTTTGAGGAAGTGGCTGAATTCAAATACCTAGGAACAATTATCGCAAACAGGAATGAGATACAGAAAGAAAATAAACATATGCTCAATTCTGGTAATGCGTGCTATTATGCATTACAGAGATCCTTGATGTCCCAACTCCTTTCAAAAAACGTTAAACTGAAAATATATGAAACTATTATTCTACCAGTCATATTATATGGGTGCAAACATGGACTCTTACTTTAAGGGAGGAAAGGAGATTACGAGTATTCGAGAATAAAGTACTTAGGAAAACTTTTGGACCAAAGAAAGATGAACAGACAGGTGAATGGAGAAGACTACATAAAAATGAACTACATGGTCTTTATAGAAAGCCAGATATAATAAGAACAGTTAAGTCTCGTAGACTGCGATGGGCAGGACATGTTGCACGTATGGGGAATGAAAGACTTGCATGGAGGCTTCTTGTAGGAATGTCAGAGGGAAAACGCCCAGTTGGTAGACCAATAATGAGGTGGGAGAATAACATTAACTATGATTTGAGGGAAGTAGATTATACAGGGAATGATTGGAAAGCATTAGGTCAGGATAGGGATGTATGGAGAGCTTATGTCCATGCGGCCATGAACCTACGGGTTCGATAGTACCAGTGAGTAAGTAAGTCAGTTAATGTTAGTCAATTATTTATAATGAACGCAAATTTTTCCAACGAAGATGTTATTATTTTACTATTATTCATTATTTTGAAAACACCGTCGCGCAAAAAAAAAATGTACAACGCACGTTTGTGAAGTTTTTTACAGAATCTCGGAAGTTAAAAACTTTGCAATCGCTCTTTTTTTTAAATATTTTCCTCGATTCTGTAAAACCACTTCCCAATCTCGCATCGTAATATACTATAATAAAACGCGTGTATTGTGATTTATTTATTCCATATAATCTCTACTTAAAATATGCCCACTTAACACTTGAAGACAATTCTCGGACTTTGGAAAAAAAAAAGGATTATAGTAAGAAAGAATAAAATGTGGGAAGAGTTTTGTTTCTAAGAACTATAAATTCAATTGTTGGATTTACCTGTACAAAAAGGCATTGTGTGGCTAGAATAGGTTGGTCAAGATTCAGGTCGGAGCTTTAAGTCTGTCGCAGAAATAGATTTTTCCCGGTCCAGTATGTGGGACAAGCAGACCCTCTTCCCACGTCATGTTTCCGTTTCCTAATTACACTAATTTGTACATTGTATTAACACTCGCACAATTTCAAGTTGTTAAAAATTTAAAAATTCTACATTCCTCTAAATGTAACTCCATATAGAGGATAAATGAACGGTCTTGGGCTTGTGGATTCTTCTCTAAACAGAATTTCTCAGTTAATAATAATAATGATAATAATAATAATAATAATAATTTATATTATATGGGTGCGAAACATGGACTCTTACTTTAAGGGAGGAAAGGAGATTACAAGTATTTGAGAATAAAGTACTTAGGAAAATGTTTGGACCAAGGAGAGATGAACAGACAGGTGAATGGAGAAGACTGCATTACAATGAACTACATGGTCTTTATAGGAAGCCAGGTATAATAATAACAGTTAAGTCTCGTAGACTGCGATGGGCAGGACATGTTGCACGTATGGAGAATGAAAGACTTGCATGGAAGTTTCTTGTAGGAAAGCCAAAGGGAAAACGCCCAGTTGGTAGACCAAGAATGAAGTGGGAGAATAACATTAACTATGATTTGAGGGAAGTAGATTATACAGGTAATGATTGGAAAGCATTAGCTCAGGATAGGGATGTATAGAGAGCTTATGTCCGCGCTGCCATGAATCTACGGGTTCGATAGTGCCAGTGAGTAAGTAAGTATAATTACACAATAATTCATTATCTAATGGAAATGGGAAATAAAGGAAATTTTGAAGAAGTGACTGAATTCAAATATTTAACCAACTAACTCATAGGCACTATTGAACCCGAAGGTTCATGACCGCACGGGCATAAGCTTCCCATAATCCCCATCCTGAGCTATTATTTAATAATCATCCCCTATGTAAACAACATTTTGATACTGTGTCTAAATTTTGAAAGCACGTCGATAAATAACTTGGTAAACTTGTGTGCAGAATTTGGAATCGTATAGACGTAGTCCTGATAAAGTCTGAAGTAGTCATAATGATCGCTGTATTCCTTCAGTTGACAGATCAGATAATGACTAGATTGAAGAAAATGAAACGAATGAAAAATTCATGTTGACAGAATGATAGAGAATTGTTTAACTTACCAAAGAAGAAATTGAATTATCGGTAAGAGAGGTTTGGGTATATCTTGCAAGAGACGCAACAGTAAAACTTGTTTAATCCGGAACGTGAATAATGCTGAAATCTGTCCAATGTGATCAAATTGATTGGTCCCGGCGAAATAATAGTAATTTACGTGTATTTATTTTGCATAAAACGGAATCTGTCGAACGCGGAAACGGAAGGATATTTCTACATAATTCATGAAAAAAAAGATAAAGGGGAAAAACACAGAGAGAAATAAATTACGTTTCCACTTCATTGGATAGCCGTCGGGCCAAAAAAAAAAAAAAATCCTGCCGCTGCGTGAAATCTACCTTTACCTGAAATGTTTTTGGCCTCACTGCACACTCGTTATGCGAAATGTAGATATTGTACCTGTCTTACGAATAACCATTGCACAGTAAAATCTTAAATTAATATAAGTTCTGAGACTGATCTTTCACAGGTAGCGTTCTGAATTTACGGAATAAAAAGTGGAAGTGATTGAAGATAAAGAAAAAAATCAAGTTTATGAGGCTTTAAAACACAAAGAAAAAATAATGAATGAATGGATGCAAGGTAATGGTCAAATAAAGAGAAAGCTAAAATAAATAAATCTACGAAATAGTGTGGGAGTGTTTTACAAGTGCACGATCAAAAATATCTAAATTTCCGGACCAATGCTCCGAAGTCAAGCTCTAGCTGTTGCTAAATCCCTAGGAAAAAAACTATTTCAAATCATCTTCAGGTTGGCTGGACAGTTTTAAAAGACTACACGATGTAGTGTCGAATGAAATTTGTGGGGAATCAAAGGATGTGGACAAAGGTGTAGTTAGTGAGGGAAACCGAAACTGCATACTTAAATTTCAGGATACGCGCCTAAGAGACATTTTTAACTCTGACGAAAAGGGACTGTTTTTTCGCGCGTTACCGTCGAAGTCACTCATACATACTATACTTCACTTTTTAACGGCAGCGGAACTACAATTAATCCAAAGTACGTAAAAAAGACATATACGGTACTCTATAATATAAGATTATTAATAAGTTTTAGTTGTTTTATAATGCGGAATTTTGTCTAACGCGGAAAAAAATGGTCCATTGCGATTCCGCTTTAAGCAAGTTTTACTCTATCACATAATCCTATATACAAAATAGGACTAACTAACTCACTGACACTATCAAACCTGTAGGTTCAAGGCCACGCTGGCATAAGCTCTGAACAAACCCCTTTTCTGACCTAATATTTTCAAAATATCCCTGTATAATCTACTCCCCTCAAATCATAGATAATATTATTCTTCCAGCTCATTCTTGGTCTACCAACTGGGCGTTTTCCCTGGATTTCCTACAAGAAGCTTCCACACCCCTTTCTTATTCCCAGTTCGTGTCACATGTCCTGCCCATCGCACTCTATGAGACTCAACTGTTCTTATTATATCTGGTTTCTTATAAAGATCATGTAGCTCACTGTTATGCAGTCTTCTTCATTCGCCTGTCTGTTCATCTGTCTTTGGTCAAAAAATGTTCCTAAGAACTTTATTCTCAAATACTCGAAATCTTTTCCCCTCCCTTAAAGTAAGAGCCCAAGAGAAAACAGGACTAGAATCAGTAATAATTTATATTGTTAAAAAAAAGTAACATGTTTGATGATTCAAAACTTATGCATTTCTTAGTACAGTAATGAATAAAAGTAATTTATATGCTTGAAGGTAATAGAAATTAAAAGTAAGGTTGAACGGACGCAGGGATGTATATTTAAGTGCTGTTGAGATCCTGTTGTCGTGTTATAAATTCTTTTCTCTAGACGTTTTTGAAAGTTAGCCAACATAAGACATGAGTGTTTGGATTAGAAAGTCCTCTTAACACAAAGTGCTGTCCACTTCCTCAATTGTTCTCAAATATAGGTTAGAATTATTGAGCAACAATCAGTTGATTGGAAAACAATGAACGGCGAACACATTTTTTTGTAATTTTTATTGTTTATATGACAAATGTACAAAAGTTGTCATTTTTATAAGGATTTTTTTCTAACCAAGTGCAGTTTTTCCTTCAACCTATAAATATTGTATTCCTCCAAAAGATTTGTAATTCGGTCTTTAATTTTACAATTTATTAATTTTTACCGAGCGAATTGATTCAAGACATATCGTTTATTGAGTAGAACTACATTCTCAAATATTCGTAATCTTTTCTCCTCCTTTAAAGTAAGAGTACATGTTTCGCATCCCTGTAATATAACTGTTAACAAATTGCATATATTTTCAGTTTAACTTTTTTAAGAGATGTTTGGACGACAAACGTCCCTGCAATGCTTAATGGCATACATTTCTAGAATTGAGACTATGTTTAGTTTCTTTGTGCGTAACATTCCTGTTTGTAATTATTGTTCCTATATATTCGAATTCAGTCTCTTTTTTTTTTCGAACTTTCCCTCATTTGTCACTGACTGTCTATTTCCATCATATAATGTATTTCTATGTGTGAACATATATTTAGTTTTATTGATTCCTACTTCCAGCAGCACTTTCCTTAAGGGGGTTGATGGTTGAAATTTATATTTTCTACATTTTTTTAAGTTACATACTGTACTTGATTTCTGTAACTCATTCATCCCATGATAGGTAATATTATATTAAAGTTTCATCCTTCTAGGCTTAAAGGTTTTTGAGTTATTGAAGAAAATCCATTTAAAAATTTGCATATTAAAATGTTTAATAAGTCGCATAATTTTTAGTAAACTTTTTTTAATTTTTTTCTACAAGACCACTGATTTATTTAGAACAACACTATGCATTAACTTTTCCATATCATTATAATAAAGGAAGAAAAAATATATACATCCTCTGCATATGATTTTTTTTAATTACTACACATATTTATTTTTTATTTAAAAAATATCAACGTTGTTTCAAAATCCATGCATAGAATTATTAGGCATAGTGTGTGGGAAATGCAGTTAAAATTTCGTGCTTCTATCATTTAGTTGTCAATGCTATTTTGATTTGAATGTATTGAAATGCAATGAAAATTAAAGTGTGGAAAAGCCAATTTAAAAGTTTGTATGCAGTTAAATTAGAATGTAGCATACATGTCCTAGAGTCATTAGGGAGACTTACAAGCGCCATAGGTCACTGAAACTTCGCCAACTTATACTTTAAGGTACGTAGTATTTTTTAATACAAAAAGCAAAAAATGCTAAATTTGACCGAAAATGTCGATAGTTTTTTACTCATCACCCTCCTTAAGAGTAGTAGCAGTAGTAGTAGTAGTAGTAGTAGTGGTGGTGGTGGTAGTGCTAGTAGGATTTTATTAGACTAAAAGTAAGATACATACAACATTATTTACAATTATGGATGGTACGGACAGCAAGTCGTACGTGCTGTTGACAGTCCGTATCAATAAAATAATGTATAGGCCTAGTAATAGTAGTAAAAAAGTGATATATATATATATATATATATATATATAACAGTTCAATTACATTACACATCATTGCAAAGCAACGGGAAGCTACCACACCTATAATTCCCTAGTAAAGCTGCAAATCATATCATGAAAATGCTTATGATTGCAGTGAAAGACCTGCCGTCGGTCAGAATTACTATGGATGGATTAATTATGCTAGTGTTAATATTACACTTTGCTTACATATTAATTTATTCACAAATGAGCGTTGTTCTTATTTTTCGCATCTAGACCAGAAATTTATCAACATTTATCAAATTTTCTGGGTTTACCATTAACTCCTAGCATGCTAATATATATCGATTTCAATTTACAAATCTTTCGGGAAATAACTGACGCCTCCAATATTCGAAAGCGTTAGATTTTGATAATATATGTATTTCGTATTCAATAAGTGTTATTGCTAAAGCATTCATATTGGTCCTTAACATTCCCTCGCAATCGCCTAATTTAGCTTTAAAACTTCTATAATCAATTTTGACAGAATTTTGTTTTATATTAATACAAGTACCTGATATGTCAGTCAAAAATCATGTTGACCAGTGTAATAAACGAAGTTTTTTTTAACAAAAATCCATTTTATTTGAGGGTGACTCATAGCTGGTACTTATATTAATATTTGTTTAAAAAATACTACATAACCTCAATTGTGATTACAATAAAAGCTCCTCATTTGCTGTTCCTCGTAGCGTAGTGGTTAAGGCACTGCGCTACAAGCCGGAAGGTCGAGGGTTCAAGTCCCGGTGGGGTCAGGATTTTTAAACTGACCCAAACCTTCTGGCGGCACTATGGCCCTGGGGTCGACTCAGCCTCTAACTGAAATGAGTACCAGACGCTTGTTCTAGGGGTAAAGGCGGCCGTCATGCAGGGCTGACAACCCGGCTGACATCAAGTGCCGATTGTGTAGAAATAGTGGGAGCCTTAACGTCCCACTACCCCAAGCGGGCCTCCTGAGGCCTGTTCTCTGTAGGGGGAGGGATACTTTTTTAACCTTACTTTACTTTTTTTCTTTGATTTTCCCTTATTCGCGGGTTAAAAAATTGCGACACAGTTCCTGTATTCGCGGCTTAACATTTCTTTATTCGCGGATCCAATCGGTATATTAGTAAGATCAGTATCCTTTATTAACCATCGGTAAATCTCTTTTACTGCAGGCATGTTCCAAAGCAGCTTTTACAAGGAGCGATTCAATGCAAATGGACAAATTAATATCAAAGTAAAACAAGCCTTATTGTTACTAAGCCTAAAGTTCGTTGTTAAAAAGCCACCGCCGCCCTATGTCACTTGCACAGAGTGTGTGCCGTTGATAATGCCGCTATCGCCCAAATCGGTGGTATATTGTTTTCATACTTTGTCATTCGTTGCAATACAGTAATTTTTATTGAATAATAAATGCGTCTCTTCTGCTTTGATGCCAGTTTATAATGTAGAGTAAAAAGAAAAACAAAATAGTTTCAAAGGGGGGGGGGGGATAGGGAGGGGGGGGGATCAATATACGATTCATCAAGCAATCCGAAGACAAATCAAGGAATTCTATAGCTGAATTCACAGCTAAATATCAATCTGAATTGAAATACCTCATAAAGCTGCAAAACAGGAAACAAAATATCTTGCCTAAGCCTGACAGTAATAATTAATAGAAATTGTTCAAAATTTCTCATTAATTGATTTTATTTAGATAATTTGTATTTTATTTCGGAACCTTGGAATGTGTCCCCTATATACCCATACAAATTACTTACTTACTCACTGGCACTATCGAAGCCGTAGGTTCATGGCCGCACGGACATAAGCTCTCCATACATCCCTAACCTGGGCTAATGCTTTCCAATCATTCCCTGTATAATCTACTTCCCTCAAATCATAATTAATGTTATTCTCCCACCTCATTCTTGGTCTACCAACTGGGCGTTTTCCCTCTGGCTTTCCTACAAGATGCTTCCATGCAAGTCTTTCATTCCCCATACGTGCAACTTGTCCTGCCCATCGCAGTCTACGGGACTTAACTGTTCTTATTATATCCGGTTTCCTATAAAGACCATGTAGTTAATTGTTAATTAGTCTTCTCCATTCATCTCTCTTCGGTCCAAAAATTGTCCTTAGTATTTTATTCTCAAATACTTTACCATTCCATATTCTCAGTTTCTGTATTCGCGCCATTTAACGTAGAACATATTCCCCGCGAATAAGGAGCTTTTACTGTACAATGAATTTTAAAAGTATTGAATAAAGAATAAATAACGTTGAAATTGAGCTGTTTTGTTATGTGTTTGTGTTAGGTTATGGAAAGCAAAGTAGGGAGGGTTGACAAACTGCTCGATATGGTAAATATGCGCATGCTCCATACACTATTTTTGCATATTTGATGTGCCGTAACACGATATTCCATTATTTAGGAATCACGTGATGAAATCAACAATAGTAGCATGCTGACTCGCAACCCGGTCACACGCTCAACGAATTTGTTTTGTTTCCCGTGCGTTAATCATTAAAGTTAATATTCCTTTCGTCAAATGTTTTCTTTCATGCGTCAGTTTGATCTCAGTTTTATAAGTGTCAAAAATTCAGTGTTGCTATATTATGAAGTAAAAGATAAAACAACTGTATGAAATATGAAATGGTGGAAGAAATATAAGTGTGCATATTTTAAGTATGAATTCCTTGAGGTAGCAGTTAGTATGCCTATTTTTATTTAACGATCCCATGTCAGTGGTGTCATAATTAAAATGTGAAAGTGAAAGTCGCGACAAATCTAGTTTAGATTCCGGAGTTTGATCCCCGATCGAGACAAATTTTCACGGTGAGATTTGTGAAGTTTATATCAATTTGTTATTTAAGATTTATGTTTTATTGATATCAAAAATTGCACAGGGTTTTTCTTCCCTTGTGAGAGAAATGATAAAATTACTGATTCTAGGCAAATAACAGTTTACAGTAATTTATAGAAAAATATAAAAAAATAACAAAAATTATCATAGCATTATGTGAATAACGACCTAAGGAAAGTAGGCATATATAACCATGTGGTCCTTTCTCCGAAGAAGATAGAGAAATGCCTGAAAACTGAGTGAGGAGTTGAGTTAGAAATAATCTAAAAAAGGAATATTAATATGTAACGTTGGAAGATGGGCATATGGCCATCAAAATTACCCTATCATACTCGCCTTGTATAGTATAATTTCATAATAATAATAATAATAATAATAACAATGATAATAATAATCATCATCATCCATCCATAGTAATTCTGCCCGAGGACTGGTCTTTCACTGCAATCATAGCATTTTTATGCTATGCTTTGCAGCTTTATTAGGGAATTACAGGTGTGGTAGCTTCCCGTTGCTTTCCACGCCGGTCAAGGATGTTGATGATAATTATGATGATGATGATGATGGCCGGATGATTTTCGGGGACCATTGAGCCCTAAGCTTCCTGACATTTGTCTTACAGGTGAAGAAAAACCCCGAAAAAACTCATCCAGGAGCCTGTCTCGATCGGGAATCGAACCCGGGTCCGCTGCATGACAAGGCAGCACGCTACCTCGAGACCACAGCGGTGGACTATTATAATAATAATAATAATAATAATAATAATAATAATAATAATAATAATAATAATAATAATAATAATAATAATAATGGTTTTACTTAAAGTCTTCTCTTCCACTTCACCAGGGTTAAATTATAGCCTACAGTTATTAACAATTATGAATCATCTACAACTAGTTTAATAATTCATAATAGGCCGAGGCTATACAATATACAGATGACAAGGAAATAATAATAATAATAATAATAATAATAATAATAATAATAATAATAATAATAATAATAATAATGTTTTATTTTACCTGATGGAGTTATTACCATAAAGTATTCTCTTACACTTCACCAGGGTTAAATTATACACATATTAACATATTATCAATTATCTAAAACATGATTAATAATACATAATAGGCATAGGTTACACACTATACAGATGGCAAAGACAGAATACAAATAATTAGAATAATAATTTTTTTTATATACAGATTTTTAATGTTAAAAATCTTTCTGTGCCTAAAGTTTTATTTTCTTTCTCCACTCGTCTCGATCCATCCACTACATGCCCTGCAGTCCTCTTGTTCTCATTCCTGTTATTTCTTGCATCCATGGATTTCGAGGTCTCTCTTTCCTTCTTCTTCCAGGTGGACAACATTCCAATGTTTTTTTTCTGGATAACCTTTCATCTTGCATTCGTCATACGTACCCATACCAATATAATTGCTTATATCTTGTATATTCTACTATTGAATATCCAATATTCATTTTTTTCTCTTATGACAGTATTTCTTTCTTTCTTTCTTTCTTTTTCTAATTTTGAGCATCTTACTGCTCTCCTTATGAAATCCATTTCCATCGGTATAAGATTTAGTTCTAAGTTTTTGTTGAATTTCGAAACTTCAGCTACATATGTGACAGTACTTCTCACTATTGAATTATATATTTGTAACTTATTTTTCTGGTTATATGTCTGTTTCATAAGACTCCATTCATCATTGCTGTTATTGCTCTTCCTAAAAAATAATAATAATAATAATAATAATAATAATAATAATAATAATAATAATAATAATAATAATAATAATGAAATATGTAAATTATATGATCTAAAAATGTCTGTAAGGAAAACGAAGACCATGGCTTTTAGAGGAAGAGATCCAGTGAGATCCAAAATTATTTTAGAAAATCAAAGTATAGAACAGGTGTCTAGTTTCAGATATTTGGGCTGTGATGTTGGCTACAATGTGGAAAGAGATATAGACTCCAAAATAAATAAATTTCAGACGGTGTGTGGAACAATACAGAGAACATTCAAAAATAAAATTAGAAAAGAAACCAAGATAAAAATGTATAATGTTATGGCGGTTCCCACAATATTGTATGGATGTGAAACTTGGGCTCCAGTGAAAAAACAGAAGGATAGAATACAGACGGCGGAGATGAGGTTCCTAAGACAAGTAAAAGGATGTACAAGACTTGATAGAATAAGAAATGAGGATATAAGAGAAGAATTGAAAGTACAGCCTTTATTGGATAAGATCACGAATTACAGACAGAAATGGATTGATCATATGGATGGAATGAGTAAGTAGAGATATTCATTGTTAGCAAGAAATTATCAAGCACGAGGAAGACGTGATGTTGGAAGACCTAGAAGACGTTGGGCTGATGCATTATGAAGTCGGAACGGGCAATTGCCTAATCCCTGGAGTGAATAATAATAATAATAATAATAATAATAATAATAATAATAATAATAATAACAATAATAATAATAATCTATAATTTTATTAAATAATTAACTTGGTGAAGAAAGTGCAAAATATAGCTAAAATAATATTAAATATGTGCCTAAAATATGGTTGTAATCTATGTTGTCTAAGCAAATATTTAGTGATCCTTGTTTATATTGTTTTTGAGTCGGACAGTCCTTGATATAAGAGGGAACGGAATTCCCGAGGCGATTGGCTGAAACAAGGAAGGATGAGGAATAGTGAAGTGTTCGATGTAGAGTTACAGCTAGAGTTAAATTTTCTCTCGAACGTGTGTTTAAGTTGGGATGGGAAGATAGTGAATGAAACGAATAGAAATATAAAGGGGTGATGAGGTGGACAAAGTGTTGTATAAGAACATCAGTGATTAGGATGTAAAGCCTTCTCATTTAACTCACAGGTCGCGAGACGTTTAACAACTTCAATATGATTCCCCGACTTTATATAGGCATATATATGTGTGCGTGCGCGTGTTTGTGTTTGTGTGCGTGCGTGCGTGCGTGTGCGTGTGTGTGTGTGTGTGTGTGTGTGTGTGTGTGTGGTGTGTGTGTGTGTGTGTGTGTGTGTGTGTGTGTGTGAACCTACTACTCTATACATTTCCGTTAAGTGCAATTGTTCGTGGCATCTTGGAGGTGGTCCTCCATTTGCGGCATGCAACCTCGTATTATCGTGGTGCAGCATCCAGCTTGTTGCACGGAAATATGACATTTGCTGCTATTATGGCCTTGCAGAGTTATCAGGACATGTTTATAGTTGCCCAGCTACTGTTGTATTTGCAGGTATGACATGCTGACAAACAACCCCATGAAAATCAAAAATTAAATTTTGAGCTCCCACACCTAATGATTTTAGAACATAATAGATAGCATTTATACACTCTCTATAACTGAAAACTTGTATCAACAAATGTTCAAGATCGGTTAAGCGGTTTAGAAGTAGGCTATATTAATCTCACATTGGCCTATAAGTTACTAGCATCCATTTTATAATACTAGCTAATACCCGGTGTGTGCTGGTACGCCTAAATAAATTAAATAAGTTTTTATGTTCAGTTGAATAAATAAAAAGAAAAATAATTATAAATTTGTATCGTAAACATTTTTAGATACCCTGTGCTGATTAATCGGTGTTGCCCGGGAATCTACTTATCCCGATCGTCTTGGCATAAATTAACTGAAAAACAAAAATGGTTATTGAGAGTTATCCGTAAAAGAATACCCACTGTGCGCTGTTACGCTTGCCCGGGAATCTAGTCATCCCGATCTTCTTGGCATCAATGAACTAAAAGATAAAAAATTTTATTATGAGCTATCCGTAAATATAGCTGTCGCGGGCTTTTTTTGTAGATTTTATAGATATTAATTTGATGTATATATCATGGTTTAGGCAGCGTAAGTCATTTAAGCGTCCAAAAAGTTCCGAAAAAACTTTTTCACTACAAAGGGTGATTTTTAAGGGTTACGGGATTGAGCATTGCAACTCCCTTATAGCCTAAATCCTTCCCGGGAGACTCCTGCACATTTTGCAAAAAGCCCCATGACAATCGGATGAACGGTATGACAAAGCATAAAATACGAACAAACAAACAAATTGATTGTTGTGTGTTAGATGAAGTATGTAGGCCTATATAATATTCAGATATTAAAATGCCCTTTTGGAAAGCTGTGTCCTTGTAAGGATCGGAGACATGGAGGGTATAAAAGTATTAAAATAAGGAAAATATAGATGTATACAGCAAAAGCTCCTTATTCGCGGGGGATATATTCCGCAAATATGCCGCGAATACAGAAACTGCGAATATGGAATGGTAATTTGTATGGGTATATAGGGGATACGTTCCAAGGTTACAAAATAAAATACAAATTATCAAAATAAAATCAATTAACGAGAGATTTTGAACAATTTCTATTCATTATTACTGTCAGACTTAGGCAAAGACTTAAAGAACTTAGTTTTTTTTTCTGTTTTGCAGCTTTTTAAGATATTTCAATTCAGATTGACATTTAGCTGTGAATTCAGCGATATAATTCCTTATTTTGTCTTCGGATTTCTTGGTGAATCGTACAGTTAATTCATTAACATTGAAACAGCGTGATATAGATACAAACGACTCGCCAACAAATTTATATTTTTACTTTAAGCGCAACACTACTTTTTTCCGACCCGGAACTAATTTTCTTTCCTTTTCCTTGACATTATAAACTGGCAACAAAGCAGAAGAGACACGTGTTATCCAGTCAAAATTATTGCAACGAATGAAAAGTTGAAACAATAAAACACCGATCGTGGCGAGAGCGACATTTATCAACGAACATAGCGGCAAGTGAATTGCGGCGGCGGTGGGTTTTAACAACGAACTTTAGGCTTAGTGACAATTAGGCTTGTGTTACTTTGATATTAATTTATTCATATGGTTTGAATCGCTCCTTATAAAATCCGCCTTGACACGAGCCTGCAGTAAAAAAAAAGTTGCCGATGCGTTAATAAAGGATATTACTAATAATTTTAATATATCAAATGGATCCGCGAATTAAAAAATGTTTAGCCGTGAATACAGAAACTGTGTCGCAATGTTTTAACCCTCGAATAAGGAGCTCTTACAGTAATTGAAAAATCAAACAATGGTATTCTGTGTGTTCAATATCGCTGTTTATTGTAAGTTTATAGCATTGTAGAAGCTAGCTTTGATAAGGTATCATAGCGGAGTACCGCAAAATCATTGCGTGATTCATTGGGACCACTGCAGTAACGAACTGTTCCGTATTTAGGTCAGGTTCAAGGATGTGAACTTACTGCAATACAGTAAACTCTGACCTACGTCATGCATTCACAAACATTTTTAATTAGGACCTATAAAATCATCTTATTCTAATTATTTTTCTTCTTGCTTTCACGAAGTTATGACATTATATTGATATATTTTGTCCTCAATAGAAATGCCATCGGCCGCAGTGGTCTAGAGTTATGTTCCTTAGCTTTAGTCCCGAGGGTCGCGGGTTCAATCTCTGCCGGGTTCGATGGATGTTTAGGATGGAAATATTCAAGGGACAGATCCTCCGGGAGGGATTTTAAACCGTGGGTCCCGAGTCGGAAGATTTTCGGGCTCGTAAAAGAACCGCAAGCCTGAATAAAAATGCATTTGTGCAAAATGTAACCGACATTCATTCTTCTTCTTCTTCGGCTTTAATCCACTTACAGGTTTGCCGTCTTCAATTTCCATTTATTTCTATAATTTCAATCTCCCTCTTCCAATTTCCTATCATCCATTATAGTTCTGACATAGGTTTTCCACTTCCATCTTTGGTCTGCCACGTTTATTTCTTCCATGGAGTGACCATTGGTATATATTTTTTGACCATCTTTCATTTTCCATTCTTTGTACATGACCATACCATTTAAGAGTTTGATTTTCAATCCTCTTGACAACAGATGTGGTGACATTCATTTCTCTCCAAAGGAATTAATTTCTTATTTTATGCTGTCTTGTTTTTTGAAGGCTTCTTCTAAGGTAATCAAATTCAACTGTTCTAATGTTATTCTTTTGTAATTCCGTCAAAGACCAAGCTTCACTTCCATTCATTCTACAAAGTAATAACTTAGTTGTCATCGAGACGTGCTAACCACGTAAATATTCATAACTAAATCAGCTTGGTTTAGAAACTCCTTCTAGGGAGCACCCGTGTCCCCTTGCGGAACATTTGGGGTATATAAATGTAATATAAATTCCATCCATCTTTTTTTTACTCGTTTCTTCTTCCTATAGGATGATAGGTATAATCTAAAACAGAGAACTTCCGTGTTTGACCTAGGCCTATATAGCGAGCTGCAGTCATTATACTGTGGACTACTTGTTTGTTATAATAAAATGACTACCTAGTCAAGTATAAATCTGTGACTCCATCCATAGTTATTCTGCCCGAGGGCAGTTCTTTCACTGCAATCATAACATTTTCATACTATGCTTTGCAGCGTTACTAGGGAATTATAGGTGTGGTAGCTTCCCATTGCTTTCCACACCGGTGAAGGATGATGATGATGATGATGGTGATAATGATAAGGATGATGGTCGGATGATTTTCGGAGACCATTGGGCCCTAAGCATCCTGACATTTGTCTTATAGGTGAGGAAAAACCCCGAAAGAACCTCATCCAGGAGCCTGTCCCGCGGGAATCGAACCCGGGCCCGTTACGTGGCAAGGCAGCACGCTACCTCGAGACCACAGCGGTGGACATAAATCAGTGAATATTACTGGATATTTACATAATCGCATGTGCAAACTCAAAGAATATTAATAAAATAAATAAAACTCCTTTTAAAAAAGTTTTTACAGTATCATGTTTTTCGTCTACTTTGTTTCCATAAAGTATATTTTACAGTATGGCTCGCGCAGTCTAAACTTGCGGGTATGTAACGTCATTGTTGTACTTGGGGAAACAAGAATTGGTACTGACTTAAAAATATCGACTGATCTGTTATTACTGAAAAGGAATTTCAAATGTGAATTTGTACTTAGAAGTGATTCTAAGTTAAGCTAAACTTATAACCGACTACAAAATTTACGTGTGTAGCACACGACAGGAACTATCTCAACACTGATATAAATAACAGATAGGTTTTCTTTCAGGTCTATACTGGGGTTGGAATGTAAAGAGAGATGTAGTCCTTACGCTGTAAGACTATCCTCAACCGCTAGTTAATAATGCGAGAAGTATAACTATCTTCGTTTTTCAAACACTAATATCTATCGTCGCATGTGCGAGCGTAACTTTGAATTGTGAACTCTGATTGGCGTTTTTGGAGGTGTACATTTTGGTGGAAATGCAGCGAAAGTGCCCTAAAGTCGTACATCAGGTTGAGTTACCAAAGTCATATGATCTCAATATACCAATTTAACAAACGTCATTACTAGGGGTGAAAGAAAGTATCGGTATCAGGGTATTAACTAATTTCTATACATATTGTTTACAAAATGCGTGTCTTTGTCAAGCATCTCCACTCCCTGCTCGGAGCGCAGAGTATGTATGTTCGACTCTCCTCAATAATAGACCTGTTTCGTGACGTGAGGTTGTATCAGAATGCCAAAACAAAAATTGTGCAAAGATGAGTCCATTCCTATACAAAGCGGTCTATACTAGAAGTCTGTCCCGAGTAGCCCGTGTCAACGTGCAGTTTGTAAACATATCGGTCTAAGCATGAAGCAGCCTAGTCTGTAACCAATACTTTTTTTCAGCCCTAGTCATTACTAATAACATTACAAATAAAAATTATTTATAAACAGCCTATAAAATAAATATTATTGAAACATACTTAGTACGCTAGCTTCGATGAACCAAGGCCAATTGAACTGATTGCTTCATTGACTAGCATAATACAATCCAGGGAGTCACACTGTTAGTATGACGCAATCTCTTAACCTTGGTTTAATTTTTCTTATCCGGATTTCACTTTAGGTACTCAATTGTTCTCACGACGCTATATCGAAAGGAAAACGTTTAGGTTATAGCGGGAATCGATCTAGAACCTCTAGGTTGACATGCTATACCGCAGAGACGGCCATGATAAAAATTACTTTATATATATATTTTTAATTTCTGGCCTAATAAATTTTAACACAGAAAATGCTGAAACCGTCACTGAAATAATTACTGTCAGACCACAAATATAGCATAATGCATTATGCGGTGATTTATTAGCCTAAATATTATTTTTTATATACAGCTTTTCAATCTTTACACATGTTTCTGTCCCTAAAATTTTATTTCCCTTCTCCACTCGTCTCTATCCATCCACTCCATGTCATCCAATCCTCTTGTTCTCATTTTAGTTCTTATTCCTTGCATTCATGATTTTTGTGGTTCCTTTCTTTCTTCTTCCAGGTGGACGCAATTCCAGTGTTTTTTTTCTGGGCAACCTTTCTTCTTGCATTTGTCGTACAATTAAGTTGCTTATACGTAATCTACTTTTAGATATATAGATCATTGGTTGATTAATGTCTTTGACATCGTCCGATTCCCAATAGCCAATTTTGTCGGTCCATCCAATCTCCTGGATGTAGATGTTTCTCCTTCATGTATAAATATATTCCCTGACTCCAGGAGGTTTTAGGTCTTCCTCTGCCTCGTCTTCCCTCAGGTTTCCATTCCAAAACAAATTTTGATAGCCGATCCTCTTCCATTCGCTGGACATGTCCGTACCATCTTAATTGCTGAGTTTTAATATAACCTAAAATACTGTCTTCAATCTTAATTTTCTCCCTTATAAGTGAGTTCCTAATTTTTTTCTCTTCTTGAAATTCTTGCTGCCCTTCGTATAAAATCCATTTCCGTTGCCAAAAGATACTTATTTCTTTATGTTGTTAATGGCCAAAGTTCTGCTCCATAAGTAATGATGCTTTTAACAATTGTATGATACATAGTCATTTTATTTTTATTACTTGTATTTTTATCCCACAATATTCCATTGAGGCAAGCATTTGCAAATTTTCCATTATTATTTCTATTTCTTATTTCCTCTTCATAACTCCCATTTTTATTTATTTTTATTCTTAAATATTACAAGATTTTATTGTTTGTCCAGTCTCCAAAATTAAATTTTGTTATGGTTCACCAATTGATAAATATTATAAATATTTTGTTTTCTTCATGTTCAAAATTAATCCCCATTTTTCATATTCTCCTATTAATTTTCTAGTCATATATTCTAAATCTTCATAATCTTGTGCAATTAACAATTGATCATCTGCAAATGTAAGTTGTATAAAGTTTTGTTGTTTGAAATAGGAATTCCCATGCTTGAACATTTTCTCATCCAATTCTTTAATATTTCATGTACATATATTTTAGACAGAGTCGGTGATAGACAACAACCTTGACGAAGTCCTTTATTTAACGTAAAACCATGTAACATGGTTTTGAATAATTACACTGGTCAACATGATTTTCGTCTCATGAATACCTTTAGTTGTACTTAATACAGTTTTTAAATCGTGTTTTCAAATATGTATTCGGGATTTCTTCATCACCCACAGTTTTTTTTATTTCTATTTCAATTAATGAATTTAAATAATTATTTTTTTAATAAACGTTTTTTCGTCCATTTGTCCATTGTAAAATAAAACCAAATGAGCTAACTCAAATAGTTTCAGCTATGGAAAGAGATATCAAGGCAAATGGAATCCTAATATGCTGGCCGATTATTGTTGGATGCTCCACAGGCGAAATATAGCAGAAAATCGTCATTTCTTACTTTCTAAGATGAGTCCGAATGTTCGAATACTGTGTAGCTACGAATGTAGAAAATGTTAAAGTGTTTTTAAATTATAAATGCCTGCCTCTCGGAAACCTTGCGTGATGGAGAAAACCCGATATCATATTTGAATTCAGGAGAAAAAATCTATCATAATCACATATTTTTCTTTCTGAGACCAAAAAAAAAAGTTTATTTTTTGTTACTCAGTGTTATTTAATATTATTTTTTTCTCGTATGACTTTATTTCTTATTTTTTCCAATTTTGAACATCTTGCTGCTCTGCTCAAGAAATTCATTTCCATCGACATAAGTTTTTGTTGAATTTTCATGCCTCAACTCCATATGTGACAGTAGTTCTCACTATTGAATGATATATTTGTAACTTAATTTCCCTGGTTATATGCCTGTTCCATAGGACACAATTTAACATTGCTGTTATTGCTCTATCTTTATTTATTATATTATTTACGTAATTTTCTTGTCTTTCCGCTTTATCTATTTTACTACCAATTACTCAAATTCTTCACATCCTCTAATACACCCTTCTGATCTAATATTAAATCTTCGATTTCTGCTCCACATCTCACATAAAATGTATTTTTTTTCTATATTTATTTTCATTGTTACTGTGACAATATAAAAGTCTATAGTAACAGTACAATAAAGATAAGATGTGTCAATATAGGCCTACAGTAGGTGTACCAATCTAATGTATAAAAATTAATGTTAGTTTGTTTGTTTGTTCGTTTGTTCGTACTTTATGCGCGGCCATACCGTTGATCCCATTGTGATGAGGCTTTTTGAAAATATTTAGGAGATTCCCGGGATGAACATAGGTTATAAGAGAGTTGTGATACTCAACTCCTACACCCTTAAAAATCGCCCTTTGTAGTGGAAAACGTGAAAAAGTAGTTATTTGGACGTTTAAATGGCTTACGCTGCCTAAACCATAACAAATACACAAAATTAATGTACAGAGAATTGAATATCTCAAAAAGCTCTACAAAAAAGTATGCGACAGCATATGTTTATCTCTTACGAATAACTCACAATAATCATTTTTGTCTTTCATTGATGCCAAGAAGATCGAGACAAGTACGTAGATTCCTGTGCAAGCATAGCAGCACATGAGTATTTTTTATGGATAACTCACAATAATGAATTTTGTCTTTTAGCTCATTTATGCCAAGAAGATGGAGATAAGTAGAGATTCCCGGGCAACACCGGCTAATCAGCGCGGAGAATTTTAAAATAATTACGATATACATTTATAATTATTTTTCATTTTACTTGTTCAACTAATCATAAGAAGTACATTATTTTTTGTCTTTCAGCTCATTTATGCCAAGAAGATCGGGATGACAACGCCGGGTAATAGCACCGGGTATCTAAAAATAATTACGATAAAAATTGTTTCTTTTACTTGCTTAACTAAACATAAAACGCATTAATTTTCGTATTTCAGCTCATTTACAGAGTGATTCAGAAATATGGCTATACGTTCGATCGCATTTTGTGACGAAAATATTATTATTGAAGGAAATATGATGTTATCATTGGAAAGGGAATCCAAATTACAACAATAGAACAGAACAAAACAAATCACTGCTCACGTGCAGCTTGGCGGGTTCATTTTTGTGGGCTAGCATCGAACGCCTCCACAATTATCTTCGTTGTTTCTGCATCCGTGCTAATGCGAGGCCTTCCAGGAGATTTGATTTTCTGAATCCTTCCCGTTTCCAGCAGTCGTATTCTCCACTTCCTCACAGTCGATGGCTGCAATGCTACGTTAAACTCACGTCTTGCGGCCTCATGACCATTAGCATACGTTATTACCCATGCAGCAATTGTAATTTGCTGTTGCATATTCAACGCCAATTTGACTAATGACGTAAGTTCTACACTGTTTTGTTTTATTCCTTTGTTGTAATTTGAATAATTTCCTATCCGACGGTAATTTCATATTTCCTGTAATGGTAATATTTTCATCACACAACGCGATGAAACGTATAGCCATATTTATGATTCACCCCGTATGTAAAGAAGATCGGGATAAGTAGATTCCCGGGTAATCAGCACGGGGTATCTAAAAATATAAATTTATAATTATTTTTCCTTCTACTTATTCAACTAAACATAAAAATACATTAATTTTCATTTATTTAGGCGTAGCAGCGCACGCCGGGTATTAGCTAGTTATTAATAAATGAGAAATTCAATATGGAATTTTTTTCAGATCTTTAATAGTAATATAGGTCTATAATAAGTTGTCTTAGTTAAATAGCCATAGATTATAATATTTGCTGTGTGAGGGACGGGTGGTATGCGTGCCTGCGAGTATCTGTGTGTGCGTGTGGGGAATTTTTTTTACGTCTGTTTCGTTGCTAGTTTTTTTATTATACAAGTTGAGATGTTATTTTTATATTTATACAACATAATATTTTTATGCATGAGTCTAAATGTGTGTCATTGTGTATGTACTGTAGACGTAGACGTGTATATATATATATATATATATATATATATAAACTTAAATAAATCCATCATGATGATGGTCATTATATATATATATTGGCATGAATTTGTTTACGTTTAGGTCGTTTGAACCTGTTCCTACGAGATCTCAAGATGTGGTTGATGTTATACATAAATATATTCAATGTTTTAGCCTATACCTTTTATTAACAGCTCAACCCTTAACTTCACAATATATCTTATAAGATACATTGGTTTCATTTATTTATTACTGTTATAAACAATAAAAAACAAATGTTCATAAATTACTTAAGTTTGTGTTATATTACGTAATAATCTACAATGATAACTTACAGTTTTACATTATTTTGTTTTCTTTGCGGTCCGAAATATTTGAATAACTGGCACAAGAAATTATTGTTTCGCAAATTTAAGGGTTAAAGCACTATTTTCTTGTAAGTTCTTGTTTCCCTCAACGAGATTTAGGCGCTCTTCCCCTACAGGGAAGAAATAGAACCATAATAATTTAGTTACACTTCTTTAAAGAACTATCTAAAAAATCTGAAATACACTTTCAGTGGATTCCATCATATGTGGGTATTCAGAGTAAAGAAATAGACACTTTGACAAATAGAAGGGAGCAAACACAAAATATCATTCAAAAAACAATTAACCTTCACTGAAATCTATTCAAAATTTAAAACAAAGACAAAATATGGAAATTACCACCACAACATAAATGGTATAAAGCAAAGAAGCTGGGGACTCCATCAGAACGACATTACAACGAAAATAACAGACAGCTATAACAAGACTTAAAACAGGAAACCTCAGAACTCTTAAAATAATAGACGGCAAGTTGAGATTTCCAATCTGTCCAAAGTGTAATACAAAAGAAGCATCACCACAACACACACTCCAAGGCTTTAAACAGCTCAACAACGGATCTCTGGAATCAACCTGCAGAAGTAAAAAAATTACTTCAAAACAATAACCTCATGGACATGGTTTAGAAGAACCTGGAATAAACAACAATAAATGTTTTTTAATTATGATTGTAGGTGTGTAGACTCAATTCTGGAAATGCATGCCTTATGCAATACAGGGACTCTTGTCGTCCCAACTTCTCTCGAAAAGCGCTAAACTGAAAATATATAAAATTATTCCTAAAAGTACATAAAACTGTTATTCTCCCAGTTATGGAAGCGACTCTTACTTTAAAGGAGGAGAAAAGATTAGAGTAGGATATTTGAGTATAAAATCGACAAAAGAGAGATGAACAAACAGGTAAATAGAGAAGACTACATAACAATGAGCTACATGATATTTAAGGGAAACTAGGTACAAAAAGAACAGTAAAGTCTCATAGATTACGTTGGGCAGGACATGTGGCACGAATGGGGAATGAAAGAGGGGCATGGAAGCTTCTGTAGGAAAACTAGAGGGAGAACGCCAAGTTGGTAGACCAAGAATGAGGTGGGAGAATAACATTAATTTATTTGAGGGAAGTAAATTTTACATAGGATGATTGGAAAACATTAACTCAGGATAGGGACGTATGGAGAGTTTATGTTCCCGCTGCCATGAATCTACGGGTTCGATAGTGCCAGTGAGGTATTTTAGATATGTAAATATGTGGGGATGTATGTATTTGTTTATAATTATATTCTTATGTTTCTCTTTATTCGAAGAACAAGTCCACTACGACCGAACAGGCCGGTGCGCAATCTCAATGAAAATGTATTTTCTTTCTTTCGAAAAAGGTCAATAAATTTCCATTACTGTAATATTTTAGGGTGTCCATTCGTCCCGTTTTTCTCAGGATAGTCCTGTTTTTGGAAAATGCCCCGCTGTCCCGAAAGTTTTCTTGGGGACGCTCAAATGTCCCGCTTTTGGGCTAATGCTTTGTCAGTGTATTTATGGATGATGGCTTCTTTTATTCTTTATTATGTAATTATAAATAACATCGTTATAAAGCGCTAGTTGTATGACCACGATGCACTGTATCGTCTATAATCTTTGTTTTTTTACTCTCTTATATTGGTAACTGTCCACCGCTGTGGTCTCGAGGTAGAGTGCTGCCTTGTCATGCAGCGGGCTCGGGTTCGATCCCCAGTCGGGGCAGCTTTCTGGGTGAGATTTTTTATCGGGGCTTTTCCTCACCTGTAAGACAAATGTCAGGAAAACTTTAAGGCCCAAACGGTCCCCGAAATCATATGGCCATCATCATCCTTATCATTATTATCATCCTTCACCGGTGTGGAAAGCAACGGGAAGCTACCACACCTACAATTCTCTAGTAAAGCTGCAAGCATAGCATTAAAATGCTATGATTGCAGTGAAGGACCTGCCTTCGGGCAGAATTACTTTGGATGGATATTGGTCACCGGTACATTTTTCAAATTGTTAATCCATGGACAATGCAGCTAATGTCGGATATTTCCGGCTGATTCCGGTACTTTGGCGGTGGGGAAATAAAAATGTTAACTTAGATTAAAGAGATTTAATTGGTGGATATTTATACTCCTTGCAGCGATAAATAAATATTTTTAAACGTTAATAAACAATGTCTTTAGTGGTTTTTGATTATTGTAGCTGAGTGAGTAATTTTAATGGACGATAAAAAATAGGCATAACTTATATGTACAATTTGTATAATTTGTTTCATACAGTTTTTCAAACTTCCTTTTATATCTTGTTAATGTCCCAGGTTTTTCCTTTAATTTCTTGTATATGTCCCCTTTTACATTGAAAATGTTATGGACACCCTATAATAGTAGTACTGTAAACAGCAAATACACAAATTGCGAAGTCACTCAGGAACGGCCTAAAGTAAACGAATTTCTCATTAAGTAAAATTTATAGACAGATTTTGCTGGCTTAAAGAATATATACATTTTCGTCACTTAGATAAATAGTACTGTATGTATAACACTAAACTGATGGGGCGACAGGCCTAGAAGAGCCTTGGATTACCAGTCAGCTGCTAGCTCAAGTCCACATGTGTTAATCACAGAGGCGGAGATCATCCAGCCAGTGTAAGGGTGACATATGGTTACTATGTCAGGTCCCCGAGTCATTATATCTAGTAGAAAAAACTACTTGGAGCGGTTACAAATTGTAGCTACCCAAATTCCCCACGACGCTGGGTGGGCACCGGTCCGATAACTAACTAATTCACTGACACTATCGAACCCGTAGCTTCATGCCGCGCGGACATAAGTTTTCCATACATCCCTATCCTGAGCTAATGTTTCCCAAACATTCCCCTATAAGGTCCGATACTGGCCGAAATTCCATTAGAAAATGTATTTTTTTCCACGGGGATTCGAACGAACGAAAGCGCCGCAGCTCTACATTAAGGCATGATGACTTAAACTGCTCGGCTACTGCATATGATAAATCGTATGTAATAAGCCTACAGTTTCGTTGAGAAAACAAATATGGTAGTCAACAGAGCGATTTTTAAATTATAATTTCGGATTTCATGCAAACTCCCACTTCTAATTGTCGGATTCAACTTTTTTTTAGAGAGTAGGACTACCTATCTCGCTTTATTCCAATATCATATAGCGAGTTGAGTTGCGAAAAAAAACTGCTAATTTTGTTCCATAAAAAATGTGCCCGCTAGAGCGTTTACACACATACACACACACACAATTATTTATTTATTTGAGTCCACCGTTGTGATCTAGAGATAACGTTGCTGCCTCGTACGCAGCGGGCCCGGTTCAATTCCCGATCGGGACAAGTTTCCTTGATGATGTTTATTTCGGGGTTTTTCCTCACTTGAAAGACAAATGTCACAAAATTTCCCCGAACAGATTCTTGTTTAGTTGGTCTTCCGGGCTAACAATTTTACATTTTCCGGAACATGATCTTGGCATCATAATCATTGATATCATATTCGCCATGCTTAGTATAAATGTGTGTGAATGGTGTATTTTTTCTTAATATTGTGTTGTCTCGGAGGAGGCCCTGACATTGAGCTGATTACTCATTCAAGAAGGCCCTCTATGTCGTTGTGTGGTGAAAAACTATGTGTATGGTCCATAGTTTAAAATACTTCTCCCGATAGTTTGTGCCACTGTCAGGCTCGGGTGTTGTGTGGCTTGTAGAAAATATCTATGAGATTGGAGATTAAACCAAGTTAATGAAGAAAAAAAGTGACAAGGTGATTTTTGGTGTTTAGTAACATCTATAGGCTTAATAACTTCTAAAGATTTTGAAACTGAGAAAAATGATCATGAGAACAATTTTATTAGCTTTCGGAGGGGGCACGCCGTAGCGTAGTGGTTAAGGCACTGCGCTACTAGCCGGAAGGTCGAGGGTTCAAGTCCCGGTGGGTCAGGATTTTTAAACTAACCAAAACCTTCTGGCGGCACTATGGCCCTGGGGTCGACTCAGCCTCTAACGGAAATGAGTACCAGACGCTTGTTCTGGGGTAAAGGCGGCCGTCACGCAGGGCTGACAACCCGGCTGACATCTAGTGCCGATTGTCCAGAAAAAGTGGGAGCCTTAATCTCCCACTACCCCAAGGGCCTCCTGAGGCCTGTAGTGGGAATACTTTACTTTACTTACTTTACTTTACATTCTTTCGGAACATCTTCTTCTTCTTCTTCACTTCACGGGCTGTTCCACCTCATAGTTATTCTGTCCATCTTTTCATTGACCTTCCTACGTTCCTTGAACCTCCTGGCTTGTAGCTGAATGCTGCTGTTGGTAATCTTGTTACATTCATTCTTTCTACATGTCTAAACCATGTCCCTCTATATTCTTTGATTTTATCATTCAGTGGATATATATTTAACTCTATTCTTCATTGTTTAACCGATCCAATCTTATGCAGCCTTTCGTTCTTCTAAGAAGTTCATTTCTGCGCTTTGTATTCTACTTTGTAATTTTTTGGTCATTACCCAACTTTCACTCCCATAAGGAATGCAGGAACTCCTAATTTTTTTTATAAAACTTCAATCTTGTATCTCTTCTTGTTTTGTTCTTTAATATTTTATGTATAGTTCCACATATCATTTGAAATTTCGACAGTTTCATATTTATGTCTCTTTCAGTTTTTGTGTTTATAGTAAAATAACAACCCAAATAATGAAAATTTGTTACTTGTTCCAGAGGTTTGATGTCTATTACGAACACGTTAAAATGCATTAAATGTTTAAGATTGGAAACGAGATAGGAAGCCCTGTAAGGTATGGAATTCATTTCATCATTGCATATATTTGCTTCACTTAAAGCATTAATTATTTAAGTAGAGAGGTTGGCAAATGCATCTTAACGTCATGCCAACTTTTTGAATGATGTCCATTGTGTGCATTTAGTTAGCCAGTTTATAAGTCTTCACCTGGGTACACGAATGATGAACTGATTACTCAGAGATGTACCGTGTCTCTAAAGAAAGTGACATTTTGATAATTTCTTTAATCCAACCACCATTATGCCTAAACTATAATTTGATGGTTTATGTGATGCATTGGACATTTTATTACTTTAGTTCATTTAAAATTCATGGAGAATCACCGTTTGAGTGAAATGTTAAAATCTCAAAATGAGTAGGCCTGCCTGATACACCAATCGTCCTCACCAGAAATGCATAGGCCTTATTCTATGTCATTAATTGATTTTTCTCATTTTTCTATCTTGTATATCTATATTTCAATTGTTCAATCTAGATTAAATCAACATAATTTGCAAATAATAATTATATTGTAGACATACTATGTAATATTCATTTTTATTGTAATTAGATGTAAGAATGATTTTTATACTTTTTAAGGCCTTAACACCTTAACTGTGCCAGGTAAAATAAAGCTATTATTATTATTATTATTATTATTATTATTGTTATTATTGTTATTGGAATCCCGAATTAAAAGAAAATATTGAACAAAAGAAAAAAGCCTATAAAGTGTATTTACAAACTAAACAAGAGGAACATTATACAGAATATAAAAAACTCAGAGCTAAGGTTCGTAAATTGTCTAGAAAATACAGAAGGGATGATTGGGATAAATTTGTAAAATCCTTAGAACGTGATATTACAGGAGCACAAAGACAGGGATTTAAAATATTCAAAAAATTACAGATGGAAACAAAAGACAAAATTAATGTTAATCTGATACCAAAACAAGACTGGATTACTTACTACAAAAATCTTTGGTCAGAACCGAACACTCACACTGAAAAAATTACTTCGAATTTGACTTGTGAAAATGAAATAGAAAAACCAGACATAACAATGGACGAACTAGAAGAAGTTTTAAAGAAGGCCAAGAACAGGAAAAGTCCAGGTTTAGATGATTTAAATTTAGAACTTTTTAAGTATGGAGGAACTGCCTTGAAGAAAGAGAAACTATTAGAACTTTTAACAATATTTGGCATTGTCTTAATATTCCAACGGATTGGGAAACGGGTCTAGTAATTAATATACATAAAAAAGGTCAGAAAAACAAATGTGATAACTACCGAGGCATTACCTTACTCCCAACTGCATCTAAATTATATGCCAACATAATTAAAAATAAGTTATCAGTAAGTACTGAAACATTTTTGGAAGAAGAACAATGTGGATTTAGAAAAGGGAGGAGCACTATAGATGCAATATTTACCCTGCAACAAATTATGGAAAAAAGGAGAGAATTTAATCTCCCACTGTACATACTATTTATAGATTATGAAAAGGCATATGATAATGTAAACCGAGATAAACTTTGGCAGATACTGCATGAAGAACATATACACTCACATGTAATACGAGCCATACAAAGCTTATATCAAAATTCTAAAATCAAAATTAAATTACCAGATGGAGAAATAACAGAACACATAAACACAGGCAAAGGTGTTCGACAAGGATGTGGACTATCTCCACTCTTATTTAATATATATATTAACAGAATAGTGCAAGAATGGAAACAAACAGTAAACAGTAGAATTTCAATAACTAGGAATAAAATAATTCAAACAATATTATATGCTGATGATCAAATAATATTATCAGATTCCGAAGATAGCTTACAAATAGCAGCATATCAATTATTCAAAATTGCCAGCAAATATAATATGAAAATTTCCACATCAAAATCCAAAACAATGGCAATGTGTGGAAAAAACATACAACGGGTGAAAATTGAGATTGATGGAAAAATTATAGAACAAGTGTCAGATTTCTCTTACTTAGGAAGTGTATTTGCAGAGTATAAGAGTGACATTGATTCAAAATTACAAAAATATAATAAAATGAATGGGGTAATACGAAGACATTTTGGTAAACAGATGAGGACAGAGACAAAACTAAGATTACATAACGTCACATCAAAAGCTGCTCTAAAATACGGAAGTGAAATTTGGATTTTAAATAAAAGAAACTCTCATAAACTTCAAGTAAGCCAAATGCGCTTCTTACGATCATTGTTAGGAGTTAATAGACTGGATCACCAAAGGAACACTACTATCAGAGGAAAACTTGGAGTAGCAAGTTTAAATGAAGATATCCAAAGATACCAACAAGAATGGAAAAATCATCTGAGAAGAATGGCAAGAAATAGACTTCCAAAATTGGCATTCCAATATACCCCAACTGGACATAGGGACCAAGGAAGACCAAAACATCGGTGGAAAGATCAAGACCATCTTCGCTAGGTTTACCGTACAGGCCACATGGCCTAAAACGAATTTGTTCATGATGATGATGATTATTATTATTATTATTATTACTATTATTATTATTATTATTATTATCATTATTATTATTATCATTATTATTATTATCATTATTATTATTATTATTATTATTATTATTATTATTATTATTATTATTATTATTATTATTATTATTATTATTATTATTATTAATTATTATTATTATTATTATTATTATTATTATTATTATTATTATTATTATTATTATTATTATTATTATTATTATATGTACATTCACCATGTCTCGCGCCATAGACGAGGGTTAAGGCAATATGCCTTGGCGCAGAGCTAAGAGACTTGCACTGGTTCTAGTCCCCATGGGGAAATAAATTTTCTCATGGAATTTCGGACAGAATGGGACCGGTGCCCACCCAGCATCGTGAGGAATTTGGGTAGCTACAATAAGTAGCGGCTCCAGGTTCAGAAAACCAGCTACAACGGCTGGGGGTACAACATGGTGACCACATGCACCCGTACATTGGGTGTAAGATCATCTAGCACTGAGATTAATACTTGTAGATGTGAGGCCAACATTCGGCTGGTAGGTCAAGGGCTTTCTAGGCCTGTCGCGCCATGGAGTTTTTGGAGTATATACACCATACGTACCCCATGCTTGGGAACATGAGTGTTACCTAGAGGGAGCATCTTAAGCAAGCATAATGTATTTATGCTTATTTACGTACTACAGATAAACTAAAATTAATTCATTAATTCATTTTTGAGAATTTTCCTCATCATTGAGAGTTTTCTCCAACCAATCTTAGTAATTAACATGAGTTAAAAAAAATACGTAAACGACTATGGACTTATAGACTATCAGTGTGTAACAAACATTCACATCCATCCATAGTAATTCTGCCCGAAGGCAGGTCCTTCACTGCAATCATAGCATTTTCATGCTATGCTTGCAGCTTTACTAGAGAATTGTAGGTGTGGTAGCTTCCCGTTGCTTTCCACACGGTGAAGGATGATAAGGATGATGATGATGGCCATATGATTTCGGGGACCGTTTGGGCCTTAAAGTTTTCCTGACATTTGTCTTACAGGTGAGGAAAAACTCCGATAAAAACCTTACCCAGAAAAACTGTCCCGACCGGGGATCGAACCCGGGCCCGCTGCGTGACAAGGCAGCACGCTACCTCGAGACCACAGCGGTGGACAAACATTCACAAATGTCCCTTAATTAAAGTTCTCCATCGTTCTCTGTCCTCTGTGTCTTCATTCGTTACGCCATATTTCCTCATTGAATTCTGAATGTTATTCTTCCAGGTTGTTCTTGGTCTTCTTTTTCTCCTCCTCTCAATTTTCCGTGCTTTGACGGTCTTTGGTAGTCTTCCATCCTGCATTCTTCTTACGTGTCCATACCATGTTAGCCTTCTGTGTTTGGTCTCATCCATTATACATCTCTCTGTATTCATCAATTTTCTAATTCCTGTATTTCTAATTCTTTCTAAAATAAACTTCTGTTTAAAAACTGACGACTGATGTATCAGGTACTTATTTCGAGAGTGTAACACTTCTTACTTTCTTTCTTCATCATCTTCTTCTTCTTCTTCTTCTTCTTCATGGTATGGGCCTATTAGCCCGTTCCGCTCCCCGCTGCACAATATGCCACAAGTCGTCCTTCCAACACCGTTTCGGTCTTCCTACATTTTTTCGATCTTCAGATCTATAATATAGTAATCGTTTTGATAAACGATTATTTGAGATTATTTGTACATGTTCAAATCATTTATATTTATTTCTGTATATTCTCTCATTTATATTATATGCCTGTAATTCATCTCTGATATCTTGATTTCTCATTTGATCTCTTTAAGATCTCTGACTTCTCATTCCTATTGTCTCAATTTTATGTTTATCAGAGATCGTTAAAGGGCAAGCCTCAGACCCGTATGTTAACTTTGGAACGGCTACTTTTTTGTAAAATTTCAATTGAGTTTCCCTTGTGGTCTTAGTTCTCAAATATCTTCATATTAAACTACATATCTGTTGACATTACCCCAATTTCTTCTCCATATCCAAATTTTACAGGTACGATATCAGGTATCCTAGATAAAATTAAAACAAGTTACTTGTTCTATGATATTTGCTCCATTTATACAGCGTTTGTCCTTTTACTTTCTTTATATGAGTTTAAATTCTCACTCTATAGGTACGTACTTTTACATGCCACATGCCACCCGGACCTTAGGCCTACCGTGGAAAGACCTGTATGGTGGGGAATTTTAAACTGTGGATCGCATACATACTTTTTTGACATCTCTGATAAACATAACATTGAGGCAATAGAAACGAGGACATGTAGCACGAATAAGGAATGAAAGAAGGGCTAAAACTCCGTGTAGGAAAACCAGAGTGAAAGCGCCCAGTAGGTTAACCAATAATGAAGTGGAAGAAATACTTAACATGTTTTGAAGGAGGTAAATTCACTCATTCCTGGGGAACACCAGATTAATCCAAAACTGACACAAAGAAGATAGGTCGACATATCTGTATTTTTTCAATGGCCTTCCTCCCTTTCAGACTTACGTAAATAAAAACTGTATATTGTAGATAATAGAATGAAGAATTTACTTATATTGTTATTGCCAACTGAAGCGGCATAAAGAATTGTATCCATTTTTAAAAAAATTAAAGCTCGAAAAAATTGACATGACTGTTTTTTTACCGGGGATAAGTGAATTATAGAGGGGGAGATTGGAGAATATTAGCTCAGAGGATATGGATGTATGGAGACCTTATATCCGCTCAGCCATGAACCAGCGGGTTCGATAATGCCAGAGAGTTAGTTTGATTTTTTTTTTTTTTGCTATTTTTCTTGGAATTATTTACATTGTCATTTGCACTAGAATCCCAATAAATTTTCAATAATTCCACTTGAGGAAGCAGAGGGTGAACGGTTAATTCCATTGGTACGAGGTGGGTGTCAGGTAAAAACAACATAAATGCCATTTGATGTGTTTTTCGCAGGTTGTTTGAGGTTTGGCACCGCGACTTTGAACTTGCTCCTGGCATAGTGCCCGTCTTCAGCTACAACAATAGCTAAAAGGTGGGGGAAGGGAAAAAATAAAGAAAACATCTGCCTAAATGATTTCGGCCAGACCGGTAAACAATCTTTCAGTCTTCTGCTATCAACCACTAAGTTAAGTCCGAAAAAAAAAACTTCCGAGACAAGAAGTTGACAAATGTGTTCATAATAAAGTGAGAATTTTATTTTTAAAAAATCTTCAAGGATCAAATAGTGTTATAACGCCATCATAATCGCTTCAGTTATGTTTTAATGCATGCGAACAAAACATTAGTGTCACTACGCCCTATTTTTCAGTGAATATCCGCAAATATTTGGTGAAAGTAAATGGTATTTATATTTCTTAACTAAACAGTCATAGATTGTTTTTAAAAAGAGAACAGACATTCTATTATATCTGATGCGTACGATCGTTTTCTCTTAGACTTCTGTTGTAGTGAGTGTGGAATTAAACTCATTCGTAAAACTGCCTTCTAAACGTTTTCTTCATCTCTACAAACAAATGAAACCTGCAATAATGAATTTTTATAGCAAATGATATTCTCTGAAAAACAGTGAAAGAAAATTTTACCGATTACTGTCGTCATGTGAGATAGAAGTATACATTTCGAATTTTGTTCCAAGAAAGTTTGTTTATTTTTAATTGAAACTGTAATTCTCATTAATTAACAAAATTTGATTTTATATTTCAAGAATTAAGCAATATTTTTAAAGTAAGTTCTTTCTGTTACTACATTTTTTTCATAAATTGAAGAAAATTTTATTTAATGTTTTATTATCTAAGCTATTATTTTATTGAACAAATGTTTTCTGATACGAAATGAATCAGTGAACTCTCTTTTGTTTACTGTGGATATATTCATAAATTATTAAGCTTTCTGTATTTGTGTATGCCAAACATTAATTTCGAAGTACCTTTAAAATAGTGAGAAAAATAAACTTTCATGCAAATATTACAGAAAACGTTAATTTAAAAAGTAAACATATTACCGTAGTTGATAATTTATTTGGATTTTTGAATGAATTCAGTTCAGCAATATTGTTTCATTGCTTTAGTCTTGTGAATTATAAAGTATTGCTTAAAATCTTAATAAACATTTGACTGAAACTTCAATTTTATTATTGAATGCACAATGATCAAAGTATACACTTTTTCATTAGTTTCATAACATTCAACAAATCTCTAAGTATTTAATAGTAAATAAAAGTGTTTCGCTGAAATTTTACTTCGATTTTTGAATTAAACTATTGAATGTTTATACGTTGAACGGCGTTAATTACTTGTTATAATACTAAAGTAAGTTATTTATAAAATTTGTTTGGATTTCCTAGTGAAAATAGTTTAATGAAATAATTACTTTAATTATTTTCATACAGTAAAAATATTTAACAGTTTTAAAATTGTTAAATATTTATTTAGATATTTTAATGAAAACGCTATTTTTCAGTTGTATTACCTAATAACAGAAGTCTTAAACACTAGAAGAATACAAAAGTATAAGTGTTTTGTGAATAATTAATCTCTTTTTATAATAATACTGCTAAAATCAAATATACAACTTTATTGGTGAAGTAATATTAATAAATTTTCGAAATAATAAACACTTATGAAAGTGCTGTAACGAACATTAAACAGTGCTGAAATAACAAATTATTAACTCTATATTTTACATAAAGCGTGTGTTAATTGGTCTCGCTTGTGCTCTTCTACCAACTGACAGACTATAATTCTTTTTTCTCTGCCAAATTAGTGCCTAATTTAATAAATTGGTGTTTGTTTAATGAGAGAAAAGATGGGCAGCAAACGTGAAGAGAAATTGAGCAGACAGTTAATGTTCGAGAGACGTGTATTATTTGCTTGTACAGCTATGATTGGATTATCGATAATTCTGTGGATAGCGGCAGTTGCTACAGATTGGTGGTTTATTGTGGATGGTGGAGAACATGGTATATTTGTCAACGAAACTAAACGATTTTTTCTACATAGTAATTCTGGTCTCTGGAGAATTTGTAGAACTTCTTATGCTAGGATGATGTTGACTCCTGGAAATGCTACTAACATAACTGGGATCACCACAACTGTAAATGTTACCAGCAAAATCACCATATTCAGTAAGTATGAGAAATTACATTAGTTGCTAGCTAGCCTTAGGAAGCCATAGATGAACAGAAAACATACGTATTTTTACCAAAAATGCAAGAATTATTCTTAGATAAAAAAATAATCTAACCGACCCCCCTGTTGATTCTATTTAAAAAAGTTAAAATACAAGTGCACATACCCCCATTAATACTTGGTTTGACCAAAAACAGTTTAAATAGTATATTATGATGCGAGGTTGGGAAGTGGTTTTAATTTTTTCCGAGATTCTGTAAAACACTTCACAAACGTGCGTTGTACATTATATTTTCAAAATAATAAATTATAGTAAAATAATAACATACTTGTTGGAAATATTTACGTTCATTATAAACAACTGACTAACGTTAACTGTAATGTTTATTAGTTGAGACTTACAGCAGGCCGTGACACCAATCAGGAATAAATGGCGGCAAGTACTTATGTATTGTTTTATATTGTTTCAAATAAAGTTCGGTTCATTTAAAATGCAGTGATTTGTTGCGTATAATATAAATTAACACTGCCTTTTGAATATATTTTTGTATTTACATTGTATGTAGTATACATAAAGGGCAGTGGTTTTACTTTCCCGCACGAGGTTTGTAATGTGTAATATTACAGTATAGTTATTTAGATTGGCAACCCCAAAATGGTCGTCATTGCTGTAAGTACGACAAAACGCACTATCGCGCAAAAAAAAAAATTGCTGAACACTCTTTAGAATTTATAATAATAACCACATTCTAAGGATATATTTATCATTGATATATTTACATTGTATGATTGTAAAGCATGTATTAAGATTGGAAATAGACTATCCTCAGAATTTGATATAACAAAATGATTAAGACAAGGATGTGAGATGTCATCAACATTGTTTAAGATATTTTTTAGAATATGTATTGATAAAATGGAGTAAGTCATGTAGGGAATGGGAATCAATATTAACGACCGTCTACTGCACAATTTATTATTTGCTGATGACCAGATTATAATAGTACAAGATAAAGAAGATATAGAATATCCTTCAATCCATAGTAATTCTTGCACGAGGCAGGTCTTTCACTGCAATCATAGCATTTTCATACTATGCTTTGCAGCTTTACTAGGGAAATACAGGTGCGGTAGCTTCCCGTTGCTTTCCACACCGGTGAAGGATGATGATGATGGCCGGATGATTTTCGGGGACCGTTGGGCTCTAAGCTTCCTGTCATTTGTCTTACAGGTGAGAAAAAACCCGAAAAAAAAACTCACCCAGTAGCCTGTCCCGACCGGGAATCGAACCCGGGCCCGCTGCGTGACAAGGCAGCACGCTACCACAGCGGTGGACTATATAGAATATATGAATAGGAAATCAGTAGATGCATTTGAAGTAGGGGGACTAAAAATAAATTATATTAAAACAGAATATATGGTAACCGTAGGAAATTCAGAATACCTACAAATAAATAATGTGATAATTAATAGATAAATCTGGGTACTTGTGAAAAATATATTATTAACAGACTAAATTGTGCAAGGAAGGCGATTAGATCCCTGAATGGTCTTGTATGGAATAGGAATCTGACCACATAAAGAAAAGAAGAAATTATACAAACAATAATAGAAAGTATATACTTACATAGTCCACCGCTATTGTTCAAGGGTAGCGTGCTTGGCTTGTCACGCAGCGGGCCTGGTTTCCATTCCTGGGTGAGGTTTTTTTCGGGGTTTTTCCTCGCCTGTAAGACAAATGTCAGAAAGCTTAGGGCCCAACGGTCCCCCGAAAACCATCCAGCCATCATCACTATCCTTATCATTATCATCATCATCCTTCACCGGTGTGGAAAGCAACGGGAAGCTACCACACCTATAATTCCCTAGCAAAGCTGCAAATCATAGCATGAAAATGCTATGATTGAAGTGAAAGACCTGCCCTCGGGCAGAATGAATGGATGGATACTTACATATGGATTAGAAAGTTGGAAAATAAATGAAAAGATGCAGAAAAGAGTCTTTGCGGCAGAAATAGATGGATTACGGAGAAGTATGAGAATATCCAGGTTACAACATATTAGAAATGCATATATTAGACAAGAAATGGATACACAAGAGACTGTTATAGATAGAATAACAAAGAGAGCTCTACAGTGGTATGGACATGTACAATGAATGTCGGATGAGCAGTGGCCTAAACGGGTGTTAGATTGGATGTTACCAGGCAGAAGGAAGATGGGGAGAATCAGAAGAACATGATACCTTTACTATGTGATGCCATGATGAAGAGGGGTATGGAAGAAGGGCAATTGGAAGATAGTAATATCTGGAAAGCAGGAATTAGGGGCGAACTGCTGTAAAATGGAAAGCCTGTATTAAGTAAGTATATTTCCAGTAATGTTCACTATAAAAATACAACCGTCAAAAAACGCGGACATGGTTTCACTAAGGTAACATTTTCCTGGAATAAAATAGTCCCCGGTTTTCCAGACGGGGACTTCATAGAATCCATACCAAAGGCACAATCACGGCAATGTGTTCCTAGGAACATGGAGTTTTAGGACGAATGGGGAATGAAAGACAGGTATTGAAGCTCCATGTACGTAAACAGGAAAAGCGCCAGTAGGCAAGAATGAGGTGGGAGAATAACAATCATGATTTGAGGGAAGTAGATTATACAGGAGATGATTGAGAAATATTAGCTCAGGATAGGGATATATGCAGAGCTTATGTCTGCGCGGCCATGAATTTAAGGATTGTATAGTGTCAGTTATATTACCATTGTCAAATATTGGAATTTTTAGGCTTATATTATAATAATAATAATAATTATTATTATTATTATTATTATTATTATTATTATTATTATTATTATTATTCATCCAGTATCATGGCAGCTGCCGCCGTCCTCCGGAAACCTAACGCCATTTCTCTCTGTCCAACAATTGATATTCCTCCAATCCTCTGATATTCATAGCTGCTTGTATCCCTTCTATCAAAGTTTTCTTCGGTCTTCCTCATTATTATTATTATTATTATTATTATTAATAATAATAATAATAATAATAATAATAATAATAATAATAATAATAATAATAATAATGCAAGTGAGCCCATCTAAGACTACCCATAGTACTTAACTATAATTTCTTTGTTTTTCTTTGAGCCCATAGTTCTCTCATACTTGGTCTGATGTCTTCTTTCCTCCCTTCCGTCAAATTGTGCCCACTTTTTCTTATTGGTATGTTCGCCTGGTAAAACCTGTCAATTGTGAATCTTAATTTTAAAATACTCCTGTTTTACGATATCGTCTTGAATAATTCCTCTAATTTTATCTATTATTTTACTTCCTCAATCCACTTTATAATATCTACAGTTACTGCAGAAAGTATTGATACACTTAAAAATATTAGAGAGGAAAATAAATAATTTAATTATTTCTTCACTATATATAAAAACAAAATTATACACCTTTACATTCTAGTCTATAAAGTTGAATACACGCATTTTCCTCTGTTTTAACATAACATATAACGAGTAGAAAAATAATTTATACACGAACAACAAAAATTAACAAACAAAAAGTATTGATACAATCTCATATTATGGCTGATTTGAGTCTTTACTTTTTGAGTTCAATACCTGGTTAGGAGCCCCTTTGATTCCAAGATGGGTTGAAGACGGTGTGTCATCGACTCCAATAAATTTGAAGTTACTGAAGATGGCATGTTTCTCCATTCTTCTTGCAAAGCGTTTCTCAGGTCTTGCTTCTTGGAAACATGCCTTGAACGAATTTTCCTTTTCAGACGTTCCCATAAATCCTCTACTGGGTTTATGTCCGGAGATTGCGGAGGCGTTTGCATGTACTTGGAGTGTTATACAAAATCCATAAACGCATATTGAAAGCGGAGAGCTTGGGATCATTATCTTGCACAACTACAAAATCTTGTTTAATCCCTAATTTCTCTGCAGATTTATGAAGATTGGTCTTCAGTGTGTTTATATACTGTTTGTGATCCATCACAGCATCTATAAAATGCAAGGTCCCGACTCCAAAGGAACTCATATATCCCCATACTAATAAAGAACCACCACTATGTTTCACAGAGGGTTGAAGATTTTGCTTTTGTAGCTCTGTATTTTAATTTTTCCAGACTTTTCTTCTTCCATCTGAACAGGAAATGTTGAATTTAGGCTTGTCAGTAATAATTACTTTTTTAGAAAATTATTTGAGGTGTTTATGTGTGTTTTAGCCAAGTTCAATTTTTTCTTTCAGTTTTCTTCACTTATAAAGTATTTTCTACGGGCTATTTTCCCATGTAGCTCGTTAGCCCATAGACAGTTATGGATGTTGCTAGCAGAAATACTAATATTATGTAATTTTCTATACTTGCTGCTTACGTTATGTGCACCATTTTGAGATTTTTGCTTTACTTTACTCATTAATGATTTTTCAACATTAATATACAGTTTTCTAGGACGTCCTGATCTGTGGCTACTTTCGAAAGATTTTCGTTCGCCAGCTCTATCAATTATATGCTGAATGGTTGGTCTTGGACTTTCAGTTATTTCACTAATTTTATTTAGCCATTTACATTGATTATGCAAACGAATAATTAATTTAATTTCTTCTACTGTAGTCTTTCTACCTTTGTGTCCCATTGCAGGATTAATCTGCAGCCAAAAACACACACAACTACACGGCAAAGTACTCAAGGCTAAGAGTGAATACCTACATTACCAGACTCACCCCACTCAACTTCACGTGCACATTCTGTTGACCAAAACTTAGTACTGGATAATTAATTTTTGTTGTACATGTACCAAATTAATTTTTACTCGTTAATTGCATGTTAAAACAGAGGAAACTGCGTGTATTTAACTTCATAGAATTCAATTTAAAGAATTATTTCTTGTCTTTGTATATAGTGAAGAAATAATGAAATTATTTATTTTTGTCTGTGTTATTTTTGAGTGTATCAATACTTTCTACACTAACTGTATACCTATGTTTAGTCCTTATTTCCGTGAAATCTAATTAGCTATTTGTTCAGAGTTTTCATTTACTTGATTATGTCCATAGAATTTTAACCTTTGTTTTCTTATATCACTATATACAGTATCTTTATTTTTTTCTGTCTGTACCCAAAACAAACTCTTTTAAATTATATTTATATTTTGCATTAGTAGGCCGCTATTGCAGAATATTCTTTGATTTGTTAGTACTTACGATACATCATCATCATACACCATTAATGGATATAGGCCAATGTTGACTTGTTTCGGTCTCAACTAGACAAGGTCTAAAAGTCGTTCTTGTGGACGTTCAGGTCGTCATCATCATGGGCGATCCCGAAGAACTGCATTGGAGATCCTAGTTGGTGGCATTCAGAATACATGTAACAACTATCTGTCTCTGTAGGTGGATATCTTTTCTTCGAAAGGTTGAATGTGGAGTTCCTTTAAAATATCTTCATTCCTCTTATCGTCAAAGTAGAGTATATCCAGCAGTTCGACGCATGAATCTCATTTCTGCAGCTCTTAATTTTGTGATTACCTGAAAACCGTAATTTCAACATCGCTCTAGTGGCCGCCATGTTTGTTTTATTGCAACGTAACTAGATACATAGGATTTAATTATTTTTTAATAAGTACATAAATAAATAGGCGCTATATATTCTGTAAACCAGCAATTCGCATATTTTATACAATTCCTGTGTGAGGAATTTAAAAAATGTATTATGAAATGATAATGTGATGTAATGGGTCCTAATAAAGAAATTCCAACTCAACATTTGCCATGAGGAATGAGAAAAACTTCTGGTTTGAAGAGGACTTCCCGTATAAGACTCTTTTATTCCCCATTTGTGCCACACATCCTGTCATCGTAGACTTAACTGTTCATATTATATCTGGTTTCCTAAAAAGAGCATGTAGCTAACTGTTTTTAGTCTTCTCCATTCACCTGTCTGTTCATCTCTTTTGGTCCATATATTTTCCTAAAACATTATTCCCAAATGCTCTTAATATTTTCTCCTCCCTTAAAGTAAGAGTCCATGTTTCGCATCCATATAATAAAATAATGGTATAATCAGGAGACAATTTGGAAAAAAATTGCAAGAGACATCCATATGAGACTCCATAAAATAGCAGCCAAACCTACTCTGATGTTTGGATCAGAAACATGGACTCTTTGAAAGAAAGATGAAAGGAAATTAATAATACAACAGGTAAGATTCCTCAGTTCATTACCAGACGAGATCACATCCCTAATGAAGCAATAAGGGAAGACCAACGAGTTAATAAAACATATATATAGTGTTGTGCCCAAGAGTAGGTATTTCACTGCAAACTCAGCATTCTGCACGATTTCCGTAACTCAGTCTTACTTTTTGTATCAGCATACAAACCATTTCTTTTAATATTGTTTATCGTCCGATGTCTTTTTCTGCCCCTAACCTTCTTTCCGTTGACCATTCCTTCAAGGACATCGTCAGAAGGCAGTTTCTTCTTAGCCAGTGGCCAATCGAATTTATTTTCCTCTTCTTTATGAGTTCCAGCATTGTTCTTCCTTCACCTACTCTGTCTAGTACATCTTCATTTTTAATTTTGTTTGTCCATTTTATACGCTCCATCCTTCTCCATATCCACATCTCAAAAGCTTTAGGTCACTTTTCCTCATCCCTAATAAAATTATTATCAAATTCCGTTGCGATGAATAGTCATAAGATAAAAATTAAAATGTATACCTGTTGGCAGGTGCCGTCGTCCTCAACTTTGTTAAAATATTGTATTTAAAATATTACTTGGAGGCCTTTCGAAAGTTAACTTCCATCATCAGCAGGATGAGAATGCGCTACTAGTTGTTGTATCTAAGATGTAGATGTTGATGGTATTGATGCGTCGCTAGGTACATTTTTTTTATTTTTATCTTATTTCCTCATTCCGTCATAATGTGCAAGTCTCTGCACTATACAATACTACACTCCACATAAAGCACTTCACTAGCCTCTTCCGTAAGTTAACAATAGTACAAGATATCTCACAATAAAGAGAACAGTGCAAGATAAACGTATTTGAATGCCTTTTAAGAGTTCCTAGAAATGCATTGGATTATGAACCATATGGAAGGAGGGGAGTTGGGAAACCATTTTAGAAGATGGTCTGACTAATTTTTTTGTCTCGGAAACGGCCTTAGAAGTGCTCCAACCTTGTTAGTTTTGATGATGATGATGAAGTACATGTTTATAATTGTGTTGTCTACATATTTATGATTATTTTATATTAAAATAGTTTGCGAGAGGTTGAAGCCTTTTACTAACGTGTACTTTAATTTTTATGCCGCCGTCAGTCTTAATTACATCATGACCTCAATTTTCTGGCTGATAATTACGTCATTATAAACACCCAACCTGCAATCTACTACCTCAATCAATTTAACGCCATCTTCTAATTAATTTCGCTGCCAGACCGTAATAGCAATAATAATAATGTTATTTATTATTATTATTAATATTATTATTATAATTATTGTTATTATTGTTGTTGTTATTATTGTTGTTATTATTGTTGTTGTTATTACTGTTGTTGTTATTACTGTTATTATTATTGTTGTTGTTATTATTGTTATTTGTTTTTTATGTCAGGGAATTTTTTTCGGAACTTAACAATTTAAATTAGAAAATTATTAAATGAAAGAAATATCTTTAGAGATTCATTAGATGAAAGGAAAAATATAATTACAAAATGTAGAAAGTATATTTGTTAAGTTCCGAAATATTTTCCCTGACATAAATGAATAATAATAATAATAATAATAATAATAATAATAATAATGTTATTAAGATATTATTCATTAGACTGATAGTCTTGTGATCAGAATTTGTTACTACAGTTCATAAGGTCCCAGGTTCGATTCCCGATAAAACTATAGATCATTTTGTCTTCCCAACTCCTTTCAAAAAATGTTAAACTCTGAAAATATATAAAACTATTAGTCTACCATTTATATTATATGGATGTGAAACATGGACACTTACTTTAAGGAAGGAGAGGAGTTTACGAGTATTTGAGAATAAAGTTCTTAGGAATTTTTTTTTGGATCAGGGGGAGATGAACGGACATGTGAATGGAGAAGACTGCATAACAGTGAATTACATGGTCTTTATAGGAAGCCAGGTATAATGAGAACAGTTAAGTCTCGTAGACTGCGATGGGCATGCCATGTGGCACGAATGGGGAATGAAAGGCGTGCATGGAAGCTTCGTGTAGGAAAACCAGAGGGAAAACGCCCAGTTGATACACCAAGAATGAGGTGGGAGAATAATATTAACTATGATTTGAGGGAAGTAGATGATACAGGGCATGATTGGAAAACATTAGCTCAGAATAGGGATGTATAGAGAGCTCATGTCCGCGAGGCCAAGAACCTACTGGTTCGATAGAGCCAGTGAGTTATAGTTAGAAAAGATATTAACAATGATAGCGAAATATCAGTTAGTGATTTACAAGAATCTGTAAATAGAAAATACAAATATTCTGAAGTAGACGTACCTGAATTCGAAGCTCAACAAATTGGTCAGCTTTCTTATTTTTCACTTTTCTTAAATCTAAACCCGTCTCTTCACTTATTTCATAAAAGTATTTTACTCACGTTGGTTTTTGCAACTGAATATGTCCATGGGCGTAGCCAGCATTAGATTAAGGGGGGGGTGCAAATTTTTTTGACTGTATACCTTCCGGGTACAAACGAACAAATCAAAAATACAAAATACTACTTTTATTTTTTAAACTAACCTTTATATATTTCGGGAGAAAACTACAGTGCTATTGAGGAAATACGAAGAAAAATAGTGAAGTAATTGGAGAATTTTAGGCTTGGCGAATTGAATTTTTATATTTAATTGTATTGAAATTATTAGCTATATTTTAGCAACTAATAAAGTACAACTACACAGAGTTAGACTCGCCTTTTTGTTTGAGAACATTTTTAAGTGCATTTTGTTTGAATTTTACAATATCATTTTTAATAAATTTGTTGCTGACTGAGCATATACAAGCCATTAAGGCGATTTTCTGTCACGTCTTCACTCTTCGTAGGTTACTAAACGGTAACTTGCGTTCAATCGACGTCGTAGTGCATGGTAAAGACAGGCATAGGGCCTATTACAATTGTTTTTTGATGGATGGAAAAAATTCGCACTCGTCCACGATATTAACGAAATCACCTCCTTTATCTTTGTCACTTCGTTTCATCCACATATGATGCAATTTTGGTGGCTAACCCTTGATTTTATAATTCTCTGAAATTTTGCTCGCCGTTGCTTGGACATCTTTCACAGATGTTTTTTAGGTTCTTAGAGTGCAGCATTTGAAGTTCAAAAGCAGAACCCTGTTGTTCTCCAAATCTGTCTAACAAAACTGTGTGAAAAGAAACCAAGTAGGGATTTATGATGGCCGCCTTAAAGTAATCTTCGGGATTAAATTGTGGATTAGCTCGATGTGTCTGCCTATTGGATATTCTTGGTAGTGTGATTTCTACACCTAGCTCAGAAGCAAAAGTCCCCGTATCTTTCATGATGCCTTCGGAGATCTCATAACCTATTTTTGCGATGATCTATTACCATGCTTTTAAGGCTTTCAACATGGACCGTGAATTTAATTAAATCTACAACCACGACTTGCAGCGAATTAACGACAGGTTCCAAATCACTAGACTATTTTGTTATCAGACACAAACAAAATATAAAAATACTTCTACTTGCAGCAGCATGCAACTGATCAGCTTGTTTTCCTCTTGGTGAGTTTCTTTCTACGGCAATCAATATCAGGCCGTTCATCAATTCCAAAAAAGTGTTTATTAAATATCCCAATACTTTTATATTTTTGTTTTTGTTTCGCTGAGCTTGGGACGTGCTGTCTTCTCAACGGCCACTCTCGAAAAAAGTTTATAATATCCTTAATTGTAGCTATCCCTAGCTATCATGTTTCTCACCTCGGTCACACTATTCAAATCATTTATCACAAGATTGATTTCGTGGCTTGCGCAGTGGAAGTAAATACCTTTGGGGAGAAAAAAACGCACGCAGACGTTTCTGGGCGCCGTTGTCTTTACATGTTGAGCAGCCGTCATACACCTGGCCGATACATTTGTGCAGGTCAATATCTTTCTCTTTGAAAAAAAAACTCAATTTCAGCAGCAATTGATTGAGCGTCCATTCATTTCAGTTCAACAAAGCCCAAAAACTCTTCTCGAATTTTATTCACTTTTTCATCAAAAAACCACACACCAATGGACAATTGATCCTTTGCATAAATGTCACATCTTTTATCAGCTAAAACGCTGTAAGCGCAGCGATTTTTTACATCATTCGCAATCATTTTCTTTACCTCAAATCACATAATTCAATCAATTCATTTTTAATATGTAGTGACAGGTAGATAGCATTCTTGGCGTTTAAATGCGGTTTTAAACTTATATCACCGGCATCAATTCTCTACTGAATAAAATCCCTGAAAACGCCTTTGTCTGGTGTTTTACCCTTCAAAAGCAAGCCACAGAAGATAATGGTATCCAAGACGGAAGACAAATATTTCAAGTTATCCGCCGCAATCTTCTTATAGCCACATACGAGTTTTTGGCTAACGGCGGCCTCACTTAAAAATAAACGTGCTGACTGCGCAGCTTCCACATGTCAGCGGCTCTCACAATGTTTTTGGCGAATTCATGCATTTTGAAAATCTTCTGAAAGGATCTCACTATGAATGACTCTTCAACGCCCCTTTCAATATGTGGGGAGAATAGAACACTATATAAACAGAGTGCACCTTTGAGTCTTGCGGAATACTTTAGACAGGGTGAATACTATTGGAACCAACAATGCTTGAATTTCCGTTTTAAATGTTCAGCACCTTTGCTGAAATTGTAGCTTTCGGGTGGACTCCAGCAGTTTGTCAGAATGTTCACTTTATCTTTTTTACTCATTAGCTCTGTTCTCCCGAACCAGTTGTCAATATCATTAGATGGGTAAATGTGGGAAAATCTTCTTCTTCGGATGTGATGAATTCTAAACTATCTGGGAAAAAAATAATATTGCAATGATACAACTTGTGTAGGTACTTACCAAAGAATTTCCTTATGTCCATTTTTACGCATACACGCACGAATACGCGTAGTTCAACGTTAAAACATGAGTCTAGAACCTTCGAGTAAAGAATATATCAATCGGATAAGTATTTGAGCGTATCAGACGTACTAGAAAATACGAAACATAGGCATGGCGAACCTTTGACCAATCACGATAAGTAGGCATTGGCCAATATAAGGCTGTAAAAAAAAGGCATTCGTTGCAGAAATGTGTGCGACCAATGAAGAGCCAAGGTCAGGTGAATCTTATACAAGCGTCTAGGCGTCGAAAAACAAACTCAGGTACTGAGCTGGAATTCGATGAGTGAATTCTGCGTTAGCCGTTCATAATAGAGGTCTAGAATTTTCTGGCGTGCTGGCGATGCTTATGTCCACTGGAACAGGTAGGGCCTACTTGATAGATCGATATATAACATAGATTGGGTTTGGCGGGCTTAATGTTAATTTTTTATATATTTTTACGTATATTTTTTAACATTTTTACACCTAATTTCGGATAGAAGAAAATCTCATTCTACCTAGTGTTAATTGGTCGAAAATTAAGGGGGTGCAAGCGCATCCCCCTGCACCCACCTCGCTACGCCCATGAATGCGTCCAATCTCGTGCTCGCGGGTAGATTGTTCGTCTCCCAGTTGATACTCCGGTGTTTTCTCTCAGCTTGGACCCTGTTTCTCCAAATCGAGTGCTGCCTAAGATGCTGTTTATCCAGATTCGAGTCTGCTATCGTTCTGTACCACTATGATATATATAATGTGAAGACTTATAAAGACAAGTTACTAGACTCCTCAAAGACATTGTTAAGAATCAAAAGCAGAGAAAAATAAATTGAGAATTCCAAGAGTAAAATGGGAAATTTAACTAGAGTACAGAGAGCAATTGAAAACTCGAAACAGGGAATCATATTAAGTCATGTGAATAAAATACTTTATTATTATTATTATTATTATTATTATTATTATTATTATTATTACGCGTATTATTACTATACACACAACGAAGAAAACTATATTTCAAGTTCTGTTACAAAGCATTTTATTATTTGGGTCCGAACCCTGGACAGTAAGTAGAAAACAAGCCAACAAGCTGTTAGCAGTAGAAATTGATTTTTGGAGGCTATCGACAAGAATTTCAAGAAGGTATAAGGTCAGAAACAGCACAAGAAGGGGAAATTATGCAAGCTCGAAAAAAAACATGCTAGGAAATTAGAAGAAAAACTTTTGAAATGGTATGGACACCTCATAAGAATGGAAGAAGAGAGAATACCAAAGAAGATCCTTAGTTGGAAAGTTAATGGAAGAAGAAATGGAAGAATCAGGCCTAGAGAACGATGGATGGAGTCAAGAGAAGTATGGAAGCTAGAGATTTGAGGGAAGAAGATGCTTTAGACAGGAACCTCTAGCGACAAATCACTTTGGGTTGAAGGAGAAACACTATATTGTAGAATATTCCTAAATAAAAAATTATTATCATTATTATTATTATTATTATTATTATTTACTTTTATCTCGGTTTAACCTCTCAACTTATATGTATTTTATATGACACACGTGACCCGGGCCTTACAGTGGCGCAACCTGTCGGGAGAGGGAATTTAAACTGTAAATCACGTACGTATTTTTAATCACTCAAGGACGTGGAGAACCTCCCCGATTGAGTTATCAGGTCAATGTCAGAACCTCCTCCGAAATATTTCTTATTTCTTCATTTCTAATTTGATCTTTCCTTGATTTACGTACAATCTTCTTCAGTATATTCATTTCATTTGTTTCTAAAGTTTTTTTTTTAATAACAGTATCTGCTCTTGTATTCGGAGATATAGGTAAAAAAAAAAGTCTAGATATAATTTGTTTTCAGGATGAATAGGATGATATTATAATTCCACTCGAGGTAGCGTGCTGCCTTGTCACGCAGCGGGCCCGGGTTCGATCCCCGGTCGGGGCAGTTCTTCTGGGTAAGGTTTTTATCAGGATTTTTCCTCACCTGTGAGACAAATGTCAGGAAAACTTTAAGCCCAAACGGTCCCCGAAATCATATGGCCATCATCATCATCCTTATCATTATAACCATCATCCTTCACTGGTGTGGAAAGCAACGGGAAGCTACCACACCTACAATTCCCTAGTAAAGCTGCAAGCATAGCATGAAATGCTATGATTGCAGTGAAGGACCTGCCTTCGGGCAGAATTGCTATGGATGGATGGGTACATATATATACCCATATATGTACATATATATATGAAAATCTAGAACAAGTATCATTTTACTGAAAAATACATGTTTTTACAATAAGTGTTCAAACAGTCGAGCCTGTGCCTCATTGTATGTTTGATATCGACGCAGCAACGATCGACCAGCACGGTTGATCATGGCAGGATTCTTTTTGACATCGTCAAAACACTTATTGTAAAAACATGTACTTTTCAATAAAATTATTGTTTGTATTCAGTTCCAACCCTTACGGGTGAACACCTTCATCTGCGCATAACTCATAAACGTGTTCGCAACTATTTGTTCCTTCACAAAAAATGATCCTCTCTGCATGGCCTATCATCTGCAGCTGGCTTTAAGGGGCACGAGGGTCTCTTCAGTGCGTGTTTTAGATTAAGCCTATTTCTTGGCTCTGCCGGTGTGAAGGATAAGGAATTCGATGATCAGTAACAATGAGTTGTGTAATTAATTAAAAAGGGTTTATTTTGTTAACCTCTTCTGAACAACACAATATTCACAACAAATTAGTAATAGCTTGTAGACTACTTGAGCAAATCTAGACTTCCCTAGTATATTTACGTACGATAGATTGATTCACACTTTCAGGTAGTAATATGGGAGCAACAGGATCCTCTGAATACTCGTAATATGATAAACTAGCCCACTCTGTTTTTCAATAAGGGGCTACTTGCTCCTCTCTGTATGTACTCGTATGGGAGCTACTGGCCACACTTTGTGTGTGTATGAGCTACTAGCCACACTCAATTAACAATAACATTTCTTGGCCTTTTATATTCATTTCCCAAGGAAGTTTTAAAATTGGCTCAAGTATTCCTTTCAACAAAATGTATTGTTTTACAAATTTGAACATATTCAACACGTCAATCAAATTTACACTTTTATAATAAACATTAGTTTCTCTTCGCTAGGTACATGTACCTGCCAACCCTTGAGTTACCGTTAACCACTGTATAACAAGAGCTTATTGTGTGGTCCCAAATAATAACCAAATTAATTTTAATTCTAGGAATTATTAATGCTACACATCCCTATCATATTGTCAATGAGGTCCTGTTACACCTGCATACATATAACTATCTCGTTAGTGTCGGTATTGAATTGTTTAGTATTTTTATGAAATACAGTATTAAAAATACGAAATACTAGATAATACCCGGCGTGTGCTGTTACGCCTAAATAAAAGAAATATTAAAGGTTAATTAAATTGTATGGTATACGATGAGACGAACCAAACATGGCGGTTGCTAGAATCATTTTTTTAATTTCAAATTTCAATTGTATTTAATAAATAGGATCTTCTTGGTGACTATTTAACTCATGCCCCAAATGCTAGTCAATGACCAATCACGTTTCAATAAATTTTTGTTTTACAACCAATGACAGTCGTGTTTCACCTCGTTCTTTATCGATTTCTCTTTAACAAACTCCTGCTGTTGTGAAAGCTCCTCCTTTTTAATATTCCGAACTGGTCAGAGCATTATTTTTCTCCAACAAATACATTGAATATAGCAAATAATGTACAGATTGCTTGATTTTACTGAGTTGTTTACTAAATAATAAATGAATAGCCTATAATGTTGATTATAGTAAACACCGTGACCACAAATATAGTATCATACTTTAAACTACTACTTCGTCGCTTTGGATAATCGTATCTGAATGAAAATGGTGACAATCAAAAGAGAAACACAAAAGGTTTTGTGCATGTTAACAATGGAGAATAATGGACAACAATACAGAAACTAAACTAAATTTAATCATTTTTTGTGGTCGATATGGGTAATTGCTGGATATTTAGCAGATATATATGTCTGCAGCGTCATTCGCGGGGCCACATTCAATTCTATGAGGTATAAAGAGTATTCCCACTACAGGTCTCAGGAGACCCTTTGGGTAGTAGGAGGTTAAGGCTCCCACTTTTTCTAGACAATCGGCACTTGGTGTCAGCCGGGTTGTCAGCCCTGCGTGACGGCCGTCTTTACCTCCAGAACAAGCGTCTGGTACTCATTTTAGTTAAGAGGCTGAGTCGACCCCAGGGCCATAGTGCCGCCAGAAGGTATGGGTCAGTTTAAAAATCCTGACCCACCGGGACTTGAACCCTCGACCTTCCGGTTTGTAGCGCAGTGCCTTAACCACTACGCTACGGCGTGCCCCCGTCTATGAGGTACAGCAAAAACTTTTTGAGTTTCTCTTTTTGATTGTCACCAATTTCATTTAGATACGATTATCCATAGCGATGTAGTAGTAGTTTAAAGTATGATACTATATTTGTGGTCACGGTGTACAGTTTGGTGTGTTTTATTATTCCTCCACCAGGGTGCATTCTTAAAATATTGCGATCCTATTTTGCAATAAATAATATGATCAAGTTGCAGTAAATATACATAACCTCACATTTCTGATATTTCATAACCATATATTTCTGATATGTTTTAAACATCCATGTTTACATTAAGTATATAAATATTTTAAAATACCGGTAACTATATTTAAATAATGACTTGTGAGTACACAGCTTAATTTTATCCGTTATATAGTCCTAACAAATGGCACTCGATTTCCAAATCCTCTAGATAAATTGTAAATCACTCGTGGCATTCCTAATGAAAACTTGTATTACACAAAGTCAATAAAAACCGAAATCAACAATTTAAAAAGTTGAAAGAGCCGACGCATTTCAGTAGCGACGCTACCATTATCAAGACTTAATATTGACTCTTCTTCTTCTTCATCATAATTTGTAAGATTTTCATCATGTTTGTTTCCAAAATCACTCCTCGGAGGAAGACATATTGGATGTGCATTCTCTGTCTATCCATCTATTAGCGGGTCTTCCTCTTGTTCTTCTCCCGTCCATTGGTCTATCTTCTTTAGCTCTTTTTGCAAGTCAGTTGTCTTGCATTCTCTCTATATGACCCTTCCAATATTTTCGTTTATCTATAATAAATTTGTTTATGTCTTGAATATGACATTTGTCCCTATTTTTTTTTCAAATACCCCAGGTTTGTCTTTTGACATTCCTGGTTTCTCTCCTGGCTTGGCGTACTTGTAACCCACTTCTGAGGTTGGGGCGCCTGGAAGGCGGGGTTATGTTGCCCCGATGATATGATGGGTGATGATGATGATAATGGTGAGCCAAGAGAGTCCCTAATCCTAAGCTTAACCTAAGATGAATTTGAATGATGATGATTGCGATGGCCATATGATTTCGGGGACCGTTTAGGCCTTAAAGTTTTCCTGACATTTGTCTTACAGGTGAGGAAAAACTCCGACAATAACCTCACCCAGAAAAACTGTCCCGACCGGGGATCGGACCCGGGCCCGCTGCGTGACAAGGCAGCACGCTACCCCGAGACCACAGCGGTGGACTTGTCCCTAATTTCTGTGTTGTGTATTTTATCAAATAATTGACTCATTTGACTTAATATTCAAATTTCAAGTGAACCCCAATTTCTAACGGTGAAATTTCGCTCATTTATGGACTGTACCTACCTCGGTTTATTTTAATAATATTTACTGAATTCCTTGTGAAACGTTGACAATTGCGACCACTAGAGCGATTTTTAAATTTTCGCTACGCCTAAAATGGTTTTAAAACATAATAGCGACTAAAGGCTCCCTGTTTCTGAAAACCTGTATGTACCTGTCTTGAAGTCAATCGTCCAACTACTTTTCAAGTTTTATGAGCACACATATAGACGAGCTGAATTTATATATATATAAAGATATTATTGTTTCATGGTCTGTTTTACAAGTTTTATTTTTAAATTGGAAAACCAGAGCAAAATGAAATTTATGTGACAATAGTATAAATGAAGATTACTGACGTAAGCTGTAGTTTGTTTTGTTAACCGCTCACCGAGGCTCAATAAACGTTCTTTGATGTACATCACAGCTACATTTAAGTTGCCTTGGTTATTTCACCAGTGTTTCCAATATATGAACACTATCCAAACTTGCCATTTCTTTACGTTGTCTGTTTTACAAAATAAATTTACAAATTATTACTTATACAAGGTGTCTCACTCGTTCTCCGATTTTCCTTTTTTTAAATCTGATAATTATAACTCTAGCAATTATTCTGGTAAATTTATAATTCATACAGTATAATTTCTAAGCTACGATTGAAGGTCCATATGATGCACTGAAATAGTATATTACGATGAGAGGTTGGGAAGTGTTTTTTACAGAAGTGAGGAAAATGTTTAAAAACTGAGCGATAGCGAGGTTTTTAATTTCCGACATTCTGTAAAACACTTCACAAACGTGCGTTGTACATTAATTGTATATTAATTTTTGCGCGATGGTGTTTTCAAAATAATAGTAAAATAATATATTTGTTGGAAATATTTGCGTTCATTATAGAATAGATTAGAAATATTTATTTAGCCTGGTGGAGTTAAGGCCATGTGGCCTTCTCTTCCACTCACCAGGACAAACATATGTTACATATAAATACAAAAAATACAATAATAGTACATATTAAAAAATTAATTATCTGTCAAATTTAATAATAATGAAAATAATGTCTAATAATACAATAATATTAAATACAATTAAAATTAAATTAATGATAGAATGTATACAGAAAGGAATAACAGTTCGATTCTATTATACATAAAAAGAAAAAGAAAAAATACAAAGAAAATAATAAACTATAAAACAATTTTTATTATTGATTTTGTACATCTCAATGATGGATAAATCATATTTCAAGAGAAAAATTATACGCTCAGACCGGGACTTGAACCCGGGACCCTTGGTTCTCTAGACCAAGTGCTCTACCAACTGAGCTACCTGAGCAAGTACCGATCTAAACGCAAATCTTTCTCTATATACATTGTAATTCCCGTCCACTTCATAGCATTTGGTGGACGGGAATTACAATGTATATAGAGAAAGATTTGCGTTTAGATCGGTACTTGCTCAGGTAGCTCAGTTGGTAGAGCACTTGGTCTAGAGAACCAAGGGTCCCGGGTTCAAGTCCCGGTCTGAGCGTATAATTTTTCTCTTGAAATATATAAAACAATTGACTATCGTTAATAGTGTAGCCAATGTTCATTAGTTGAAACTACAGGAGGCCGTGAGACCAATTAATTATAAAATGGCGGCAAGTACGTATTTATTGTTTTATATTATTTCAAATAAAGTTCAGTTCATTTAAAATGCAGTGATTTGTTCCGTATAATGTATATTAACACTAGCTTTTGGATACTTTTTGTATATACAGTGTACGTAGTATACATAGAGGGCTGTGATTTTACTTCCCACACGCGTTTTGTAATATGTAATATTACAGTATATAGTTATTTAGGTTGGCAACCCCGAAATGTAGGAAGTTGAATTTCAGTAATGGTCGCCATTGCTATAAGTACGACAAAACGCACCATCGCGCAAAAATTAAGTTTTTTTTTTTCTGATGTTTCTAATTAAACTTGAAAGCAATATAAAATGAACGCCTAATGGGTTGTTAGCTCATAATGGTTAAGTTGGTGGGATATTAAAAACCTGCATTTGGATGGTATACACTTCGCTCACGATTTAGCCTTGATTGCATGTTTTGATGATCAGTGTTATGTACATAATCTAAATAAAATCAGTGCAAAATACGATATGTAAATCAAAAGTGACAAAACAAAAGTCATGACATTTTGTGGAAATTGCCCGGTTACAAGCAAAATTTGGGGTACGTCGTAGCGTAGTTGTTTAAGGCAATAAAGTGATAATTTATTATGCCAATGCTGATCAAAAAAGAACATCATTGAATGCTAAACCTCCGTATTTATCATAAGTAATGTCACTAGTGATTTCCAAATCATCTACAGGATTTGGAAATCAAGAGTGGCATTTGTTAGGACTATTTAACGAATAAAATTAAGCTATTTACTCAAAACCCATTAATTAAATACAGTTATCGGTATTTTGAAATATGTATATATTTAATATAAACGGCGATATTTGAAAACAAATTAGAAATGTATGGATATGTTTCATTCGTTCATTCACTACAACTTGATCATATTATGTATTGCCAAATAGAATCGCAATATTGTAACAATGCACCCTAGTGAGAAAAAAAAATACATCAAACTGTATGTTATAACCAATATTATAGGTTATTAATTTATTTTTTTACACGCTTTATATTAGCTTGAGTCCACCGCTGTGGTCTCGAGGTAGCGAGCTGCCTTGTCACGCAGTGGGTCCGGGTTCGATCCCCGGTCGGGGCAGTCTTTCTGGGTGAGGTTTTTATCGGGGTTTTTCCTCATCTATAAGACAAATGTCAGGAAAATATTTAAGGCCCAAACGGTCTCCGAAATCATATGGCCATCATCATCCTTATCATTATCATCATCCTTATCATTATCATTATCATCATCATCCTTCAGGTGTGGAAGCAACGTGAAGCTTCCACACCTACAATTCCCTAGTAAATCCGCAAGCATAGCATGAAAATGTTATGATTGCAGTGAAGGACCTGCCTTCGGGCAGAATTACTATGGATGGATATTAGCTTGCCTGTATCTGTTTATCTATCTAACGGAATCTTTCGCCCACTTAAAAACATTGGATCGACTTGAAACTTTGTATACTTGTAAAGGACCAATGACAATACAATAATTTCATTTTTTTTCTAATATCCTGGCCAGGATCATCAGGACATCAAAAAAATAAAGACCGATATAATAGGTTGCGGACTTATCGACTTTTTAGTCCATCGTTGTAAGAAATTAATATTGTATCCTCTAGTAGCTCAGTTAGTAGAGTGGTGGACTGTAGTGGTATATAATTTAAGTAATCCATAGATCGCTGGTTCAAATCCGGCCCGGAGGATTTTTTAGAAGAGTATTATTTTTAGCTCATACTACATTAGCTTGAAATTTAAAGATATTTACATTTTTATCTTATTCTGTAAAATATTAATGACAATTTTGTAAACTTACCACATTGTAATTTATCCAAAAAATATGAGAAGGATACGATTAACTGTAGCTATTTATCTATATTAAAATATTCAAAAATATTATAATAATGTTAGATAATAATACTTTTAAAAATATATTATATTAGTGCCTAGACACTAAAAATATCGTAAGCAATTAAATTTTCATGGGATTCCGGTTTATAACAATCAATTAAACTAAAAATTAAAAAGATAAATAATAATCAATTGAGTTGGTGTTTACTTGATGAAAATCCATATTTATTAATTAAATAAAAATAAAACGTAGTTTTATTTGATTTTCATATTTATTATATAATTCAGTGACAGCTGTTTCGGTACACTGTACCTTCTTCAGACATGTTAACAAATATGAATTGTGTTCCACTGATCTAAGCAACAATACAACAATATTTATTTAAATTTTTTAATTTAACAAAGGGGATTCATTCAAATCAAGTTGAGAATTTGACAGTTTTTTACTACTTCTAATTTATTAATTTCTACAGCCTCCAAAAGATCTAACTTCTTACCCTTATCACAAATGTGTAAAATTTCAAAATTTGGATCGAAACAATGATTAAATTGGAATAGGTGGTTAGCATATTTTGAATTTTCTAAATTTCTGTTATATGCTCTCATGTGTTCCTTTATCCGAGAGATAAAAGGTCTACCAGTTTGTCCTAAATAGAATTGTCACATGTGCCACACTTCAATTTATATACACCTGATAATTTTTCTTTTTTTGTTTTGGTTTTATTGTTTTTTATTATATTTTGTAGAGTTTTATTAGTTTTAAATGCCACATTAATGTTCAACTTTTTAAAGTGTTTAGATATTTTATTTATTATTTTATTATTTATTATATTTATTCATTTGTTAACATGTCTGAAGAAGGTACAGTGTACCGAAACAGCTGTCACTGAATTATATAATAAATATGAAAATCAAATAAAACTACGTTTTATTTTTATTTAATTAATAAATAAATAATAGTTTTAAAAAACTAAAACAACAAGCTTTATTAGAAAACCGATCTAAAAATAAAAATAATAATTTTAATTTCCAACACGCTTGGGATAAAATTAAAGTAGTCAACAAAAAAATCATCTCCAACACATCTAGAATAAAACTAGAGTTATCTACAAAAAAAAATAATTTTACCATCAAAAGCGTGGGGTTATTTTTGTGGTTTTTACGTTTTCTTCTTAGAAACTTTACTTTTACCAATATCTGTTCATTATCAAATATATTAATTGATAAAGAGCACCCCACGCTTTTGATGGTAAAATTATTTTTTTAGATAACTCTAGTTTTATTATAGATGTGTTGGAGATGATTTTTTTCTTGACCACTTTAATTTTATCCCAAGCGTGTTGGAAATTAAAATTATATTTCATTTTTTAGTTCGGTTTTCTAATAAAGCGTGTTGTTTAGTTTTTTAAACTATTATTTATTAGTAAACAACTCAGTAAAATCATTACTTAAAAACACAATTATTGAACACACTTATCAAATGAGTAGTTCGAAGGAATCTGTTCATTATTTGCTATATTCAATGTATTTGTTGGAGAGTCAGTCACTGCAAAATAATGTTCTGACCTGTTCAGAATATTAAAAAGGAGGAGCTTTCTTTATCACAAAAGAAGGAGCTGGTAAAGCGAAATCGATAAAGAGCCAGGTGAAAAATGACTGTCATTGGTTGTAAAACAAAATTAATTCAAACGTGATTGGTCATTGACACCCATTTGGGGCATGATTTAAATAGTCTAAAAAAATATTCATTTTTGGACTTGTCGTTTTTGGAATGAACCCCTCAATAGGTTACAACACGTCCAAATAACTCAACATGATATTTGTCTCATAAGTACCAATAGTTGTACTTAATGCAGTTTTGTATCGTGTTTTCAAGTTTGTATTCGGAATTTCTCCATCACCCACAGTTTTTTTATTTCAATTTCAATTAATGAATTTAAATAATTATTTTTTTAATAAACGTTTTTTCGTCCATTTGTCCATTGTAAAATAAAACAGGGAACACTTTCATCAGGAGATTTCAGCTATGGAAAAGAAATATATCAAGGCAAATGGAATCCTAATATGCTAGCCGATATTGTTGGACCATCAAGAGGGATGCTCCACAGGCAAAATATAGCAGAAAATCGTCATTTCTTACTTTCTAGGTGAGTCCGAATGTTCGAATATTGTGTAGTTACGAATGTAGAAATATTAAAATGTTTGAAATTATAAATTCATGTCTCTCGGAAACCTTGCGTAAAGGAGAAAAACCGATATCATATTTGAATTCAGGAGAAAAAATACTATCAGAATCACATATTCTTCTTTCTGAGACAAAAAAAGTTTATTTTTTGTTGCTCAGTGTAATGGACCCATCTCGCTTTCCTCAATTAGAATTGCAGTATCGACCTAAAAGGCTTAGTAGATAAAGAAAGGCCAAAGGTAAGATGGACTGACCAACCACATCTTGAGATCTCATAAGAACAGGCTCAAACGACTTAAATTTAAATATGTTCGTGATGATGAAGAAAAAACTTCCTACTAGAGGAGTACCAATATCCCGCAGCGGGACGAACAGAGATTATTCCATCTCAGAAAATCCTTTTTTTTTTATATAAATCCGTTTAAATTGTTATTGACATGTTTTTCAGAAGTTGTAAAAACATGGCAGACATATAAAATATATTGTGGCACTGAGATGAAATTGTTATAGAACCTGTGAATTTTTAGCTCAAGGAGAAAATATGATAATACAGTTGGTAAAATATCGACATTTAAATAGTAGCTGAAGTCATTCTGTTTCCTAACATCTATTTTATAGTCGTTTAAAAAATACCAACCTCGTTGTTTATAACGTGTGTCAAACATCAGTACGGGAAGTGAAAGCTATTCTTGATTCAAAGCTCTACTCCATTTCCCCCACATAAATATACTGTCTACTGTGCAAAGCCCACCTTCTATATAACGTAAAGCAAATAATAAAAATACCCAATAAACATTCTGTAATTTCATCTCGATGGACGCATGGTTAATGCGAGCCGCGACTGAGATCCCGGGTTCGAATCCTGGTGGTTCCGTAGGTATATTATTGGTGGAACACACAGATTTTCGTGAGTTCCTCGAGATTCTCCCGTTTCCCGAATTTCATCTTACCAATAATTTCCATTCCTCTTCGCTTTTCCCCAAGACGTCATTTCATAATGTGTTAAGTGAAATGTCCCGCGCCGTAGCCGAGCGGTTAAGGTAGGAAGCCTTGGCGCAGAGCTACGGGACTTGCGCTGGTTCGAGTCTCCACGGGGGAAGAAATTTTCTCATGGTATTTCGGCCAGTATGGGACCGGTGCCCACCCAGCATCGTGAGGCAATTGGGTAGCTACAATAAGTAGCGGCTCCAGCTTGAGGAACCAGCTATAACGGCTGGGGGACTCGACATACTAACCACATGTCACCCCTACACTGGCTGTTGATCATCTACCTCTGTGATTGACACATGTGGATGTGAAGGGCCAGCAGCCGGCTGGTAAAAGGGCAACCGCTGAAAAGTGGAAAGACCCTCAATCGGAATCGGTTAAGTGAAATTCCGGCCTCGATGGACTAGTGGTTAGTGTTCCTTGCCTCTGGCCCCGAGGGTCACGGGTTCAAACTTGGCCGAGGTCAATGGATTTTTTAGAATGGAAAAAATCTAAGGAGCAAGTTCTCCGGGAGGACCCATGAGTCTAGAGATTGAATATTTTCAGCCACATAAAAGATCTTTAAGCCTGAATAAAGAGGCCTCTAAGCAAAATTTACCAACCTCCTTCATTCTAGTAATAGTACCTTAGTTGCCTACTAGAACTATCCATTCACTATGTCTTCTCTATAAAATATTACACACATAATTACCTTATTATTTATCACACCGCTTCACTAGACTCTCTGATACACATAAATTAGACACCCGATCCTTTCAGCACATTGTCCTTTATATCCCTCCTCATCACACTGCCTAATATTCGAAATCGTTTACAGTTTCTCTTGCTAGAACATGGAATTCCCTTCCACCCTATGTCTCAGACTGCCAAACTTCATCATCTTTCAGAAACAAATTGAAAATAAAATTATTAACAGAAACAACTCACTAATATTACTTTTTAATAATTAATAATTTGTTTTTTAATTATTTAACAAAAATAGTATTAATATCTGTCAATATATTTACCTAGTGCCTTGTATAATAAGCGATAGATTAATTCATTATAGTTTATTACTTCCTTTGTATTTTTTTCTTTTCTGTTTATGTATAGTAGATTCGAGCTGTTATTCCTTTTTGTATACATTATTTCATTAGTTTAATTTGAATTGTATTTAATTGTATTGTATTATTAAACATTATTTTCATTATTGTTTAGTTTGACAGATAATTAATTGTTTAGTACGTACTGTTATTGTAATTTTTTGTATTTAAATGTAACATATGTTTGTCCTGGTGAGTGGAAGAGAAGGCCACATGGCCTTAACTCCACCAGGCTAAATGAATCTATTCTATTGTAGATTTCTCATTGGGTCAGTATTTCGACTTCAACCATTCATAACATCTGTAGTAAATAAGCGTAACTAAATTAAATTGGTCTAGTAATTCCTAACAAAGGAGAGGCTAAGGCCTAACATTGGACGGTTACGCCATTCTAGATATAAATACGTATAGATAGATAGAAGTAGAAATAGTCTGATTTAACAATTCCCTAGTAAAGCTGCAAGCATAGCATGAAAATGCTATGATTGCAGTGAAGGACCTGCCTTCGGTCAGAATTACTATGGATGGATGGTGTAAATTATAATTTTCTGGAACGTAAATTCCTGGGAAATAATACGTTTAAGAAAGTGCAAACAGTGGTTTCCTTTTATTGTGATATAATCAATTACTACGAATGTTTTTCTATTATATCCCGCAAGCAGTATATGTTTACATTCGAGCACTATTATATACAATCTGGTAGCCGTATTTCTTAGTGAGTCAGTCACTGCAAAATAATGATCTGGCCTATTCAGAATGTTAAAAACGAGGAGCTTTCTGTATAATGATAAACTTATTTGATAAATTCCAAGTGAAACATGATCGTGATTGGTTGTAAATCAAAATTCATTAAAACGCGATTGGTCGTTGACTACCATTTGGGGCATGAGTTAAAGAGTAAATACAAGTTTTCATTCCCCTGCTATGATTAGACTCTGAGAAAACGTTCACTTAAAAAAAACAGTAGTTTGTTTTAAAATTAACGACATAGAGCATTCTGGGCTCTCTTAATGGGATGTAGAGCAAATTTTATTTCTGAAGAAACTAGTAGGACAATAGGTGAGGAATCCATTTGAAAAAAGATCAGCTACTTCGGCAGTGGGCTGCATATTTGTAAACCACGTGTTTTAAGGTAAATGCCTTGTGGATTCTTGCCAAATATCACTGCTATTCCAGTGTTGTCTCCCACTAAATATATTCCTAACTCTGTCTTACACAAATCACAATTTTTAACACTACAATATAATTTTATCTTTACTCTAGGATCTTGCTAACATTAAAACATACTGATGTTTTAATTTGATTATTGTTTATAGACGCTTTTACATTAAAATTCCACTCCATGTATAAATTAAATTTTAATGTAATCACAAAGACATTAGGATTTCCCAGTAAATTCTTGAAAGCATTTCCACAGCATCGTATTCGAGCTACACGATCACCTTGTCACAAATATATAAAAATAGCTATATCGACTGCAATTTTCGATTTTTTGCAACGGAACTCGGTATATTCTATTAAAACAAAACTAAATAGTTATTAAATAATCGGAAAAATTAGTTCATTAGAAATACAGGTTTATCTGAAATCCGAAATTTAAAACTCACATTAGCAGCTGCCATGTTTTTTTTTCGCAGTACATATGATTCAATTAACTAGCTAACTCGATGGCACTATCGAACCCGTAGGTTCATGGCCGAGCTGTCATAATATCTCCACACATCCTGAGCTAATGTTTTCCAATCACCCCTGTATAATCTATTTCCCTCATGTCATGGTTATTATTATTCTCTCACTTCATTATTGGTCTACCAACTGGGCGCTTTCTCTCTGGTTTTCCTACGAAGTTTCTATGCGCCTCTTTCATTCTCCATTCGTGCCACATCTCCTGCCCATCACAGTCTACGAGACTTTTAACTGTTCTTATTACATCTGGTTTCCCATAAAGACCATGTAGCTCACGTTATGTAGTCTTCTCCATTCGCCTGTCTGCTCATCTCTCTTTGGTCCAAGAATTTTACTGAGAAATTTTTTTCTCAAATATTCGTAATGTGTTCTCTTCCCTTAAAGTAAGAGTCCATGTTTCGCGTCCGTATAATACAACTTGGAGAATAACAGTTTTATTTATTTTCAGTTTAACATTTTTAAGAGAAGTTAGGACAAGAGTCCCTGTAATGTACGGGGTGATTCATAAATATGGCTATACGTTTGAACGCGTTGTGTGATGAAAATATTACCATTACAGGAAATATGAAATTACCTAGGGAAAGGCAATCATTCAAATTACAACAATGGAATAAAACAAAACAGTGTAGAACTTACGTCATTAGTCAAAATGGCGTTAAATATGCAACAGCAAATTACAATTGCTGCATGGGCAATAACGTATGCTAATGATCGCGAGGCCGCAAGACGTGAGTTTAACGTAGCATTGCAGCCGTTGACTGTGGGGAAGTGGAGAAAACGACTGCTGGAAACGGGAAGGATGCAGAAAATCAGACCTAAAACTTGTATCATAACGCAATGAACGACTTCCCAAAGCGTTGCCAGTTAGGCTTGGATGTAAACGGCGAACACTTTGAAGCAAGAAAGTGACTTGCTTAGTATTGTTGTAAGTGATTTGTTTTGATCTATTGTTGTAATTTGAAGGATTCCCTTTCCAATGATAACATCATATTTCCTTTATTAATAACATTTTCGTCACAAAATACGATCAAACGTATAGCCATATTTCTGAATCACACTGTATAGTAGCATACAGTTCCAGAATTAACCGTATATTTAAAGTCTTTATGCACCTCATTTCAATTTGTATTATTCCTACGTATTTGAATTAAGTCTCCGGCTAGTATATACAGGGTGCTCTAAAATTCCCCTTACAAACTTCTAGGATTTGTAGAGGGGACTGAGTTGATGATTCTAGAACTGGAAACAATGACCGGAAACTTACCGTTTCCATGCTACAACAGTTTGAAAACATGTTTTTATCGCGACCACTTTTACGAATATTTTTTTTATGGGGTGTGACACAGTACATCACTTGTTTTACAATTCAACTCATTAATAACCAAATAAACAAAATGGAAACTGAATCATGACTTGCATTAATAATCCCGGATACACCCTTCATAATTTTTTTTTGCAGTTTTCAAAATTTCGAAAAATGTTAACATTTAAAAAAACAGCAAGTCTTGGAATACTCGATAGGGAAATTTTCGATTTAGACAAATCACGAAGCTATTACTTGTTGCGACACGTGACGTACGTTCATGCAATGCTTGTTTTCTTGTTTTCAAACGGGTGTAGCATGGGAACGGTAAGTTTCCGGACATGGTTTCCGATTCTAAATATTATCAACTCAGTCCCCTCTACAAGTCCTAGAAGTTTGTAAGGGGAATTTTAGAGCATCCTGTATAGGCTATGTATATAATTTTTCATGGTCATTTGTCGGTATCTAGTAAGATTTGAACTTTTTTTCATGAATGAAGCCTTCGGATTTCGCTAAATAACAAACCTCATGGTGACAAAAATTATAATCGTTGGTCTTTGAAAACCAAAATTACATTGGACATGTAGGCATGATATTAGACCTTCAATAAAATGCATTAAACCTGTACATACTAGAAATAGCGTTATAAAATACATATACATATTTATGCTTGACAAGATAGTGGCTTCATTCCATCTGGATATGATCCAATTACTGTTTATCAAAATATACTTTGTCACATTATTCAGTTCAGTTGAGGTCAAGTGCAGTCGGCACTTGTTAATGAACTGCTATGCAAAGTGTTCCATAATATATCTTATTTACAACAAGCGTGATAAAACTTGCTCACTAGGTGTGAAAATACCACCACTCCCTCCTACCCGCATCAGGTGCACTCCCAATGAAATAACACAACTGACAAGGGGGCGGGGCGTCTTTTCAAGCATAGTGAGCACTTATTAACGGCCTTCATTTACAATTATTGAAACTGAAATGTTTAGTGATGAGTTCAGATGTCGAAGCTGTGATTACACTGGTGGAAAAAAATGAACTTTTTTTTCTTTCACAAGAATAAAAATATGAGATTCTAGAAGTATTTTTCATCCTGAATTTAAATATAATTTCAGTTTTTTTCTTTTCCTATCAGGCAAGAGTTTTCTGTGATATTCACTTACATTTTTTATAATTTTTAATGAAATCCATCTAACTCTAACTCATTCTGACTTATCTAGAAAGTGGTAGATAGTGATTTTCGGGCATATTTTGCATCTGGAACATCTCTCTTCTTGATCCAACAGTAGTCAGGCAGCGTATTAGAACTCCACTTGCCTTGGTACCTCTTTTCCATTGTGGAAATTTGCTGATGAAAACGTTCATCGTGCTCATCAGAGACAGCCCTTAAATACAGCTTGAATAAAATTGCTACATACAAGGTAAAGGTCCCTATGACAGGTCAAAGGGAATGCTAAAATCAATTTTTAAAAAGTAGCTGTCAGAAAAAAAAACTGTCCCTGATGGAAAAATTCTGACTACATATCTTGAATTCAGTATGAAAAATACACTAGATTCACTAATCAGATTTCTTGTGAAGAAAATCCTGTCGACCAGTGTTATTTAGCTGGAATTCTTGGGTAATTTTAGGACTTGCCGTGGCTGCGTCTAAATGACCGAAGAATTCTGTATTCACATGTTTTGCTATTCCAAATTCTGCACACCAATTATTGTCTGACCAACGGATCTGTGCCCCTTTATCGCTGCAATCGTTCTTAAAAAAGTTAACGCCTGTACTCATTCCATTCCACACGCTTCTCTCCCGCCACGTCAAACAACAGCCATGATAACTTTCCAGTAAGGATGTTGCCAAACTTCCCCCAAACAGTGTCATGGATCATGAATACTGAATAATATAAGGTTAATTATTACATCTTCATATTTAAGTAGGTCTAATGACTCTGATTGACTTTTATGACTTGCTTAATAATATTTCATTCACCACTCCGTGCTACAGTGTTCATGTTGAGTTGACAACACTGGACTGCAAGTGCAAATAACCTGTCCCCCAAGAAGGCTAAAAATCGTGATTAGTGGGAGGGTTGAAAGAAAAGAGAGAGGTAGGAATGCAGGGAGGGAAATGATTTACCGAGGCAGAAAAGGAATTAGTGTTTAGTTCGCAAATCTTATGGGGGCACAGATCCGTTAGTTAGACTAAACCAAGTTATTTATCAACGCATTACTGAAATTTATCGCCTCATCATAATCTAAGTACAAGACCACAATATAGGGCTTTGACCAACCTCATGGGCTAGTGGTCAGCGTTTCTGACTACAGTTCATGAGGTCTCGGGTTCGATTCCCGGTCAGACCATCAGAATATTTCCTGTGGTTGTCCATGGTCTGGAATTTAGGTCAAGTTTAGGTTAAGAACTCTCCTGGGGCTTCATTATCATTTATCACCCATCATATCATCGGGCGGGGGGTGTTAGACGCTCGCCTCTCACCACTAGGGTCTCGAGATCGAGTCTCGGTCATTCCATGTAAGTTTCGTGGTGGACGAAACGGAGCTTGGGCAGGTTTCTCCTGCCAAAATTTCATTCCACCTTTTCTCCATATTCATCTCATCCATTTCATTTCGTTCATCTGCCCCTGTGATGGTGCGTCAGGCGTGGTCGGCCGGCACCCTTGTCATTCACAGACCTCTATATATAGGGGCTCATCTCATCCCTCGATCCGATTTATTTGTAATCGGGGGAACGTAACTCCGCCTTATAGGTGCCCCAATGTGAGAAATGGATTAATATTCCGCCAATATCAGGAGAGGAAGCCAGAAATTTCATAAAATAAGACCTGGTTGCTTAAATATATTATTTAATGTCATCATCAACTTCACGGTATAGATCTTCTGGCCTGTTTCGGTTCTTCATCCAACCGTCTTCTTGGTCTTCCTTGGGTTCTCTTGCCTACAGGTATACATCTTTTCAGGCTTTTTTTTTTGTATTCGACTCTCTTTCTTTTCTATCAAGATGTTAATTCCATTTTTCTGCAAGTTTTAACTTTATCTACGAGGGGTGTAATTTGCAATTCTTTACTTCTAATGTGGTATTTCAATGAGCTTCCCATTACCGCTCTTAAAAATTTCATTTCCGATGCACCTATTCTGCTTTCATCCCTTTTAATTCAGCACCCAACGTTCACTGCCATGCAAAAATTATGACACAGTCATTGTTTTATAAAAGATTAATTGATGGGCCTGGCTAGGTATTACCATGTACAATTAGTTAGATGTGCGTGAATGCCACCCCCCCCCCCAGTTCCTAAGTGTTATTTAATATAATATGTGTTGGTTTTTAGCGTTTCCTCATTATCGCTTAATAATAATAATAATAGTTATTATTATTAATTATTAACTATTATTATTATTATTATTATTATTATTATTATTATTATTAGTATTATTATTATTATTATTATTATTATTATTATTATTATTATTATTATTATTATTATTATGCTTTATTTAAGTTGGCAAAGTTAAGGTTATAATGCCTTCTCATCCACTCAACCAGCGAATAATAAAATCATACAAAAATTACATATTTAGGCCTATTGCAATTTTTAATATTATTAAAATACAGACTAAACAAAGGACAATGCGAATGTGATCTAATATAAATCAATACTAACAAAACACGGAATAAAATAAAGTAAAGTAAGTAAACTGTGGCAGAAATGAAATGTATCAGACGTACTGCAGGCTACTCAAGAACAGACCATAAAACGAATTCTGAGATTCTCAGAGAATTAGAAAAAGAATCAATCATGGAATATGTACAAAATATAGAAACAACTGGAAATCTGGCGTAAGAAGAATGAGCAGAACAAGAATACCACGTCAAATCTTAAATTACCAGCCACCAGGCAAGAGATTTTTGGGCAAACCTTCAAACGTTGGATTGACCACTAGGTCTATCACATTAAAGCAAGAAGAAGAAGAAAGTAAAGCTTCCTAGATTATTATTTACAGGTATATACAAAATGCTGAATACAGTTGTTATGCATATAATGTTTTCATTGTGTGTAACTTAAGATATCAGTTAATTTGTATTTAAATAATGAAAGTGATGACAACTGGAAAGTGAGTTCCATGCTCTAGCCATAGATATTGTGTAAGATTCAGAGTATAGACATCTCCTGTGCTGTGGTATCAAAAGTAAAGAAGTATCTTGTGATCCTGTGCCTAAATTATGACGAGCCGATTAATGCCGAGATATAAGAACAGAGTTAAATATATATTCATTGGATGAGAAAATCAGAGAATATAGAGAGAAATGGTTTACACACGTGGAAAGAATGAATGTATCAAGATTACTAAGAGCAGCATTCAACTACAAGCCAAGAGGTTCAAGGAATGTAGGAAGGCCAGTGAAAAGATGGACAGAACAACTGTGAGGCGGAACAGGCAATTTGCCTAGCCCGTGAAGTGAAGAAGAAGAAGAAGAAGAAGAATGTGTGCAGAATTTGGAATAGCAAAACATGTGAATGTAGAGATTTTCTATCGTTTAGACTATCATCAGCATATATCAACAGCTGATTAATACCTTTGAGTTATAAATCCTATTTATTCTCTAAACATTTTCCTTGCAGATATCAAATTTATTGTTTTATATTTAAAAAATGAATACACTGTGTTCTTCTATCATAGAAGAAAGAGTCCGTCAAACAGAAACTGCGTAAACTAAGCAGTAACTAACTAACTAACTCACTGGCTCTATCGAACCCGGAGGTTCATGGCCGCACGGACATAAGTTCTCCATATATCCCTATCCTGAGCTAATGTTTTCCTTCATCCTCTGTATAATCTACTTCCCTGAAATCGTTGATAATGTTATTCTCCCACCTCATTCCTGATCTACCAACTGGGCTTTTTCCCTCTGGTTTTCCTACAATAAGCTTCCATGCACCTTTTTCATTCCTCATACGTGCCACATATCCTGCCCATCGCAGTCTACGAGACTTAGCTGTTCTTATTATTCCTGGCTTCCTATATATCATCATCATCATCATCCTGCCAGGTATTAGTCCTAGAAGAACTGTTACGGCCTGAGAAAGCGGTTTTCGTGCCATCGTTTCATAGGTCGACCAAGTGACCCCGTTTACCATTTGGACAGTAGTTCATTATTGCCTTGGGGATCCTGGATCTAGCCATTCTTGAGACATGTTCCTTCCAGTTTAGCTGATATCTGGAAATGTAGTCCAGTATTGGTGACACATTAAGTTCTTGAAGGATTTCTACATTTTTCTTTCGATTCCATTTGGTGTAGCCAGCTGTTCGGCGCATAAATCTCATCTCACAAGCTGTTAGTCTGCTTTCATCTCTCGTCCTTATAGTCCACGCTTCACTCCCATAACATAGGACTGGTCGAGCCATTATTTGATAAAGACGAGTACGAGTTGATTTTTGCACTAATGAAGGTTTTAAAACTCTATTAATGATTCCCATTGATTTGTTGAATTTCACAATTTTCTCTGATAAATCCAAATTTTCAACAAAAGAGAGTTTATATCCCAAATAAGTAAACTCATTAACTCTCTCTAAAATTTTGTTATTTAAACAAATTTTGCTTGGTATTGGGGATTTTCCACAAAAGGCCATTATTTTAGTTTTATTGGTAGATATTTCCATTGAATATTTCTGGGCTATCAAATTTAAATTATGTACTGACCATTGTAAATCATCTTCAGATGTTGCTAGTAAAACAAGATCATCTGCAAACATTATTATATCTAATTTTAAATTTCTATTGATAGTGATACTTCCGTGTTTTGTTTCTCTAAAGTCTTTTACAATGGCATTCATATATATGTTAAAAAGTAGAGGGGAGAGGCCACAACCTTGTCTGACTCCTGAGTTTATTTCTTTCCACTAGAGTTATTTTTTCTTTTATTTTTATTGCAATGAGAGTTGACTTATAAATGTTATAAATATTATATATGATCTGCTTTGGGATCTGATCTTTCATCAAAATTTCAAATAACAGACTTCTGTTCACTTTATCAAAGGTTTTCTTAAAGTCAATAAATGCCAAGTGTGTTTCTATATTAAATTCATGATGTTTCTCAATCAAAATTTGCATTGTGAAATATCCATCAGAGCATGATCTACCCTTCTGGAAGCCATTTTGTTCTTCTCCAAGTGTATTTTCATAATGTTTATATAATTTATTCTTAATAATAGTGGAATAAATTTTGTAACCAGAGTTTAATAAGCTGATCCCTCTGTAATTATCACAATTGGTCTTATCTCTCCTTTTTAAATATTGGAATTACTAATGATTTTGACCAATCTTGAGGTGGGTTTTCTCCTTGCCATATGATATTCAAGAAGTTTAAATATATTTTGAGAAATAGTTGACTAGAATGTTTAAATAGATTAGTGGGTATTTCATCTTCACCAGGTGCTTTGTTACTCTTTATATTTTTTTAAAGCTATTTGAAGTTCTTCTAAGGAAATAAAGTCTCTTTGTAAATTATCTGGCTCTTGTATCTGTAAAGAGGGACAGTTGTTTGTCCATAAATTTTGATAATAGTTAATCCATTTATCATGAGGAATTATATTTTATTCTAGCAATATCTTTGTTTTCACTATTTAAATTTTTCAAAATTTTATACATTGATGGTTGGGGCCTTGTTACATCATTCTCCAAGAAGGATACAAATTGTTCCCAACTTTTCCTGTGGTGCTTGCGGACTTCACGTTTGGCAATGGCTCTTTTTCTGTGGTATTCTATTTTATCTTCATCTTTTTTTTGTACTAATGAATTTTATATATGCCATCTGTTTTTCTTGTATAATCTTTTTAATTTCATCATCAAAGTTTCTTAGGCCTTTAGCTCGTTGCCATTTTCGTTTTTTGCCAAGACTTTCATTAGCTGCTTATTTTAAAATTGTTTTTATATATTTCCATTCTTCTTCTACATCAGTGCCTAAAGGTGTTTCTATTAGATTGTCTAATCTTCTTTCATAAAGCCATTTTATGCTAGCATCTTGAAGTAAATTAACTTTAAATGAGAATTCTTCCTTCCGGTTTATTTTTTGTTTCTTTTTATACCAACGAGGTTTTAATCTTATTTGGCAAACTAGTAGATAATGGTCAGTTTCAATTTCAGGGCCTCTGTAAACTCTTGTGTCTAGTACAAGGTTAGCTAATGTTTTATTGCAAATTGCATAGTCAATCAATGATTTCGAACCTCTGGCCTCCCATGTGAATTTATGACTATGCTTGTGATAGAAAAATTTATTCATGACTTTCAATTTGTTGTAGGTGAGGAAATATATTAGTCTTATTCCATTGTTATTGCATGTCTGTTCTCCAAACGTTTTATGGATTATATTTTACAGTTTCCAATTCTTGCATTAAAATCTCCTAATAAGATAATATAGTCATATTGATTCATTTCATTGAAAATGTGGTGTAATTCATTATAAAATGTATCGCTTTCTTCTTCATCTCCCTCCATTGGTGCATAAACTCCTATAACAGAAAGATATCCCCTCGAAAGTTTTTAGCCGAATTTGAATGAGACGTTCATTCCAAAATTTATAATCAGATATGTTGGATTTGAAACGTTTATGTATCTTTAACATAATCCCAGCTCGTGCTCTTACTTCTGAGGGTACGCCTGAATAAAACTGAATATAATTTTGGGTTTCTTTTGTCCCTTTTAGTTGTTTCTTTGTTTCAGAAATAGCACCTATATGTAGGCCTATTCCTTTCTTTGCCAAATATAATCTAGTTGTTCTTCTTTATGAGCAATTCTCTGAACGTTCCATGTAGCAAATTTAAAAATATTTTCTTTCTTCCATTCATTAGCCTTATTCGTTCGTAAGTCGTCATCATGGTGATCCGTCTGGCTTTTTCTTTTATCAGGCTTGAAAGCAATTCAATGTCCCACCAACTAGTTGCTAGCAAGGAGGTGGTAAGTCCAGCGATGGGGTTGCCATCTTTAAGCACCTGGACCTGCTTCAATACTGCATTTACTCAGTATTAGTTGGAATGGTTACACCGCCATGACTCGGTCCCCAGAACCTCGTTTGTTAAAACAGGTTGCACCACGAGAAGGTGAGGTTGAGAATTGAGTAGGAGAGGTTATATGAGACACAGCACTACTCCTTGCAACGCTATGTATATGTCATATAGCTCACTATTATGTAGTTTTCTCCATTCGCCTGTCTGTTCATCTCTGTTTGTCCCATAATTTTTCCTAAGAACTTTATTCTCAAATACTCGTAATCTCATTTCCTCCCTTAAAGTAAGAGTCCTTGTTTCACATCCACATAATATAACTGGTGGAATAATAGTTTTATATATTTTCAGTTTAATGTTTTTTGAAAGGAGTTGGGATGTCAAGAGTCCCAGTAATGCATAATAGCACGCTTTTCCAGAATTGAGTCTATGTTTAATTTCTTTGTGCATCTCATTCCTATTTGTAATTATTGTTCCTAAATACTTGAAATCAGCCACTTCTTCAAAATGTTCTTCATTCATTAGTTGTCCATTTCCACTATATAATGCATTTCTATGTGTGAATATATATTTAGTTTTATTGATTTTACTTCCAGTCTCAATTTCTTAGTGTTACTTAATAGATTGTGTGTGTTGGACCTAAGTATCTCCTCGTTATCGCTCAATAATACCACATCATCAGCATAAACTAACAGCCTATTAATACCATTAAGTTAGCAACTCGAATTTATTTACCCGTTTTGCTGGTTAACGAAATATATAAATTTATTTTGTTTATTTGGAGAAACTCAATTTCTGATACCAGCTTATTTTAAAGTGTCGGACAGCAGTGAAAGCAAATAATGCATAACTGTAAGTTATTACCTAATTGCAAATTGTCATATAATTTGACACTAATTTAAATAGTAATGTCTACCGATCTTTTTTTTATTGTTTTATTAAAATATTAAATAAATTAACTCATGTAGCATATCTTATAGGATTCGTGGTAGATGAAGCGGAGCTTGGGCAGTTTTTCTTGAGGGTTTCTCCCGTTTTCCCCTCCACAATTTCATTTCACCATTTCTCCATACTCACCTCATCCATTTAGTTTCATTTCGTTGATCTGCCCCTGTGATGTTGCTTCAGGCGTGGTCGGCCGGCACCCTTGTCATTCACAGACGTCTATATAAGGGGCTCATCTCATCCCTCGACCCGACTCTGAGTTGGACACGAGTTGAGGATATATTTATCATATAGGATACAATTCCAATTTAAGGGTAAATTAATTCAATGGTATAGGCTACATTACGACGAACCAAGCATAGATGTTACTAGAGTTAATTTTTAGTTTCGGATTGCAGGTAATCCCTCGCTTCTAATGGTCGGATTTATTTTGGAGAATATCTTCCCCGGTTTATTTAAATAGCATACAGTCTCTACTGAGTATCGTTGTGGAACATCGAAAATTACGATCGCTGACAGCATAGCCTCTACTGAGTATCGTTGTGGAACATCGAAAATTACGATCGCTGATAGCATAGCCTCTACTGAGTATCGTTGTGGAACATCGAAAATTACGATCGCTGACAGCATATTCTCTACTGAGTATCGTTGTGGAACATCGAAAATTACGATCGCTGACAGCATAGCCTCTACTGAGTATCGTTGTGGAACATCGAAAATTACGATCGCTGACAGCATAGCTCACGTGGATAGATGATGGACTGTCACATAACATTCTGAGTTCGAAACCTGACTTTTATTATCATCATCATCTTGAACTTATTTAGGTAATAGTTCGTTTAGTCTATCTTAATTTTGGTCTTCCTCTATCTCGAAATCCCTTAGGTTGATATTGCAATACTAATTTAAGAAAGCGAGATGGGTCCACTCTTAGGTCATGACGTAACCAATTGATTTGATAAATGGTGGCCAAGTGATGGGATCTTTGGGCCTCAAAGCTACCTGGCATTTGTCTTACAGATGAGGAAAAACCCTGGAAGTAAACCTCACCCAGGAAGCTTGTCCCGACGGGGAATCGAACCCGGGCCCGCTGCATGATAAGGCAGCACGCTACCTCGAGACCACAGCGGTGGACACTCTCACTTTAAGGGATGAGAAAATATTACTAGTATTTGAGAATAAAGTTCTTAGGAAAATGTTTGGTTCAAACAGGGACGAACGGACAGGTGAATGGAAAAGACGACATAACAGTTAGTTACATGATCTTTATGGAAAACCAGATATACTCGTAATAAGAACAGTTAAGTCTCATAGATTTTGATTGGCAGGACATGTAGGCTACTTTGAATGAGGAATGAAAGAGAGGCATGGAAACTCCTTGAAGGAAAACCGGAGGTAAAGCGCTTAATAGGTAGACCAAAAATGAAGTGAGAGAATAACACTAACCATGATTTCAGGAAGATGAATTACACTGCGCAACAAAAGAGAAACTTTTTTGTCTCAGAAAGAAAAATATGTGATTCTGATAGTATTTTTTCTCCTGAATTCAAATATGATATCGATTTTTCTCCATCACGCAAGGTTTCCGAGTGAACAGGCATTTATAATTTCAAACACTTTAATATTTTCTACATTCGTAACTACACAATATTTGAACATTCGGACTCCTAGAAAGTACGAAATGGCGATTTTCTGCTACATTTCGCCTGTGCAGCATCCGTCTTGATGGTCCAACAATAATCGGCCAGCATATTAGGATTCCATTTGCCTTGATATCTCTTTTCCATAGCTGAAATCTCCTGATGAAAGTGTTCCCCGTGCTCATCGCTCACAGCGCCAAGATTTTCCGGGAAGAAATCTAGGTTTATTAAAAAGATAATTATTTAAATCCATTAATTGAAATTGAAATTTAAAAAATCTATGGGTGATGGAGAAATTCCGAATACATATTTGAAAACACGATAAAAAAACTGCATTAAGTACAACTATTGGTACTCATGAAACAATAAACATGTTGACCAGTGTTATAGAGAGGATGATTGGAAAATATTACCTCAAGATAGGGATGTGTGGAGAGGTTACATCAGCATGCCCATGAACCTACGGGTTCGATAGTGCCAGTGAATTAGTTGCTTATACAAAATGTGTTAGTTGTAAATTCAGTTAGTTTGTATTTTATACTCTTGTACTTTAAGAGTAATTAGACCTACTACAAAGATTGTAAATGTCAGTTAGTGTCACATTTTTTTCATTGTTTATGTTACCCGTTCCAACATCAATATATTCTAGAAGTTATCTTATTTTCAGCTCTTAAAACAAATTATGTACTACTGCAGACTTGAGTCTTAAGTCATAAGTTATGCATGTTTCTGAGTGGCATTTACTACCTTTGCAGTAACCATTCTTTGATTATACTCATTACTTAAGCACTGTATCTGTAAAATTGGCAGGAACAATAATATTAGTACATAACTCACTAACTAAAAATTAACTGAATGACACTATCGAACCCATAAGTTCATAGCTGCGCGGACATAATGCACTCCATACATCCCTATCCTGAGTGAATGTTTTCCAATCGTCCCTGTATAATCTCGTCGTCATCATCATCATTATCTTAAGGCACGACAACTTCAAAAGTGAAAGTTTTGGCCTTCTCAACAATCTTCCTCCATGTCAATCTGCCTCTTGCCACATTCAAATTAGTCACTTTCATTTTCTTTAGATCGTTCATTGTGTCATCCTCCCATCTGATCTTTGGTCTTCCAACAGCTCTGCCTCCTATAGGTTTCCATCCATTTTTAGAGTTTTTACCAGTCTCTGATCATCCATTCTTATCAAATGTAAAAGCCAACCATTTCTGAGAGATCTTACAGGTTTACTGTATACTGATATTTTATTAATTTGTTTAGTTCGTTATTTGTTTTGATTCTGCAGCAGTTATCAGTTCCTCTATTTGGTCCAAATATTCTTCTTAAAATTTTTCTTTCAAAAATTAGTAATTTTTGTTTTATTGTTTCTTTTAGAACTCAAGTTTCACAAGCATATGTGACTACTGGTCTAATGAGTGTTTTGTATAACATTATTTTTGCAGTTTTTGATATTAATTTGCTTTTAATTAAGGTTCTATTTCCCTGTATAACTTCCCTCAAATCTTGCATTGATGGTATTCTCCTATGCCGTTATTGGTTTACCAACTAGATGTTTTCTCCTCTGATTATCCTTCAAGGAGGTTCCATATCCCTGTTTCATTCTACATTCGTGCCACGTGTCCTGCCTATTGCAGTATTCGAGACTTAACCGTTCTTATTATATATGTTTCCCATAAAGATCATGTAGCGCACCGTTATGCAGCCTTCTCCATTCGCCTGTTTGTTCATCTCTGTTTGGTCCAAAAATTGTTCCCATGAACTTTATTCTCTAATACTCGTAATATTTTCTCCTCCCTTAAAGTAACAGTCCATGTTTCGGATCCGTATAATGTAACTGCTAGAATAACAGTTATATATATATATATATATATATATATATATTATAAGTTTAACTTTTTTTGAGAGAGAGAGAGAGAGAGAGAGAGAGAGAGATGTTGGGACTACAAGAGTCCCTGTAATGCATAATAGCATGCATTTTCAGAATTGAGCCTATGTTTAATTTTTTTGTGCTGTTCATTTTTATATGAAATTATTGTTCTTAGGTATTTGAATTGTCCCGCGTCGTAGCCGAGCGGTTAAGGTAGGAAACCTTGACGCAGAGCTACGGGACTTGCGCTGGTTCGAGTCTCCATGGGGGAAGAAATTTTCTCATGGTATTTCGGCCAGTATGGGACCGGTGCCCACCCAGCATCGTGAGGCAATTGGGTAGCTACAATAAGTAGCGGCTCCAGGTTGAGGAACCAGCTATAACGGCTGGGGGACTCGACATGCTAACCACATGTCACCCCTACACTGGCTGTTCATCATCTACCTCTGTGGTTGACACATGTGGATGTGAAGGGCCAGCAGCCGGCTGGTAAAAGGCAACCGCTGAAAAGTGGAAAGACCCTCAATCGGGAGGTATTTGAATTCAGCTGCTTCTTCAAAATTTTGCCCATTTGTCAATTCATGTCCATTTCGATTATATAATGTATCTCTATGTGTGAACTTATATTTAGTTTTATTTATGTTTACCTCCAGTCCCAATTTATCGGTATTGCTCAATAGAGTGTGTGTGTGTGTGTGCATGTGTGCGTGGGTAGGTGTGTTTGTGTGTGTGTGTGTGTGTGTGTGTGCATGTGTGCGTGGGTGGGTGTGTTTGTGTGTGTGTGTGTGTGTGTGTGTGTGTGTTTGTGTGTGTGTGTGGCGTGCCTCTGTGGCTGTGTGTGTCTGTGTGTGTTTTGGCCCTTAGCATCTCGTCACTATCGCCTAATAATACTTACCCTTAGATGTCGGTTAAAATTACGCCAATGCCAGGAGAGAATATCATACATGTCAAAATGACAAACTGGTGGTATTAAATATATATAACAAAATTCTTTGTTACGTATAAATTTGTTCATATTCTATATTTTCGATCGAGACACGTCAGCTTTTTTTAATAGTTCATATGCCATTTTGGGAAGCAGGGAAGAAACTTCAAATTTCATGCATTATGTCGAATTTTTACACGGAATTCACCTACATAAAAATCCTTGTGTGTTTTAATGAATGAAGATCATATCATAAAATGCTCTTCACTTCGAAACTTTTGGAATCAACCTTAACCAACATTGTACTTGGAAGCAAGGAGAATGAAGATGATCTAAGATCCTGGACATTATACTTTATTATTATTATTATTATCATCATCATCATCAATATTACCAATATCGTTATTGTCATTGTTATTATTATCATTATTATTACCATCATCATCATTATTATTATCATTGTTATTATTATTATTATTATTATTATCCTTATTATTATTATTATCCTTAATTCAGAGCATTTTAACATATGGTGCTAAAGTCTGGCAAATTCCTACCAGGGAAATGAAAAGAATTTTAAGTACAGAAATGGATGTTTTAAGATGATCAGCTGGAAAATCTAAAATGGATAGAATACGAAATAAAGAAATAAGGGAAATTATGGGTTTACCAGAGGAGCCGGACATCATAGACATTATAGAAAAGAAAAGATTACAGTGATGTGGCCATGTCAAAAGGATGTCAGAGCAAAGATTGCCTAAAATCGTTATGGAATGGATCCCAATAGAAAGGAGGAAGACCGAAGAAACTTGGATAGAAGGGGTATAAGCTGCTATGAATATCAGAGGATTGGAGGAAGATCAATGGATGGACAGAGAGGAATGGCGTTTGGTTTCCGGAAGACGGTGGCAGCTGCCATGATACCGGATTATTATGTTTTATTATTATATTATTATTATTATTATTATTATTATTATTATTATTATTATTATTATTATTATTATTATTATTAAATGGTTTGGCCACGTAAAGAAGATGTCAGATGGCAGGATACCTAAGGTATTACATTTTGAAACGGAGGTAACAGAAGAAAAGAGGGATCAAAAGAACAGTGGATTCAAGGAGTGCATAGGAGTATGGTATCGAGAGGACTAACAGAGAGTGATGTAGAGAATAGGGATTTATGGAGGAGTAACATTTACAATGGATTATAGGAAAACTACTGTATTATAGAGGAATTCCTGTTAAAATTATTATTATATATTTTCTGAACAAATTCTCTATCTTCATTTAAATGATATTATGAATTGGTAATTATGATGAAATGTGTTCTGGTAATGAAATTTTAATTAAAAGTTTTCCTTGAAGACTCGTGAAAATCTGGGAAGAACATCAGTCAGATAAGTCTGTACTTCGGTTTGAACACTGGATCTCCCGATTATGAGTCTCAAACATTAGTCCTTATTCAATTCTCTGTTCCCTGATACTTTCCTTTAAAATTATAAACTTGTACTAATTTTTTGTTATAATTTTTGTTTCAGAATTCTGCAAATTTCACGACATGTTTCCTCCAGATGCAAAAATTCGACAGGATGCTTCTTTGGATAAAACGATTTTAAGTAAGTAATCAACTTTAAAGGGACAATTGACCAAAAACAGCAAGTTTAGCTCTTAACCTAAAAAAATTAGAGTTTCAATTTTCTAAAAATGTTTTCTTTGGGACAATCATATATTTAATTTTCCTCTTCATTTTGTGTGTCATTACTCTGACGATATTTGTGTAAAACTGGTATGTCCTCCGGACTTCACGAAATCTTTGTTTGAACAAACAGTCTTCATCAGTCTTATTTGCAGTTTTTACGTTACCTGGACAAAATGACAAATTCAGGGACAGGGTTATATCTTCCAAATGACCTCTCTTTAAAATTTCAGAGAGATTTATGTAAATATTGTCTTAATTTTAGGAAATTATATATTTTACTCAGAAGAACAAACAGGTTTCACAGCAGGTAAATCGTGCCTTGATAATATATTTGTGATTAGACAGATTATAGAAAAGATGTTGGCTAAAGGAAAAGAAGTGCATATGGCATTTATAGACCTGGAAAAGGCATATGACTCTGTTTCCATCAACAAGCTCTGGGTGGCAATGGAGAAGTTTGGAATACCTAAATCTCTTGTACATTTTATAAAAAGAATGTATGATTGTAAAGCTAGCATTAAGGTTGGAAATAGAGTATCCTCAGAATTTGATATAACAAAAGGATTAAGACAAGGATGCGGGATGTCACCAACATTGTTCAAGATATATTTAGAAGATGTATTAATGAAATGGAATAAGTCATGTAGGGGAATGGGAATCAACATTAATGACCATTTACTGCACAATTTATTATTCGCTGATGACCAGATTATAATAGGAGAAGATAAAGAAGATATAGAATATATGATTAGAAAGTTGGTAGATGCATTTGAGGTAGGTGGACTGAAGATAAATTATATTAAAACAGAATATATGGTAATCGGAGCAAATTCAGAAGACCTACAAATAAATAATATGATAATTAAACGTGTTGAAGAATTTAAATATCTTGGATCTATAATAGATAAATCTGGTACTTGTGAAAAATATATTATTAACAGAGTAAATTGTGCAAGGAAGGCGATTAGATCCCTGAATGGTATTTTATGGAATAGAAATTTGACTAGAAAAACAAAAAAGAGATTATACAGACAATAATAGAAAGTATACTTACATATGGATCAGAAAGCTGGACAATAAATGAAAGGATGCAGAAAAGAATCTTGGCGACAGAAATGGATGGATTACGGAGAAGTATGAGAATATCCAGGCTACAACATATTCGAAATACATATATCAGACAAGAAATGGATGCACAAGAAACTGTTATCGATAGGATAACAAAGAGAGCTCTACAGTGGTATGGACATGTACAACGGATGTCGGAAGACCAGTGGCCTAAACAGGTGTTGGATTGGATGGTACCAGGCAGAAGGAAGAGGGGGAGAAGTAGAAGAGCATGGTATGAGGGGATATATGATGCCATGATGAAGAGAGGTATGGAAGATGGTCAATGGGAAGATAGGAATCTCTGGAAAGCAGGAATCAAGGGGAAACTGCTGTAAAGTGGAAAGCCTGTATTAAGTATTAAGTAATATATTTTACTTGGGTTGTACTATCAATAGTAACATGAACTGCAGTCAAGAATAAAGCAGAGGATAGTAACGGCTAAAGAAACTTTTAACAAGAAGAGAAGCATTTTCTTTGGACCTTTGGCAAAAGAATTACGGAAGAGGCTAGTGAAGTGCTTTGTCTGGAGTGTAGCATTGTATGGTGCAGAGACTTGGACTTTACGACGAAATGAGGAAAAGCGACTGGAAACTTTTGAGATGTGGATATAGAGAAAGATGGAACATATAAAATGGACAGACAAATTAAAAAATAAAGATGTGCTAGACAGAGTGGGCGAAGGAAGAACAATGCTGGAACTCATAAAGAAGAGGAAAATAAATTGGGTTGGCCACTGGCTAAGAAGAAACTGCCTGCTGACGGATATCCTAGAAGGAATGGTCAACGGAAAGATAGTTAGAGGCAAAAAAAAAAATCAGATGATAGACAATATTAAAATAATATGTAAAAAAAGAAAAGTTGAGTTAAGGAAAGAGTGGAGAATGCTGAGTTTGCAGTGAAAGGCCCGCTCTTGGACATAACATTATGTATGTATATTAGGGTTATACCTTTTTTTGACTTTTGTGAAATAAAATATTTCCTGTGCAATGAATGGGTGACCTTTTGCTTAAAACCATTAAAAAATGTCTTTATTTCACTGAGCTTCACGAAAAGGTCATCCCCAAATTAATATATAAATATATTTGGGGGTGACGTTTTCTTGAATCTGAGTGAAATGAAGGCCTTTTTCAATGGTTTTAAGTAAATATTCATCTACTCATTGCACAGGAAATATTTTATTTCCCAAAAGTTCAAAAAGTTATAACTCTAGAGGGTTATCACTTTTTCGACTGTTTGTTGAAATAAAATATTTCCTGTGCAATGAGTAGATGAATATTTACTTAAAACCATTTAAAAAGGCCTTCTTTTCACTGAGTTTCAAGAAAAGGTCACCCCCAAATCAATATTAAATATTGATATATAAATATATTTGGGGGTGACCTTTTCTTGAAGCTCAGTGAAATGAAGGCCTTTTTCAATGGTTTTAAGTAAAAGGTCATCCATCCATTGCACAGGAAATATTTTATTTCACAAAAGCCCCAAAAAGTTATAACCCTAATATATTATATATTTTACAATAGTTAACTATGGTGCGTGAAGTGTAACCATGTGACAGCTTAACTGTATTTGGCTGCTGGACAATGGCGTTGTTGTAATCTGAACCAACGGACTTATGGCTGAATGTTGACATAATTAGTTGTCATATTTTGTATACTGTATCCGAGCTAAGTTCCAGTTGTACTGTGAACAAATTTGTGTAAGGTATTACTTCACCGACACCTTCTATCGGGTTACCGTGGTACTACTTTTACCCACCTTATGATTGAATTGTGCAGGGAACAGTAATCGATAGAAACATCGTATTTTACGGGAAATAAGACTGAATACGTCCACCGCTGTGGTCTCGAGGTAGTGTGCTGCCTTGTCACGCAGCGGGCCCGGGTTCGATCCCCGGTCGGGACAGTTTTTCTGAGTGAGGTTTTTATTGGGGTTTTTCCTCATCTGTAAGACAAATGTCAGAAAAACTTTAAGGCCCAAACGGTCCCCGAAATCAAATGGCCATCGCAATCATCATAGATTAAGCTTTAGGATTAGGGACTCTCCTGGCGCACCACTATCATCGTCATATCATCGGGGCAACGTAACCGCGCCTTCCCCAACCTCAGAAGTGGATTACAAGTACGCCATGCCAGGAGAGAAACACCAGGAACGTCGAAAGACAACCTGGGGCATTCGCAAAAAAAAAACTGAATACAAGGCAAAATGGTACCAATAATTAGGAACTTCCTTCATTTCTTATTTATTTAGTACAAAAAATATATATGGGGCTACCTAATCAAAGTTTACGTTATCTCTATGATGTCGATAGATGACCTTTATTTACAATTTCATTTCGAGCAGAATTTATGCTTCATGATGATGTATCTGTAAATTCTGCTGTTATTTTCACATCCTCAATGGCCAATGTAGGATATTGTTCACTAAACTGTTTTGAAAACATTCAAAATTATTTGTTTCTCTCCGCTTTTCAAAAGTTCTTCTTTTTGATGCTTTGAAAATTTTGTAGGAGCAACATCTGCTTTGAAACAATTGAAATTCCAATGTATTCTGCTTTATACGTGCGTAAGAATAAAACAATTCTTATTTAATATATTAAAATTGTAATTAAATATGTTTTAAGATCTTTCCATAAAACGTTCAAATTAAAACGCAACCCTAGCGCCTGACAACCAGCCGGCAGACCAAGCGGTCAAAGCACCCCCATTTCCCGGTCAGTGAACAGGCGGGACGGCGGGAAAGCAGGCCCCATTTACATTCATGTTACTCCTTTTTATTGATTACTTCTGTGATACACGCGTGTTTTCCTAAGTTTTTTTAATCAACTTGTGAATTTGTGTTCAAGTGTGACTGTGCTTTTTTCAGTTTAACATGGTGTATAATCTACCACTGAACAGAGGTTATTCTTACTTTTGAGAAATCATCATCATCATCACTCCAAGGATTAGGCAATTGCCCGTTCCTACTTCATAATGCATCAGCCCAACGTCTTCTAGGTCTTCCACCATCACGTCTTCCTCTTGCTTGATAATTTCTTGCTAACAATGGATATCTCTCCTTACTCATTCCATCCATATGATCAATCCATTTCTGTCTGTAATTCGTGACCTTATCCAATAAAGGCTGTACTTTCAATTCTTCTCTTATATCCTCATTTCTTATTCTATCAAGTCTTGTACATCCTTTAACTTGTCTTAGGAACCTCATCTCCGCCGTCTGTATTCTATCCTTCTGTTTTTTCACTGGAGCCCAAGTTTCACATCCATACAATATTGTGGGAACCGCCATAACATTATACATTTTTATCTTGGTTTCTTTTCTAATTTTATTTTTGAATTTTCTCTGTATTGTTCCACACACCGTCTGAAATTTATTTATTTTGGAGTCAATATCTCTTTCCACATTGTAGCCAACATCACAGCCCAAATATTTGAAACTAGACACCTGTTCTATACTTTGATTTTCTAAAATAATTTTGGATCTCACTGGATCTCTTCCTCTAAAAGCCATGGTCTTCGTTTTCCTTACAGAAATCTTTAGATCGTATAATTTACATATTTCATTTAATGCATGCATAGATTTCTGTAAGTCGTCTTCATTTTTCTGTATTATGATTACATCGTCAGCAAATAGAAGATTATTTATGCACACTTTATTATCCATTCTTATTCCTGGATTCACTAAAACTTTCCATTTATTTAAAATATCGTCTATATATATATATATATATTATATATATATATATATATATATATATATATTAAACAAAGTGGGTGATAAACTACATCCTTGTCGTAATCCAGTATTTGTTTTGATTGTATCTGTTCTTTTGAATCCGGTATCTATAATTATATTTGTGTCTTCATATAATTTCTTTATTGTTTCAACAAGGCACAGCGGGTATCCTTTCATTCGTAATATTTCCCATAATTTTTGTCTGTTTACTCGATCGAAGGCCTTATCCAAATCTATAAATCCTATGTGAGTTTCTAAGTTATGTTCTCTTCTCTTTTCTATGAGTTGTTTCAGTGTAAAGACATTGTCTATACATGACCTTCCCTTTCTGAATCCACTTTGATTTTCATTTATTATTACTTCTGTTATGTTTCTCAATCTATTATTTATTATTTTCGTATATATATTGTAGCCAGTATTCACTAAGCTAATCCCTCTGTAATTCTCGCAATTTCTCCGGTCTCCTCTTTTGAATATATTCTTCACAATTGCTGTTTTCCAAGTGGTTGGAATCCCATAGGTCTGCCAACATATATTAATTAGATGAAGTATTCGTAGTTTACACAATATTCCACTATATTTGACTAACTCCATATTTATATTATCTAATCCTGTTGCTTTCCTATTCTTAGTGGTTTTCAAAGCCATTTCTAATTCATTTATGTCTATTACATCAATATTTTCCACTTTTATTTCTTCCTCATTGTTCTCTTTTCCTTCAATTTCCTCCTTTTTCCAAAGTTTTTCATAATGTTGGATCCATTCTTGTTCTGGGATTATATTCAATCTGGCAGAATCTTTCTCAGTCTGATTTAGATGTTTCACTAATTTATAACCCATTTCTTGTCTTCCATACATATCATGTTCTACTGAGCTTATAAATTTATCCCATGACTCCTGATGGGCTTTTCTTATAATGCTTTTAGCAATTCTCCTTTTCATTTTATATTCTTCATAAGATTCTTATGTTTTCAGTCGTAAGTATGTATGATATGCTTTTTGTTTTTCATTCACTGCATTTTGTATATTCGCATTCCAAGTTCTCAAGCCCTTCCTATTTCTTATTCTATTTTTCTTTCCTAATATCTCATTTGCTGTTTTATGTATTACATTTGATATAGCCTATTTCCCCATTCAATATTTATATCTTCTGACGTCGCTATCGCTGATATATATTTATTCATTCTGCTTTCATAATGTTGTCTAATACTTTGATCTTGTAATAAATATACTTTATATACTTCTTCTTAGTTTCTTTTGTTCTTTATGTTATTTTTCCGCCATTTAGCTATTATGTTTATTTTACTTATCACGAGATAGTGATCAGAGTATATATCGCTGCCTCTATGTACTCTCACATCTGTTACCAAGGCTCCAAGCTTGTTGTTTACGATTAAATAGTCAATTATTGATCTTGAGTTATATCCACTTCTTGTATATTTATGTATGTCCTTTTTCGGAAATAGGTATTCATTATTTTTAATTGATTATAGGTTGAAAACTGTCTCAAATCCTGTCCATTATCATTTATTGTTATTTCTCCATTATATCCTATTACATTAGGTATAGGGACATTGCCTACTCTGGCATTTAAGTCTCCACTTATTATTAGATGATGATCTTTTGTATATTTATCAACTAATGTTTGTAATGTTTTATATTTTTTTTTTTGTTTCTTCTTTCTTACCTTCCTCTGGGGCATACACAGCAATTATCATCATATATCCTCTTTCAATTTTAAATCTGGCTATCAGGATTCTTTCATTTATAAACTCATAGCTATTCAATTTGTTCTTCCATTTTTCATCTATTAAAATTGCTACTCCACACTGCGCTCTTGTTGTCTGTTCTACTCCGCTATACAACATAGTATAGTGTTTTAAGTCCTTTGTTCCTTTTAGTTTCTTTTTTGTTTCTGTTATTGTTGCTATATTTATTTCTTTTTTCTTTAATTCTCTTTCTAATTCTTCTTCTTTTGTATTTATTCCCCTTACGTTCCAATTTCCTAATTTCAAAATGTCCTTTATTCCAAATCGTATCCTTTTATCTTGCTTGGGTCGGTTCCTTTTATGACAATCCGGCTGATTTCCATGAAGCTTCTCAGTAAGATGAATGTCTCCTGGAAGCGTTACGAGCGCTTCGCAGGACAAGGATGGTGGAAGGGCTGCTTCCTCTGAGCCTCCAAACATGCTCCTCTGGGTATCCACCCCCCAAGAGAGGGCTGCTTCTTCCGCTCTTCAAGCCCTACAAGTTTAGCTGTGCTATTCCTTGTCGCCCTGTTGACCGTTGAAGACTTGACGAAGATGTGGCCGCCCAATATGGATACAGACGCCATTCCCTCGTTGTGAGCTATACTTAGTTCCCCTCGCCTCTTACCCACCAGCAAGATTAACCTAAGTCAGTCTTCCCCAGTAGGGTCGTCTGGTTCATCGGGTACTAAGCCCCTCCCCCCACCACGTCAAGGTGATAGCTCCTGGGGGGGGAGTTTTGAGGAGAAATGCAAAGAATAAATCTTACAAAAGCTGTCGCCGTAATTTTTGCCGTCACTTCCCTAAAGCAACTGTCCCAAATAAAGCCACGAATTCAAATCGTCGAGCATAGAACTTAAAGAAAATATTCGAACTGTGACCTCCAACATTTGAAATCATGAATTGGATAGCGTGTTTCAAAATCTTCTTCGCTGGTGTGAACGTTATACTGAAGCTGAAGGAAGTAATTTTGAAAACCTTTTGTTATAGGATAAGGAATAAACACCACAAAAATAGATTTTATTCCATTACAATATCTAATTACTTTCACAGCTACTTAGATTGATTTGGTGAGATTACCTTGCGATATTCGTGAGGCGCTAGGGTTTCGTCTTAAAATGAAGGTTCTGTATATATCCCCCTTTATTTCGAGCATTAGAGAGCGAACTACATTTTCTTACATACTTAAAGGTAAAACCATTATTCGACCAATGTAAACGCAGTTATACACGTGGTTTGTTTACTGGAACTTAGCTCGGAAGAGATATAATGAGACATACTTTTCTACAAGTGACAGCCAGTGAGATTTATAAATGTCAATCACATACTTAAATCTCACGTACTGTATATGCACTGTTCGAGGAACCAAATATTCTATTCACAAAAACTTGTCAATTACAATGGGCTAGATATGTAATAAAATGTGCTGCATCTAACACAGAAGTCATTAGCAGTCTTGCTCTCCAGTAATTTGAAGTTTTGGAAGTTTCCTGTTTGACGGCTGAACAATTATTGTTGAGGTGTTTATCATCCGTATCTTCCTCTGGGTGTTATATAAAATGCATCATGGGGTAAACAATATAATGAGCTTGTGTAGATGTTTTTCAAGGCAGTCGTGACCTGTAGTTAATATAAATTGCGGGACTCCTGTCTTCCCTAGTGGTTCTGGTATGGGGTCAGTGTTGGGAAGGAGGCATTCCCCTTACTTGTTTTTTTTTAATGATTGATGTCTGTTTTTACCCAAGTCTGAAAATTTTTGGACTCGTAAAAAGAACCTCAAGCTTAAATTGAAATACCTGAGCAAAACTTAATCGGCATTTACGATTAAAGTAATATCTACTAGATCTTTTTCAGGCGATGTGGTAACCACTTGTCACTTTTAATTAAATTAGCTTAGTTAAGTAACTCCCAAGCGTTTGTCGTATAATTTTTTTTTCCTTCTTTGATCCGAGGCTTGGTCCTTGGGACTGCGAGCAATGTATAAGATACACCTTGAAGTGGGTTGCTAGCCCGTTTTCATGGCGGGTTTATAATTAGGGGTTTCCTCTCTAGGCCGATTGCCTTCACCCAGCACCAGAACTCAGCCTGCCCCGTTTTATTTCGGAGTTGTCTATCCTAGATGGGTTATCTTGCAGCACTAACGAACCTCATCAAGGCAGTAGATGTATAGTTGCCTCTTCCGTCAGGTACACCGTACCGAAGGACTCCTTCTCCGCTGTATCTGCCTTTGAGGTCTTCACCGTAACCCTGGTAAGGGGCCCTCACAAGGTACTATCAGCTGGGCAAACTGAACCAAGGGTTTTTACGAGGTATTACCCCTCCCCCTCACCCTTTTTTCAACCTGGCTTGGGACAGGCTGTGACGGGTTTTGATGCGCAACACAGAAATTAGGGACAAATGTCATATTCAAGACATGACCAAATTTATTATAGATAGACGAAAATATTGGAAAAAGTCATATAGAAAGAATGGGAGACAACCGACTTGCAAAAAGAGTTAAAGAAGATAGACCAGTGGACGGGAGAAGAACAAGAGGAAGGCCAACCAAGAGATGGATAGGCAGTGGATGCACATCCAATACGTCTTCCTCCGAAGAGTGATTTTGGAAAAAAAGAATGAAAATCCTACAAATTATGAATAAGAAGAAGAAGAAGTAACTCTCGATAAGGAGCACCATGTCTATGTAGACTTATTTATCAAATGTATTATAAGTATGAGAAGATTTAAAGGATGACTTATTTAAAAAGAAAGAGAGAAACTTAATTAAGAAACATTGTACTTCTACGAAAGACAGATGGAATGTTGGACCTTTACCAACTGGCTAAAACATAAACAAACAAACAAACAAGAAACGTTGTGAGCAAACAATAATTGTTAGTATTCACATAACATGAGTGTATTAAACAAAACTCAGTATTATGTAGGTACCACTTTATTTAACGGCGCTCTTTAAAGTCTTACGTCATTACCGTCGTAATTTAAATCTGGGCGGGAAACTGTTGACAAATTTTGTTCAAGAGTTTCTTATTTTAGGCTTGAGGTTCTTTAACATGATGTAATCCTATGACACGGAACTCGCGACTTTGCATCCAATCTGAAGGAAACCTTACTCGCGATTTTGACGGCCTGAAGAAGTCAGATTTGAACTCGAAAATCTCGGAATCAGAAGAAAGAATGTTATTTATTTATTTGTTTAGTCTGGTGGAGTTAAGGCTGTGCGACCTTCTCTTCCACTCACCAGGAACTTCAACATTACGTTACATTCAAGTATAAAAAATCATAATAATAGACCTACTAAACGATTGTAGATGTAACTTTTAAAACCCAAGAATACTTTAGCTATCAATTTAACTGGCAGTGCTACCAGGAAATCCTATCTCTCATCATGTACCTCCATTCCAAGCGCGACAGGCCTAGAAGGCCCTTGGCCTACCAGCCGGCTGCTGGCCTCACATCCACATGTGTTAATCACAGTGTAGGGGTGACATGTGGTCAGCATGCCGGATCCCCCAGCCTTTATAGCTGATCTTCTCAACCTGGAGTCGCTACTTATTGTAGCTACCCAAATGCCTCACAATGCTGGGTGGGCACCGATTCCATACTGGCCGAAATTCTATGAGAAAATTTCTTCCCCCATGGGGGACTCGAACCAGCACAAGTCTCATAGCTCTGCGCCAAGGCTTCTTGCCTTAACCACTCGGCTACGGCGCTGTACTCTCATCGTATACCTGGCACCTCGTCTTCTCGGCTAAGGCATGATAACCATAAAATAAGAGTCCCGGGTATTTAGGTCTGGAATTGGGCATAGGATTAACAATTCCACCCTAAAAGAAGTCCTAAGACAATCAAGCCGGACTGATCAAATCATGGCAACCTGACAGTCGCAGAATTAGAGAGGTTTGGAGGAGAGTTCTTAGGGAGGCGCCAGATACGTTGATGACTAATTGATTATTTCTGTAAACTGGACAATCCGTCCTTAGTAATTCTGCCCGAAGGCAGGTCCTTCACTGCAATCATACCATTTTCATACTATGCTTGCACTTTACTAGGGAATTGTGTAGGTGTGGTAGCTTCCCGTTGCTTTCCACACCGGTGAAGGATGATGGTGGTGATGATAGTGATAACGATGATGATGATGATGAAGGCCATATGATTTCGGGGACCGTTTGGGCCTTAAAGTTTTCCTGACATTTGTCTTACAGATGAGGAAAAACCCCGATAAAAACCTCACCCAGAAAAACTGCCCCGACCGGGGATCGAACCCGGGCCCGCTGCCTGACAAGGCAGCACGCTACCTCGAGACCACAGCGGTGGACAACTGGACAATAATAACATTAATATCTAAAAACACATTAAAGTTAATTGAAATATTGATAAATCTTAATTTACTATGTTTACAAAATAAAATAAAATAATAATTAGAAAAAATCTATTAGCGAGGCATTTCCATTCGTTAGTTATTTTAAAAAATCGGGGATTCTATGCCATAATGCTACCAACATAAATTCAAATAAAAACATGGAAACAACACACATTTATCTTGCAGTATGTGAATAATTAACTTATAAAAACATATAAGTAAAACTTGCTCAAAGCGGAATCGCATGGGATCAATTTTTTCCGCGTTAGACAAAATTCCGCATTATAAAAAAACTTAAACTTGTTAATAAATCTTAGATTATAGAGTACCATTAATAATCTTAGATTGTAGAGTACCGTATATGTCTTCTTTTACGTACCTTGGATTAATTGTAGTTCCGCTGCCGTTGAAAAGTGAAATATAGTATGTACGAGCGACTTCGACGGTAACGTGCGAAAAAAGTCGCTTTTCGTCAGAGTTAAAAATGTCTCTTAGGCGCGTATCCTGAAATTAAAGTATGCAGTTTCGGTTTCCCTCACTAACTACACCTTTGTCCACAGTCTTTAATTCCCCACACATTTCATTCCACACTACATTGGTGTAGTCTTTTAAAACTGTCCAGCCAACCTGAAGATTATTTGAAATCGCTTTTTCCTAGGGATTTAGCAACAGCTAGAGCTTGACTTCGGAGCATTGGTCCGGAAATTTGGATATTTTTGGTCGTGCACTTGTAGAACACTCCCACACTATTTCGTTGATTTATTTATTTATTTATTTATTTATTTATTTTAGCTTTCTCTTCATTTGACCATTTCCTTGCATCCATTCATTCATATTTTTTTGTGTGTTTTAAAGCCTCATAAACTTGAGTTTTTTCACATTTAAATTTAGTCATTGTTTCGTGCACCGAACGTTTTTTTTTCTTTATCTTCAATCGCTTTCACTTTTTATTCCGTAAATTCAGAACGCTACCTGTGAAAGATCGGTCTCAGAACTTAGATTAATTTAAGATTTTACAATGCAGTGGTTATTCGTAAGACAGGTACAGTATTTGTATTTCGTATAACGGGTGCGCAGTGAGGCCAAAAGAAAATTTCAGGTAAAGCCGGCGGCAGGAATATTTTTTTTTGCCTTACGGCTATTCAACGAAGTGGAAACTAATTTATTTCTCTCTTTGTCTTTCCCCTTTATAAAATTGTTTTTTCATGAATTGTGTAGAAATATCCTTCCGTTTCCGCGTTGGACAGATTCCGTTTTATGCAAAATAAACGTAAAATTATTATTATTTCGCCGGGACCAATATATTTTTTTCACGTTGGACAGATTTCCGCAATATTCACGTTCCGAATTAAACAAGTTTTACTATATCGACGGTAGGCAATGAAAACCTCGTAACTCCATCAGTCATTGAAAACCACAAAACTTCAGTAACCAGCACAGAAATATGTGATGCATAACCTGTTTGTTATAACGAGACTAAAAATAATTAGCGGAAAATTTAAATAAAGACTTGAGTAATACAATAGAACTAAAAATAATGATAAAATATGCTGAAGGACTTTAAATTATAAGGAACGCGAGACAAGAGGTTTTTTTAAAACAAACCCTTGAAAGAAGGGTTGTGTTTAAGATAGCGATCAGCACTGTGAAACATACCAAAGTTAATGAAATAGCTATTTTATGAGACAGGGAAGTTAAAAAACCTCGAGGGAGGTTGCGAAACAGATAGAAATTCAATCTGGGGAAATATTAGATGTAATGACTTGGTTTTCTTCTTTTATTATTTATTATTACCAAAGGCATTACTAATTACTAGGTAGCGTGTCGAGGAAATTATAGGAATGCATGAAGTGAGAACAGGACTTTAGTAAGAATTTAGCACACTAATCTTCGACATAAAAGAAGGCCATTGACACGGTTTACAAAACACTTTAATATAACTATGAGAACAGGTTAAACATATTATCAGTAGGCTACATATGAAAAATGCTTAAGATCGAACCTGCAAATAAACTGGGGAATTTGGAAACACCATTTAGTATTAAATTAGCTTAAGAGAGAAATATAGGCTCATTTTTGGTTTAAGTTTGATTATAATTTAAATTTTGAACATTCCCGAGAGAATTGAAAAACTCTATTGCAAACTCTACTTACGTAATTACGAAATGGGCCCAGCAGGGCACTGGCATGTCGCCGGGACCCTGCCCTGCGACCTCACTGTCCGATGGCTGCCGACCGGACTGACCTCCTCCTTGACTCCTGCAGGATATATATATATATATATTTCTAGTTTTTTGTTACTATCTAAAATATTTCCCCAGATTAAATTTCTATCTGTTTCGCAACCTCCCTCGAGGTTTTTTAACTCCCCTGTCTCATAAAATAGCTATTCCATTAACTTTGGTATGTTTCACAGTGCTGATCGCTATCTTAAACACAACCCTCCTTTCAAGGGTTTGTTTTAAGAAACCTCGTCTCGCGTTCTTTATAATTTAAAGTCCTTCAGCATATTTTATCATTATTTTTAGTTCTATTATATTACTCAAGTCTTTATTTAAATTTTCCGCTAATTATTTTCTGCTCGTTATGACACTGTTGAGAACACGGACTTCAAATGTATTAGTAACTTGACTTGTATTCTGTAGTAAAATATGTGGGAACTATTGCTTATCAATTTTCATGATTATTTAAAATAGTTATTTGTTTCTCCTGTAAAATTTACCAAAATGGATTTGCTAGGTTTTCATTGCCCACCATCGATATGTTGATTTTTTTTAAATGTGAGAAATGCCTTAAAAAGAAATGAGAAGTTGAGCTCAAAGTAAGCTAAAATCACATTATTTATAATGTAAAATATGTATCAGTCATTTCTCAGACAGTGTAGCCAACTTATCACAAAAACCCGCTATTAAACAAGTGAACAGTAAACTAATCTCATGTACTAACTCGTCCATTTTCTCGCCCTGATTTGCCCAAACTGACATGAACTTGCCCACCTAACATTTACTTTTCATTTTCTCAACCTAACTTGCCCACTAACTAATGTAGGTGGACTCCTGGGATATAATCCCCTTATATGTGAGTAAACATGTTGGCAATTGGCTCTAGTGGAAATGTGTGTTATCAACTTACGATATTGGTCAACATGACGCTAGCAGTAACTTGTTCTCTGATCAAATATTCATAGGTGGCACAGTGGCATGGAATAGCCAAAAATTATTCCGTTTGCTTTTAAAATATGTTATAGTTTGACAGTCTCTAACATAGGGTGGAAGAAAATTCCATGTTCTGGTAAGTGAAACTGTAAAAGATTGTAATAGATAGTGTGATGATAGGGATATACAGGACAATGTGATGATAAGATCAGGTGCCCAAATTATATGTGTCAGAAAGACTAAAGTAGTGGTGATAGATAGGTGACAATGTGTTTAGTATTTTATAGAGACGGGGTCAGGTTTGGATTGTTTTTCGATCTCCAACACAAAGCTCATGTAGCTCACTGTTATGCAGTCTTCTCCATTTGCTTGTCTGTTCATCTCTCTGATCCAAAAGTATTGTTGTTCCTATGTATTTTAATTCTGCCACTTCTTCAAAACTTCCTTTATTTGTTCTTAATCGATCAAATTCATCTATAATTCTGAAACTACCACGAACATCTGCAGTTGCTATATTGAGGTTTACTTCAGGGCATGACTGCTTAGCAAAACATCTTCATAGAATTGGCGTATTAATGTCTCCTGAGGGTATATTGTGTTCTCAAGGGGTGAAATGGACAGAGAAGATTAAACAAACTGTGCAGCTCTTCAAAATTATCAAGATGTGACATCCAAGTATTGGAAAGCAAAAAAGAATAACTTTGTTCTTAAATATCTGCTCTTATTTAATAATGTGTTTTTATGTGTAACCATATTTTTAGTTTTATTGACTTCCAACTCCAGTTTATTAGTGTTGTTAAAAGAATATGTATATTTGGCTTTTAGTATTACCTTACTGGCCAGCCTCATGGGTTAGTGGTCAGAGCTTCTGACTACAGTTCATAGAGTCCCAGGTTCATTTCCTGGTCATACCACTGATTTTTTTTCTTAAAGGGAATTATTCCTGTGGTCACCCATGGTCTGGATTTAGTTTAATTTTAGGTTTAAGGACTCTCCTGGCACTTCATTATCATTCATCACTTATATCATCGGGGTAACATAACACTGCCTTCCAGGCACCCCAACTTAAGAAGTGGGTTAGAATTCTGCCATCATATACGAATAGCGGATTAATACCAATGATTTAAATTCCTTCTTTTATCCTCTAAATATTTTGAAACAGACACTAAAAATAATTATTTTCTAGAAATCATTTATTAAGTACTTTCTATGAATGAAAATTATGTCAGTAGTTTTTAAAATATTTTTTACTATTGTAAGAGTTAAAATTCATAGTTTTCTGCCCAGGAGCAGGTCTTTCACTGCAAACTCAACATTCTCCACTCTTTCCTTAACTCAGCTTTCCTTTTTGTATCTGCATACAAACCATTTATTTTAATATTGTCTATCATCTGATGGCTTTTTCTGCCTCTAACTTTATTTCCATTGGCCATCCTTCTAGAGCATCAATCAGCAGGCAGTTTCTTCTTAGTCAGTGGCCAATCCAATTTATTGTCCTCATTATGAGTTCCATTGTTCTTCCTTCACCCACTCTGTCTAGCACATCTTTATTTTTAGTTTTGTCCGTCCATTTTATATGTTCCATCCTTCTCCATATCCACATCTCAAAAGCTTCCAGTCACTTTTCCTCATTCCATCGTAATGTCCAAGTCTCTGCAGCATAAAATGCTACACTCCACACAAAGTACTTCACTAGCCTCTTCTGTAATTCTTTTGTCAAAGGTCTGCAGAAAATACTTTTCTTCTTGTTAAAAGCTTCTTTTGCCATTGATATCCTCTACTTTACTTCTTGACCGCAGTTCATGTTACTACTGATAGTACAACCCAAGTATGTAAGAGTTAAAATATTTTTATGCAAATGATATATTAATGAATATTTGTAAAATACATAATGAATCTCCATTGAAGTCACTATGCAAAGCTTTTAAATTATAAATTAGTAACTTATTCTTAGTCTTCCTCAACTATTAGCTGTATAAATTTTATAAGGGGTCTTTTGGAAACAATGTTTCTTCATCTTCTGTTTGTAGTTTGGCACTGACTGCTGTTACAAAATCATTCAGTACCAAACTACAAACAGAAAATAAAACATTGTTTTTGGAAGGCCTCTTATAAAAAATTATACTGCTAATAGTTGAGGAAAACTGAGAATAAGGTACCAATTTTATAATTTAAATGCTTTAAATTAAATATTGTCATTTTACAGATTATACCAGATCAGAAACAAGTTTCTCCATCATTAGTCTTCTGTTGATGGTGATGGGATTTATATTCTCAACCTATACATTCCGCAACCCTCGCTACATGTTCAAGAGATTGGCTGGAGGTATACATTTCCTGACAGGTATTAATATATTTTTTAATTAAATTAATATTGTGAAGCTAAAGCTATTACTTAGATAGAAATTAGTAAATTAATAAACACAATTAAATTATTGTAATCAATGGTAAAGGGAATTTTTTTTGCCTGAACCGGGAATCGAACCCCGAACATTCATTGTGTATTTGTGAATGATTCGTTGCATTTGAATGTGGGACCAAGAGAGTAAGGTAACAGGAGGATTTATGCTTGAATGGGAATGAAGCTTGAATTAGCTCAGTGATCAGAGTGTTAGCGTAGAAAGCTAAAGTTCAGGGTTTGATTCCCGGTTCAGGCAAAATTGTTTTCTTTACCATTGATTAAAATATATTTTTATCTATGTTTTCATTATTAATTTAATACTTCTTACTGAAGGACAAATTATATTTGAAGATAAAAATATATGCTCAGAACATATATATATAAAGATATATGAACAGAACTAATTATTAATAAATTGAGTGACTTAACTCACCATATAATTGTTGATTTCTTGAAAACTAGTTTCGAAACATCTTTGTATCATCTTCAGCTCTATCTAACTGTTGAATTGGTGGTTGGCGATCCAATAGGTAGCTTTCTGCTCCCTCTGTTGGCTGACTGATAAACTTCCAGTTTATTTTTTCCCTGGGTTCATCAAAGTTCATCAGATAGCCAACAGAGGGAGCAGAAAGCAACCTACAGGATGATACAAAGATGTATCAAAACTAATTTTCAAGAAATCTACAATTATGAGGTGAGTTGTTAAATCTAACTCAATTCATTGTTTAAAATAAACCTCATAGTGTCACCCCCTTTAATTATTAATGACAACTAAATATATTCAAGCTATTAGATAGGGTTGCACAATACAGAGGTCATTAGAATGGATATTAACAGAATCCCAAAACAAATTCTTCACTACAGACCACTTGGGACGAAGAAATGTAGGAAGACCCAGTAAAAGATGGAGAGACCAATTGTAATATGAGATCAGAACAGACCTAAAAGTCTAATGATTTAGTGATTTTCTAACAGTTGAGTTAAATTCATTGCCGTAACATAGAGTGAAGAAAGGCTTGAAATTTTTTCCAAGAAATTATCTGGCAACTTTTCAGTAGCTATTATTTCTGCCATCATGGTAATACGTGGAAATGTCCCAAGAACAATAAAACTGTGTTAATGACAATGGGGTTTTGTTTGAGCTGTCAAATGTGTAGGACATCGTGATAAATTGTTCTGCATTCTTTTGTCTGAAATGGCATTGAGCAGTTTTATAAATACATCATAAAATAACTCACTTCTTTCTCACACAACTTGTAAAGATTCCTCAGGCTTCAAAGCAACCATTTCCATAGACATAAAGAGGTAGATTGGCAACAGGCCATCTAGCAATGAAATAGGAAGTTACTGTGAATGCCATCTTGGGAGACTTAACCCCCTCGCTTCAGGTTTAAATGCTCAATGCATTTCTCCAGGAAACATATTTAAGTCACTGTAAATTATATTGTCTATTTTCAAACATTCAAAACAAACAAAAGGTAACGGTACTTGAGATCACATAAAGGTGATGGCCAAAACTCATTCCTCTACTATTCATAAATGTTAACAAAAGATTACCCACCAAGTGATGTATAAAATATTGCAAAATATATAACAGCAGAGTTAAGAGAATGTACCTCGTCTTTTGAGGTGAATGGGTTAATGGGTTTTAGTTGTGAAGAATGATAAAAAGTATTTTAAAATTACAATAGAGAGTATCATTATGTTAAATTTGAAGAGAAAAATTTTTGCCTAGACCGGGATCTTTGGTTTACTGTACCAGTGCTTTTCCAACTGAGCTACTGTGGCGAGTTCCAATCTAGATGCAAATTTTTCTCTTATATATGTTGTAATTCCCACATACCAAATGCTTGAAGCTGTGGCTTCATCTTTGCAAATGGCGGCTTCTTGATTAAGAAGACTTTATTGGGAATTTAAACATTACTTTTAAAACCAGTAGGGCTTCTATTGAGTTTTTTTATAATTAATTTAACACATCTCATTGAAGGATAAATTAAATTTGAAGAGAAAAATTTTCGCCCAGAAACATCAATATAATTATAAAAACATCAATAGAAGCCCTACTGGGTTTAAAAGTAATTTTTAAATTCCTAATAAAGTCTTCTTAATCAAGAAGCCGCCATTTACATTTGCTGCGCAGGAATTACAATGTATATAAGAGAAAAAACTGCATCTAGATTGGAACTTGCCCCGGTAGCTCAGTTTGAAGAGCATTGGTACGGTAAACAAAGGTACCGGGTTCGGGTCCCAATCTGGGCAAATATTTTTCTCTTTAAATTTATTTTATCATTCAATGAGATGTGTTAAATTAATTATAAAAACATTAACATTATGTTATTATTATATCTGGTTTCCTATAAAGATCAAGTAGCTCGCTGTTACGTAGTTTTATCCATTCACCCGTCTGTTCATCTCTCTTTAGTCCACATTTTCCTAACAACAGTTGCATGCTGAATCCTACTTTGAAAATTTCCCACAGAAGAGTTGTGATGTACTTAAAAAAATATATCTGCCATTTTTTTACTACAAGACACAGAAATCAAAGTCTGAATCCAGCAACGGCAACCCGCTGTACTTAGCAATGGACGTCCCTGCTTGACTTCGAATGGGATACAGCGAGGTGGGTGCAGCGCAGACAGTAAGTAGTAAGGGTTATCCGTCAAGTGAGGAGTTGTATTACTTCCTTGTAATTAAAATGAGAGATTTGGCACCGGATTCTAGTGTATTAAAGTTAAAAGCAGTAGATAATTTTTTGGTTCTGGTCTTGGCACATCACAATGCTTTTCTGGGAGAAAATTTAAGGTAGGTTTCGGCATGCAATGGTCGACAGTTCTCTTTTAAGAAAATATTTAATTAATACACACCTTTTTAATTATGTCAGGTAATTAGAATGAGAAATATCATTATTTTATCACAAGTTACTTTTTATCATAAGTAATGCCATGAGTGATTTCCAAATTATTGATAAATTCACAACTCACAAAGTGAGGAGTGAATTTATCTAGAGAATTTGGAAATCAAGAGTGGCATTTGTTAGGACTATTTAACGAATAAAATTAAGCTGTTTACTCACAAATCATTATTTAAATATAGTTATTTTAAAAATTTATATATTTAATGTAAATGGTGATGTTTGAAAAAACAATGAGATACATTTGTTATGCTTCATTTGTTCATTACTGCAACCAGATCATATTATTTATTGCCAAAGGTTCACAATGTTGTAAGAATGCACCCTAGTGGAGAAAAAATAAAACAGATCAAACTGTTTATAACCAACATTATAGGTTATTAATTCATTTCTGATGTCCTATGATGTAAATTATATTTTTCTGGAGTGTAAATTTGTGGGAAATAATACGTTTAAGAATGTGCAAAAGAGGTTTTTTTTATTGTGGTATAATCAATTACTACAAATGTTTTTCTATTATATCCCGCATGCAGTATCTGTTTACATCCGTGCACTATATATACAATCTCATAGCCATATTTCTTGGAGGGTCAGTCACTGCAAAATAATGCTCTGACCTATTCAGAATGTTAAAAAGGAGGAGCTTGATTTTAATATGATAAAATTAAACTGATAAAATTGAGATGAAAAACAACTGTGATTGGTTGTACATCAAAAATCATTGAAATGTGATTGGTTATTGACTCCCATTTGGGGCATGAGTTAAATAGTCATAGTAAATAAGTAGAGTGTGTATTCATCTCACCTCATAGTAGTTAGTTCTTTTAAAACATGTTTCAAAACAAATCTTATGTTTTATCACCAGCTTGTCCAGACTGTTGATTTTTACGTTATCAGCCCTGGATGTTGACTCCTACTCCCTCTTTTTGTTGTCCAAAGAACTTGCTTATCAAATCTCTCTCCCTGGGAATTTACATCCAGAAGAACAAGGGGGAGAGAGATTTGTTATGCAAGTTCTTTGGACCACATAAAGATTGAGTAGGAGCTGACAATGTAAAAATCAACAGCCTGGACAAGCTGAAGATAAAACATAAGATTTGTTTTGAAACATGTCCTAAAAGAACTCAACTACTGTGAGATAAGGTGTTTCTACTCTTAATTGCTGGAAAAATAGTTCTTATACCCAAAGGTTACCTTCCTGATTATGTATTTTGTATTCAAATGTTGTCTCCCTGATATTACTGAACAGTTAACACTCAATAATATACATAAACATATGATTGTGGTCAGTTTAAATATTAGTTATTTGAAAATACATTGCTTTATATTATTATCTAATACATTTAAATATTTTCTTCAGCTTGGTATTAATTTACTACATACTATTTAGTTTATATCATTCTCCTTTGCATGAATTCATTGTATGTCATAGTATGTTTTACATTTTGAAATTTTCTCCTAAATTTGTTTTGTTTTATTTCATAATATCTTTAAATCCTTCTTCAGTCTGGAATTAACCTACTTTATTCCCCTTGCATTACTATTTTTTATTTGTATGTGTCATAAATTATGTAAACATGAAACTGGCCTCCTAACCTTACAATATATTTCTCTTTATATTATTTCTGTGACTGAACTGTACCCGAGCACGAGCATTCGCTCATTCAGGTGTCAGTATCGTGTATAATATTTATTTGTAAATAAAATTTATTCTTATTCTTAATTATCATTTCTATATCACTTAATAATATCTGACATGAGTGACTCAGAAGTACCTAAAAAAAAGGAAAAAGGCTTTGCAACAAACAAAAATGTTATATTATTAAGGATGCAAGAATGAGAAATGCAAAGTACAAAAACTACAAGGGAAAATTAAAGAAATTTTTGGAGTTCCAGTTCGTAGAAAAGCATAGCCTGGATAGGATTATGAAGTAGTACATATTTTAAGTCATCATCATCATCCGGTATCATGGCAGCTGCCGCCATCTTCCGGAAACCAAACACCATTCCTCTCTATCCATCCATTGATCTTTCTCCATTCCTCTGATATTCATAGCTGCTTGTACCCCTTCTATCCAAGTTTTCTTCGGTCTTCCTCTCTTCCTCCTTTCCATTGGGGTCCATTCCATAACAATTTTTGGCAATCTTTGCTCTGGCATTCGTTTGACATGACCATACCACTGCAATCTTTTCTTTTCTATGATGTCTATGATGTCCAGCTCCTCTTGTACACCCATAATTTCCCTTATTTCTTTATTTCGTATTCTATCCATTCTAGATTTTTCAGCTGATCTTCTTAAAACATCCATTTCTGTACTTATATTCTTTTCATTTCCCTGGTAGGAATTTGCCAGACTTCAGCACCATATGTTAAAATGCTCTGAATTATGGTTTGATATATTTGTAATTTTCTATTTTTTGTAATATTTTTGCTCTACCAAACAGAGTTTAAAGCATTTATTGCTTGTTTTGTTTGTGCGATTCTATTTTTAATTTCCACTGTGTTATCACCTGAATGGTCTAATTTTATTCCTAAATAAGTGCATTCAATACTAGGTTTTAGTTCTTCTCCATTGATGAAATTTATATTTTCCATTTCTTCTCCTATACACAGATATTTAGTTTTCTCAATGTTTATATAAAGTCCCCATTTTTCATATTCTTCTTTTAGTTTTTTAGCCATATATTCTATGTCATCGTGGTCCTGTGCTATTAATACCTGGTCATCTGCAAAATTTAATGAATATACATGTGTATTTTGGATAGGTATGCCCATTTTTTTACATTTTTTCCTCCAGTCTCTTAGTACTCTTTCGAGATAAATTTTAAATAGAGTTGGAGATAAACTCCAACCTTGCCTTAAACCTTTTGTAATAGTAAATCCCTTTGTTATATGATTTCCAACTTTCATTTTTGAAATAGATCCTTTGTATAATGCTTTTATAGCTTCTACTAATTTTTTGGTAATGTTGGAATCGTCTAAAGTTTCCCATAACATTTTCTGGGGAATACTATCATATGCTTTGGTTAAATCGACACAAAGCAAATGTAAATCTCTGTTAGTTGCTCTCTTTTTTTCTATCATTTGTGTTATGCAAAATATATTATCTGTGCATGACCTACCACTTCTAAAACCAGATTGTTCTTCCATTTCTTTATCCTGGTACTCTATATCAACCATTTTACTTAGTATACGTCCATATATTCTACTTAATGTACTCATTACTGATATGAGTCTATAATTTTCACACTTTCTCTTGTCTCCCTTCTTATGTATCGATGTTATAATAGAAACTTTCCACTCTTCTGGCACTTCTTCGCCATTTATTATTTTATTAAACAGTACAGTGATCATTTCCAATAACTTCTGACTGCCATTTTTAATCAATTCTATAGCAATATTTCCTGGGCCGGCATTACTACCATTTTTCATTCTCATAATTTCCTTTCTTACAGTATTTATATCAATTTCGATTATGTCTCCTGTTTCCATCTCTGATAAATCGTCATTTTCTCCCAAAAGTTCTTTTCGGTCCTCTACTAAAAGTTTTTTGTAATATTCTTCCCATTCATGTATCCCTATTAGGTTGAGAAGATTCTTATTTCTATTCGATGAACGTATATTTTTTATAAATTTCCATGATTCAGAACTCTTCTTGCTTCCTAAATATGTTTGTATTTCTGTACATTTCTTATCCCAAATCTCATTTCTGTGTTTAGTAACCATTCTTCTCACTTTTGCTTGTGCTTTTTGATATTGTATTTTGTCGTTCTGGTTCTTTGTACTAAGCCATTTTAAAAATAACTGTTTCTTATTCTGTCTTTCTTTCTCTATTTCATTGTTCCAAAACAGTGCTGTCCTTCCTCTATAGTCATCTTTCTCACCCAATGCTTCATAGGCGGCTTCATGGATGCACCTTTTTAGGTACTGATACATTTCTTCTGTATCTCTGAATTCATTCTGTGTTAATTTTTTATTCAATCTCTGTTGATATAAATGCTTTACACTTTCGTTTTGTAGGCTTTCAACATTATATTTTCTTTCCGTTTCTGTTCTAACATTTTCTTCTTTTTCTGCGTGGTTGTTTTCTTTATTAAGAATTAATATAAAATTATAGAATATTCACCTGAAAGGTCCGTCTCCTCAACTTAATTAATCATTTAACTGTAGCGCTTTCGGGACTTGTCCCATCATCGGCAGGATTCAAAACTGGTGTTTCACTGAAGATCTGGTAGAGGGGGTTGCATGTATTGGGTTCGTTTTCGTTTATCAGGCTGTCGTTGTGAGCTGCTTTCATGATTTCCATCTCTTCGAGTATGTTTATCTTCGCTGGATTATTTTCTCTGTGCATTACTGTTAGGGTGTTTTCAATATTTAACATGCGATGTCCTTCATGGATAACGTGTTTTGCATAGTTTGATTTCCCTTCTGCGTGAATGAAGTCTCGAAAATGTTCTTTGAATCTGATGTTAAAACTCCTGTTTGTCCTTCCTATATAAAATTTGTTGCAGTCCTTACATGTCAGTTTATAAACTCCTTTGCTGTTGAAAATGTTATTTTCTTCAATGTTATTGTTTATTATGTTGTTTAATTTGTTATTGGTTCCGTATGCTATTTTTACGTTTTTATCGGCTTTCTTTAGTGCATTGGCTAATTTTGTCGTTTCTTTTCCTGTGTATGTAAGTGTTATCCATGTTTTCTTGTTGTTGTCAGATTCTTTTTCTAGTTTAGTTATGTTGGTTATGTTGTTCTTCCTTTTTTGTTTTTTTACGAGCTTATCTATGAATTCTTCATTATAGCCATTGGTTTTTGTCATATACTTAATGTAGTTGAGTTCTTGGATATAATTGTCTTTGCTTAATGGGAGTTTCAACATTCTACTGACTAAGCTATTAAATGTACTAATTTTCTGTTGAAAAGGGTGTGTAAGAATTTTTGTTTATGGCCGGAGCATTGTTTGTGGGTTTCCGGTAGATACCGATTTCTATTTTACATCTGGAATAATGGCAGAAATCTTCCTACAAGAACTGGAAAATAAACATTTTGAGGAACTAATACACAAATTCAACATAAAACTAATAACACGATATGTCGATGATGTACTAGTAATATATGAAAATGAAAACAGAAAAGAAAAAGAAATACTACAAGACTTAAACAACATGCATGAAAAAATCACTTTCACCGAAGAAATAGAAGTTAATAAGAGCATAAACTACTTATATTTGTCTATAACCAAAAATCTACACAACAATAAACTAGAAATCGGTATCTACCGGAAACCCACAAACAATGCTCTGGCCATAAACAAAAATTCTACACACCCTTTTCAACAGAAAATTAGTACATTTAATAGCTTAGTCAGTAGAATGTTGAAACTCCCATTAAGCAAAGACAGTTATATCCAAGAACTCAACTACATTAAGTATATGGCAAAAACCAATGGCTATAATGAAGAATTCATAGATAAGCTCGTAAAAAAACAAAAAAGGAAGAACAACATAACCAACATAACTAAACTAGAAAAAGAATCTGACAACAACAAGAAAACATGGATAACACTTGCATACACAGGAAAAGAAACGACAAAATTAGCCAATGCACTAAAGAAAGCCGATAAAAACGTAAAAATAGCATACGGAACCAATAACAAATTAAACAACATAATAAACAATAACATTGAAGAAAATAACATTTTCAACAGCAAAGGAGTTTATAAACTGACATGTAAGGACTGCAACAAATTTTATATAGGAAGGACAAACAGGAGTTTTAACATCAGATTCAAAGAACATTTTCGAGACTTCATTCACGCAGAAGGGAAATCAAACTATGCAAAACACGTTATCCATGAAGGACATCGCATGTTAAATATTGAAAACACCCTAACAGTAATGCACAGAGAAAATAATCCAGCGAAGATAAACATACTCGAAGAGATGGAAATCATGAAAGCAGCTCACAACGACAGCCTGATAAACGAAAATGAACCCAATACATGCAACCCCCTCTACCAGATCTTCAGTGAAACATCAGTTTTGAATCCTGCCGATGATGGGACAAGTCCCGAAAGCGCTACAGTTAAATGATTAATTAAGTTGAGGAGACGGACCTTTCAGGTGAATATTCTATAATTTTATAATAATTTTGAATAAACCTCAACGGAACACATCATGAATCTTATAAAAGTTTATTAAGAATGCAAGGAAATACAAATTTTCCAATTACTAATTTATGATCTGTACCACAATTTGGTCATCTATAAGCTATGACATCTTGTATTTTCATTTTTGAATTTTGTTTTGTAATTATGTAATCGGTAATGGATTTTTGATTTAGTGTTGGACGTTCCCATGTGTATTTATGGATATCTTTATGATTGAAAAAGCCATTCCATATTTTTAAAGATGATTGTCTACATAATTCAATTAACCTTTCTCCATTTTCATTTAAAATGTTTTCTCCAAACTTTCCTACTACTGGGTCTCCAAATTTACTTCCTGTTCTTCCATTCATGTCTCCCAATAATATTAATTGTTTCCCAGCGCTAACTTTTCCTATTTCTTCATTAACTTTGTCAAAAAATAAATCATTTTCTAGATTTGTCATTCCATTATTGTTAATTGGTGCGTATATTCCAAAAACTGTTTTTTTAGCATTTTTTTTATTTTTATGATGAAAGAGGAGCTGGCCCGATGCATCAACCCCCAACCTGGGGGACGGGTAATTTTTGTTCAAGGTTTTTTTCTTCTAGCCTTTGATAGTCCAGTATCTTACTGCAAGGCAGCAGCGCTAGTTTTGGTCCGCCCTGGGTATTTTATTTCCCCAGTCCGCCATATCTGGTGAGCATTCCCCTATCCGCCACCTGGGGAGGCGTCCGATGGGAGACTGGCAACTCCATACAGATATTTTGGGTAATAAATTAATTATAAACTATTTTTAATTTGAAAAAAGTAAGTGTCAATTATAATTTAAAAATTTCAAAGAATAAAACTAAAATTCTGGCATTTAAAGGCATGATACCTTAAGAGCAAAAATAGTAATTGATAATAAAATTTTAGAGCCAGTGAATACTTTTAAATATCTAGGTTTCAATTTATCATATGTTATAATTGAAGATATTAATGATAAAATAAATAAATTTAATCTAATTTGTGGCACTGTTAAAATAACCCTTAAAAACACAAGAAAAGAAACAAAAATGAAATTTTATAAAGTAGTGGCTGTTCCTGTATTGATGTATGGATCAGAATGTTGGGTGATCACTAAAGACAAGAACAAAGATTGGAAGCAGCTGAGATGAGATTTTTAAGAAATATAGCAGGATATACTCTGCTGGATAAAAAACAAAATGATGATATAAGAAAGGAACTACATATTTTCAAACTTACAGATTGAATAATTAAATATAGGAATGCCTAGAAAGAACATGTTGATAGAATGCCAGAAGAAAGATTAAAAAAATTATTGCTAAATTTTAAACCACATGGAAGGAGAATTGTTGGACGCCCACACAGAAGATGGTCTGAACAATTTTAACAATTCTAGCTTTCATGAAACCGGAACGAGCCAACAGGCTTAATCCCTGGATGATGAAGAAGAAGAAATTAATTGACACAAAAAATAACATTTGTAATGAAATCAGTCATTTGTTGTAAAAACCCCTCATGTCCAACAATTATACTCGTATAAAATAATTCTTCGGTTCCTGTAAGAGGTACATTGGTATGGAAAAACCCCTCATGTCCAACAATTATACTCGTATAAAATAATTCTTCGGTTCCTGTAAGAGGTACATTGGTATTTTAGGTCTGCAATTAACCCTCAGGGGTCCTCATCTAGGGGATATGTGGATGGCAACCACAAGGTGCCCAAGCTGAGCAAAACATTTCTTCCACTTACTTGTGTTTTGCACTCTTTTAACTTTACTATCTAACTTTTCTTGGTTAACTCTTGTTTTTTCGACCCCGACGCTATTAGGGCATCCGAGGGCTAGGGAGTCTTTCCTTTCTTCCATTTCTTCTTTCCTTTATTTTCTTTTTTTCTCCAGAAAAGCATGACCAGAGGCTATAAGATTGCAGCCCCATCACTGGTCTTGCCTTCCTTTGGCCAGCAACCAATCAAAGGGACTATTATTATGCTTTCAAGTCTTATACGAGAATTTCGCGGAAGGATCATACTATTTAGGCTGGAGGGAAAATTTTCTATAGGATCGTAACAGGCCTTGGCCTAATACTTGAAGGAAGAAGAAGAAGAAGAAGAAGGTCTGCAATTACATAACCTTTACTACTATTTGTCTTTTTTTGTTCCTAACAAGTTCTGGATATTTGACTTTACATTAATAACTGTTATCTCCTTCTTGAACAATTTTTAATTTTGGATATGAGGGGTTTCTGATTTAACCTGTTCAAGTGGAATCATACAAAAACTACTTAAGTATCTATTTGTGTTTCAGCTGGCTCTGTTTTTGCCGTGATTGAAGTGCTGATAAATTCAATAGACTATGAGAGAAAACATCTTCCGTTCACTTTCCCCAGAGGTGCTACTTACTCTTATGGGTTTTCCATCGTCCTCGCATGGCTCGTCTTCATAATGCTGCTAGTTTCTGGTTCTCCTTCATGATTTATTCTCGTAAACGCAAGGGAAACAAAGCACTTAACGATGAATTAGCAATGGCAGATGAACCAACGATAATAGGACGATAAGTATAATACAATCAGAAACTTTATTCTTATTGGTAAAATTAAGTGAAATTAGTTTTATAACAGGTACATAAGTGCCTTCATATTTCTATGAAACTTAAAAGAGAGGTAATTTGTTTACTGTTGTTTAATTGAGAGATGAAATAATGTTTATAACTCATAATGGTTAGGGGGTTTGTATTGCTTTATTAATTCTGTGATGTTCACATCAATAATTGTTTATTTTAGTTTCTTTATTATACTATATGAGACAAAAATATCAAAACGGAATTGAAAATTAGTGGCAATTGAGCTGAAATTTCAAAACAAATTTGTAAAATATTTTCAATTACAATAATGTACAATATTTTATTTCATATTATTCTAAATTTCTTATTTTTAATAAATATATATAGACATGCATATATGTAATAACTGATAACAAAAGTTTGGCATTTTTTAATAATAATAATCCCCACTGCATGGACGATCACTGAACAGTTGGAACAATAAGACATACGTAAAATCTGCTGAGAATAGATTGGTCCAAATTGTATCAAATTTTGAAATTTAATAATTTTTTTTAGGAAATGTGGAGGTATTATCTATAGAAGTGAAACAATAATGTATTAAAAACAAAAAAAAAAAGAAAGACACTATGGTTGATACTCGTTCGATTTAGTAAACTACAAAACAAAAAGTTTAAGTGAATCTCTAAATTATATTTATAGAGAAAAATGTTCACTTAGACTGGGGTTCAAACCCAGTCCCTTAGCTTTATATGCTAATGCTCTAACCATTTGAGCTATCTTAAACCTTTCTTTATCTTAAGCCTACTGGCTTTATACAGTAATGTTTAAATTCCCATTAAAAGTTTTTTTTTAAATAACAAATCACCATTTGTATGCTGATACAACAGTTTGTAGCCATTGGTGCTCGGGAATTATAAAATGTGTATTCTGATTGGAGGCTTACGATAGCTCACAAGGTTAGAGCATTAGCGTATAAAGCTAAAGGTCCTGTGTTCAAATCCCAATCTAGGCATATATTTTTCTCTTCAAATATAATTTGTCCTTAAGTGAGAAATGTTAAATTTAAAATATAAACATTTAAATTTCTAAATTTTGTTTATTTTTCATGACTGTTTTGTTCACATGATAGGCATTGATTGTTGACCAATCCGTTTACAGCCTGTATCATTTTGAGCCAGTTGTGGTCGGCTATCACTAAAATATTGTCTAAATGAAATCTGTTAGACCTGGCATGCAGTTGTCCACAAATTGTCAAACTTCATTAACAAAATGTTTCATATTTATAAACTACAAGACACAGAAAGCTATTTTATCAAATCTATCATATACAATGAGTTCAATTAAACAATATTGTATGAAATATGTAACTAATTTCCATTTTATTAATATTCTTTATTAAATATTTCATTCACTAAATACTCTTTTAAAATGCCATGTGAGATTTCTCACTCCTGTTGCTATCCTCCACTCATAAATTATCAACAAGATACAAATTCTTGATAATGTAAAAATTTCAAAAGTATTCAATATCAGACAAAGTAAGAAATGTGAGGTTATGGGAAGAGTTCACCATCTATAACAAAGAAAATTGGTAATCAACTCTCCTGTTTTGGACATCAAAGAGGTGAAGATCATAAATTCCATCAATATACAGAGTGATTCTGTAAGAGCGTGCAAAAATTAAACAGGACACGGTGAATGCTCTACTGAACAATTTGAGATAGGGAACCTAGAGTCCGAGACCTAGAAAATATGGGAGAAATGGATCAGACAGAGGAAAGACAGCAGAATAGCAGCAGATGCAATGGAATACAATAAATGGATCGAGACCGTCCCCTAATGCTCCTGGGCTGAATTGTTCTGGACAGATGGAATCAGGAAGAGCACAAACATCGGCTTATCAAATATGATGACATGATGTGATACATAAACAAGAAACCAAAATCATATAATTGACATCTTGAAAATTTAAGGTCAAGTTTGTATTAAAATAGAATAATGCCAATAATGTTTTATTTAAAAAACAATTAAAGTTTGTACATATTGTTGCAGTCGTCCTCAACAAATTATATGTGTATAAAATATTTAGCTAGGCTTTCCGAAACTGGTTCCACTTTTAAAGCTGTTCGTTGGGTGTTGATTTTGTTTCACAAATATTTTGTATAGTGGGTTGATCTGGTAGAGCATGTTCTCGTTCAGCAGGTTATTGTTTTCTTGCTTGTTTCATGATTTCTATTGCTTCTAATATGTTTATTGTTCTGTTATCATTTTCTCAGAAAGAAAAGGCCTATCTGAATATTTTATACAAATATAATTTGTTGAGGATAACTGCAACAATAGTACAAAATTGTATTGTTTTTTAAATAGTTAATAATATCCTAACGGAACAATGCTTCTTAAAGGATCAATAATATTTCATCAAATTAAAAATTTTTATCAAATATACTTTTATTTAATAATCAATAAAAGAATCAGATTTTACACCTCACATCACGTTTTGTAATTTTCCAGGACTAGTTTCAAAGAGAACTTCTCTCTGAGATGTGTAAAATCTGATTCAATTGTTAATTGTTAAATAAAATTTCATAGTGTTACTTCCTAAATATATCAAATATTTGTTTCTTTTTTCTAGTCAATTTGTCTCTTCTTGAAAGACATATCCTAATGTTGATCTGTGATATGTCGTAATACATAGTGGGTCAAAATAAAATGCACAAAATTTGAAATACTCTTCTTTAAAAAATTCATCAGAAAACCTTTTTTTAACAACTCACCTCCTGAAAAACATTAAATTTATGAGGCGAGTTGTCAAAAAAATGTTCTCTGATGAATTTCAATGATTATACCTCATAATATTGTTTATTTTTTATCATTTCACTCACCTCATACTTCATAATTTATAGCAGACCCAGGGTTTCTTCACGTAATTCGTGACATTGTCAATGCTGCGTCATGTTCTCAACTGACGTCCAACGGCCTTCTATCCTGCAGACTGACCTCCGCGCCATCTGGTGGCCGACCGAAGAATTTCCAAATCAGGCCTCTTTCTTTATAACCGGGTATTTCAAAATTCATAGTTGTATTTTCATTCTTGCAAATGTAAATTTTTTCCCAAATTGTGAGTTCCTTCGGTTTTTCCAATTGTTTAAGTAATTTTGTTTTGGTTTCTATTCTATGTTTTTCTGACCAGGCATGTGCAGCTATTGCAGATTTTTCGGTTTCTCCATTTTTAACATTTCTGAGGTGTTCTTTTAATCTTGTATTTAGATTCCTTTTTGTTTTTCCTATGTATATCTTTTCACAATCTTTACAATTAATTTGATAAATTCCCGATTTTTTGCAGTCTTCAATTTTTTCATTTTTGTTGGTTTTTATTAAATTACCTAAGCTGTAATCATTTTTCGGTGCTAATTTAATGTTGAATTTGTTGAAAATTTTTTGAAACTTGTCAAATACGAAAGGATGGTATGTGAACTTCTTGAATTTTTTGCCTATATTTTTATCTGTCTGAAGAGTACTTTCATTGATGACTTTTTGTTCTTTGAATTTATTTATTTTCTTGTGTATCATTTTCTTGTGAAAACCATTATCCTTAGCAATTTGTATGATGTGTTCTTTCTCTTTATTGTAATTTTCTTTGCTCATGGGGACATTCACAAGTCTGTGTGTTAAACTATTAAATACTGCCTGTTTGTGTGAAAAATGGTTAAATCCAGTAGCTTTTATATAATTGTCGATGTGAGTTTCTTTTCTGTAGATTCCAAATTCTATTTTCTTTTTCTCTTCTTTCCTAATCAATTTAAGGTCTAAAAATGGTATTTCATGATTATTTTCTATTTCCATTGTAAATTTGATTGTTTTATTGTTTTACCTCATAATGTTTATTTCCCAACATTAATTTAATATACATAATATTGATTAATATTGAGTGGAGAACATATTTTTAATAAATCAATGGTAATTAATAATTAATAAATATTTTTAATAACTCACCTCATACAATTTCAAATTTATTTGAGACCATTGGTTTCAAATGAACTTTTCATTCGTCTTCAGTCATGACTCCAACTGTTGAAATTAATTTTAATCTACATAATATTTATTTATAATGCTTATACTGTTGGAAAGAGTCAACTTTTATGATTAACAAATCTATTTGAAGAGAAAAATTTTACACCTAGACTGGGGTTCGAACCCAGGACTTCTAGTTTTATACACCAGCACTCTGTTACTGAAGGAGCACACCATAGCATAGTGGTTAAGACACTATGCTACAAGCTGGAAGATTGAGGGTTCAAGTCCCAGTGGGGTCAGGATTTTTTAACAGACCCAAACCTTCTGGCGGCACTGGGGTTGACTCAGCCTATGGAAATGAGTACCGGTCTCTTGTTCTGGGAGTAAAGGCGACCGTCACACAGGGCTGACAACCCAGCTGACATCAAGTGCCGATTGTCCACAAAAAGTGGGAGCCTTATCCTCCTACTACCCCAAGGGCCTCCTAAGGCCTGTAATGGGATCACTTTATCTTTACTCTGTTACTGGCATCCAATCTAAATGTAAATTTTTCTCTTATACAATTCCTGAGAGCGCCAAAGACTATGAACTATTGTTCAAATATGTGAAATGGCAGCTTCTTATTTAAGAAGACTTTAAATAGTAATTTTAAGTTACTTTATGAAGCCAGTTGAACTTCTTTCAATGTTTGTATTATAAATTTAAAATTTCTAACTGAAGGACAAATTATATTTCTCACTGAAGAGAAAAATTTTACGCCTAGACTGGGCTAGCTCAGTGGTAATGCACTAGTGTATAAAAATAGAGGTCATGGGTTCGAACCCAAGCTTAGGCATAACATTTTTTCTTCAAATAAATGTATTCTTCAGTGAGAAATGTTAAATGTATAATATAAACATAGTAGTAGTGTTCATATGTTCTGAAGCTCTTGATTTGTCATCATTCGCTTGATAATAAAAACATTAACAATTATGTTTTACTATCAAATATTTTATTTTGTAAATGCCCCCAGGTTTTCTGTATGACATTTCTGATATTCTCTCCTGGCATTGGAGGAATTATAATCCACTTCTTAAGTTGGAGCGCCTGGAAAGGAGAGTTATATTACCCCAATATGATAAGTGAAACACCAGGAGATTCCTTAAACTTAACCTAAATCCAGAACATAAGAAGTTTCAAAAAATATTTAAAGATATACATAAATATTTAAAGAGTTTAACATAAGATTGGAACCAAAGAATGAATACAGCCTAAATAGGATAATTAAAATCAACAAAAATGGAAAGATTGAAGAAGAAAACAAATCAGGAATTTACCAGATCAAATGCAGGGATTCCAGTAGTTACATATGCTTGTGAAACTTGGGTCCTAAAAGAAACAATAAAACAAAAATTACTAATTTTTGAAAGAAAAATTTTAAGAAGAATATTTGGACCAAATAGAGGACCTGATAACTGTTGGAGAATCAAAACAAATAACGAACTAAACAAATTAATCAAAAATCAGAACATAGTAAACCATAGATCTCTCAGAATTGGTTGGCTTGGACATTTGATAAGAATGGACGATCAGAAACTGGTCAAAAAACTCTACAAATGGAAACCTATAGGAGCAGAGCTGTTGGAAGACCAAAGATCAGATGGGAGGAAGGTACAATGAACTATCTAAAGAAAATGAAAATGACTAATTTGAATATGGCAAGAGACAGATTGGCATAGAGGAGGATTGTTGAGAAGGCCAAAACTTTCACTTTTGAAGTTGTCGTACCTTAAGATGATGAAATGCAGGGATTGTGACAAAACTTACATAGGAAAAACAAAAAGAAATTTGAAAACAAGGATGAAAGAACATCTAAGAAATGTAAAAAATGGTGAAGTGGAAAAGACAGCAGTAACTGCTCATGCTTGGTCTGAAAAACATCTAATTGATACAAAAGCCAGTGTAATTAAACAAATGGAAAAACTAAAGGAACTCACAGTTTGGGAAAAAATCCACATTAAAAAACAAGAAAGAAAAACTTATGAACTTTGAAATTCCTGAGGATTCTGATTTGATCCAGAGGTTCATCGGTCCACCAACAGAGGGAGGGAGATCAGTCGACAAGAAATTACTGAAGATGAATCTGCCCAGGCTTCCAAACTGGTATAGTTAGAAGACTGGTTATGAGGTGAGGTATAAAACACTTTATATTAAATTAAAGTTGGGAAGTAAACATTAATAGGTATAGTCATTGAAATTCATCGGAAAACATTTTTTTAAACAACTCACTTCATAGGATTCATGGCACCAATAAATAAATTTAGTCTTGGTAATCTTCTAAGTACCAATAAAAAAGTCAATGTCCCATACAGTAAGAAATCTGGAATTTATAAAATAAGTTGTAAAGATTACAGTAAAGTTTATATAAGAAAAACTAAAAGGAATTTGGAAACTCGTACAAAAGAACATTTTAGAAATATTAAAAATTGTGAAATTGAAAAATCTGTAATTGCTGCACATAGTTTATTAGAACATCATAAAATTGGAAGAGAAGCAAAACTTTTAAAACAAGTGGATAAACCTTTAGAATTGACAGTTTGGGAGAAGATATACATTCAGAAAAATAAAGATAATTCAATGAATTTTGATATTCCTAAAGAAATAAATTTGATTTTGAAGTTCATAAATTCATCCATAGATGGCAGCGCTGTAGATGCTGACAATAGTAGAGTTGATGGCCAAAGAATTTCATCAGTTGGAGTTATGGCTGAGGATGAACGCAATTGTATTTCAAACCACAGTATCATGGAAAACATGAATTCTATGAGGTGAGTTGTTTAAAAAAAATGTTCTCCAATGAATTTCAATCAAATAAAACACTTTAATTTAAATCTTAAATTAAACTTCATAGTGATTTTTCCCTATAAAAGTTCAATCAAAATTAAACATAGATGTATGTCTTAGGTGACTGCAATATAAGCATTTAAATTCTGTGCCTTTTTTTCTTGCCCACTGGATATATTGTAAATATGTGTATGTTTTAAACTGTGTGCCTATATTTATTGTTCATATTAAGTCTGGTCTACTTGTAATTATATTGTTCTGAAACCTTATGTCCATTGTGGAGTAACTTAACTTAACACATTCAGTACCAGGCACTGAGCAGGGCATTTAAACCCACAGGCCAGCCATTTAAATACCCCAGCTACCCTTTTCGTGGCACTTCAGAAAATGGACCATTATTCACAAACTATTAGTCCTAGAAAATTTAAATTTTGCACATACCTAAAGGAGATATCCTAGTAGGATTTGATGGTGAAATAACTTGGGTGATTGACATCACATGGTATCGACATATCAATTTCAGGAAGTGGAAGTTCATCTTCACTTTCACTTTGTGAATCTTCTAATTCAGGAATCAGTTCATCACGTGAGTAATCATTATACAAAATATTCACTAATTCTTCTTCAGTGAGATATTTTTCATTCGCCATGGTTTCACTCATGCACAAACAACAGCACGATAACAAGAAACATATACGACTACACTGGAGCCTGGAGTCAAGTTCGGGTGAACAAATTCCATGTGTTGTTTGTTTTAAAAATAAAAGGGGATACCAAGGTTAAATGTGTCAAATGGCAATAGAAAATGTACATTTACATGCCATCTATGATCTCCAAGACATACTAAGCCAACACAATATTTAGGCGCTGAATATAAACGCGGTTTGTTCGTGACCGCTCTAAAACGAGTTAACTGACCGATGGCCGCATACACGATAGTCTCTTTAAATGCCTTAACTGGTTTACGGTACTGAATGTGACACATTCATAACAATGCAAATTTTTCATTTTTCAAGTGAATTTTTTTCCAAAGTGCTTCAAATATCAATCTGAAATTTCTACCACATTCTATTTTGAGCTTTCTTTATAAAGAAGCAGCTTTTAGGAATTCCAAAGGAATGAAGCTATTAAAGATTTTTAAAAAATGTTACATTTCTTCACTGATCCTATCTAGTAGGAACTGAATATAACCATGGCCAAAATTTATATGTGTGTGTGTGTCTGATAATGCTCTAGTGGCTGCAATTTTTGTTTCATCAAAATGAAACTTGGCACATAGAAATTAATTTAAAAAGTAAGATTGATATTTGAAGAGAAAAATTATAGAATAGAATAGAATACACTCAGACTGGGGTTTGAACCCAGGAGATTTGGCTTTCTAGGCCAGAGCTCTACCGCTGAGCTATCTGGGCACTCCAATCAGCGGTAGAGCATTGGCCTAGAAAGCCAAAGGTCCTGGGTTCAAACCCCGGTCTGAACATATAATTTTTCTCTTCAAATATAATTTGTCCTTCAATGAGAAGCATGAAAAATAAAAACATTGAAGTAAGGTTGAGTTCGTTAACCAGCAAAACCTGACAATTAGATACAGGAGTTCACATGAAATGAAAATTTAAAAATCATTCTATTGATCACAATTTTCAAAGTTTCACAACAAAAATCACTACATGATATTGAAATAAACTGAGGAAGATATGTTCCAAAAATCAGTGGGGCCATAAAAAGCTGGGGTTTGCCTGAAACCCAAAATTAAAAATTGATTCTAGCAACCTCCAATTTTCTCTTAAAATATGAATTCACTCATCCCTGAGAAAAATCAGATAAGTCCAAAACTGGTTCTAACAACATAGGTCAATATATTTGTTTTTTCCAATGAACTTCCTCCCTTTTAGTCTTATTTAAAACAATAAATTGTCTATAATATTATAGCTAATGGAATGAAGAATTGACTTACCTTGTTATTACCATATGAAACAGAAATAAAAAACAGTATCCATTAAGAAAATATTTAAAAAATCGGAAAAAATTGAATTATCTGGTTTTTTCTGGGGATGAGTGAATTTGAACTTTAATCTAAGTGACACATTTTTTTAAAAAATCTAAAAAATGTAATATTTAAATTTCAATGCTTTTTTTTTTCAAGGAATTGGACTGTTGAATTAATTTACTTATAGTTGAAAATCACAGCTAATTTTTTTTTTACACTGCTCAAAACAATTAGAGGAACACTATGAAATATGCAAATATTTTTTCATTGGATAAAGGTACAAACATGAAATTAATAAAGTACATTATTTGTGGTTATTTATTTATTGCTCATGTCAGTAAAAACAAATGAATAACGCTGACAATTAACTTTTCAAATAATTCCACTATGTAAGCAATTGAATCTTGTGCTTATTTTTCAAAGTTAAACACTCGTTATGTAGAGTTAGTATCGTGTATGGCCTCCACGACATTCGATGACACTTTGGCACCTTCGTGGCATGCTCCCAATAAGATTCTGGATTTCCTCTTGCGAGATATTCTCCCATTCCTCCTTCAGAGCATATCCAAGTTGCTGCATAGTTTGTGGAGCTTGATGTCGGTTCCTGACCTTCCTGTCTAGAAGATCCCACAAGTGTTCAATAGGGTTGAGGTCTGGGCTGACCGCTGGCCACTCCATTACCTCAATTTCATTCCTCCTCAGGAAATCCCTGCTGACAGCCGTAGAATTTGCCCTGGCATTATCCTGTATAAACAGAAATCCAGGGCCTACTCCAATGGCAGCAGGTACTACATGCTCTTCCAGAACGTGCTCAATATACCGGACAGCATTCAGTCGCTGGGGAACAAGTACAGGGTCCGTACGATTGTTGTACATAACTCCGGCCCACGCCATTATGGAACCTCCTCCGAATCTATCAATTTCCTGTATAGCCTCTGCAGAAAATCTTTCTCCTGGCCATCCCCACACCCTCAATCGACCATCACAACGTGTAAGACGATACCTGGATTCGTCCGAGAAGAGCATAGACTCCCACTGGTTCAGGTTCCAATCACCATGGTTTTCAGCATACGTACGTCTTGCTGCCTTATGCCCATTTGTTAAGCGTGGTTTTTTAACGGGCCTTTTTGGATGAATATTCTCTTTCCTTAATCTGTTCCTTATGGTTTGGTCTGAAACCCGGATTCCGGAAGCCATATGAAGGTCATTCTGCTGGTCTTTTGCAGTTTTTGTATGCTGTCGAAGAGCAGAAAGAACAACGTATCTGTCATCCTGGGGGCTTGTTTTAAATTAGAAGTGGCCAGTGCCTTCCAAAATAAAAAATGTCTCTATATTTGTTTATTTGAGGTAATTTCTCTGTATTTAGGTCATGGATCTTTAAAATTTGTATCCAGTGATAAAATCAATAATTCAATTTACATATTGTCCAACTTTCAGCATCGCTTTAAAAAACAATTACTTATTCAATTTATTACAAGTGTTCCTCTAATTGTTTTGAGCAGTGTATATCTTGGTTCAAGACAGTTAGGAATTTTTTTAGAGGAATAAACCCAATGGGTACAACTAGGACATGACACACACCCAGTCCCAAGGTTGAGATTTTAAAAATCCCTTACCCCACCGGGAATCGAACCCTGCTGTCATAAAAAATTTCAAGATGAGTTTCAATATGGAAACATCGATAGCTCCCTTGTAAGATTAATTTTTTGCTAAGTCTGAAAAAAAAAGTGAAAAATGTATTAAGTTTTTTTTTTTCAATGTCACCATGTTGTCTGTCTCTTATGACATTTCTGGCTTTCTCTCCTGGCTTGTGCAAAATTGTAATCCATTTCTTAGGTTGGGAAACCTGGAAGGCGGAGTTACCCCCCGATATGATGGGTGATAAATGATAATGAAGGACCAGGAGAGGCCTTAACCTAAATTTAATCTAAATTCCAGACCATGGGCAAGCACAGGAATAATTACCATTAAGAAAAAAATCCTTTGGTCTGACTGGGAGTCGAACGAGGGATCTCATGAACTGTAATCAGAAATGCTGACCATTAGCCCATGAGACTGGTCATAAGTAAAATGTTTATTAGTAGGAAAATAACTTATAATATAGACCAGGCTTAATAATTGTTTCCCTTGTTGTTATTGTACAAAATTTGCCTTTTAAATGTTTTACAAGTCTATTTTTCAAGACTATACATTGTTATGAGCTGCAGTTTACAATTTCTGTAAATGTAACATTTGTTTTTTTGCAGCAATCAGGATACATTGTTGATTATTTAATATGTTAATGAGTTGAACCTCTACAAGTCAGAACTTCAAAAAGTCTAAACTGTGAACCATTGCATGCCGAAATAGACCACAATAAATAAAGTATTGAACAGTCTATAAATAACAAAAAGAATAAATTAATAAAAAGAAAGCTTATAATCATATTTTACCATTCATGCTTACTCTTCCAAACAGCTCTCCAACAGAAAATATAATTCTTCTGCACAGCCGTCTATATTAAACAAATCATATTTGAAGAGAAAAATTATACGCTCAGACTGGGATTTGAACCCAGGACCTTTGGTTTCCTAGGCCAATGCTCTGCCACTGAGCTACCTGAGAAACTCCAATCCAAACACAAATTTTCCTCTTATACATTGTTAATTCTCGAGCGCCGAATGCTATGAGCATTTGCTCGATCATGCAAATGGAGGCTTGTTATTTAAGAAGACATTTATTGGGAATTTAAACTTTATAAACCAGTGGTGCTTCTTTCTGTTTTTATTATTAATTTAACACTTCTCACTGAAGGATAAATTTAATTATATTTGAAGAGAAAAATTATATGCTCAGACTGGGGTTTGAACCCAGGACCTTTAGCTTTCTAGGCCAATGCTCTACCAGTGAGCTATCTGAGAAACTCCAATGTAAGCGCAAATTTTTCTCTTATACATTGTTAATTCCCACTTTATAAAGTAATGTTTAAATTCCCAATAAATGTCTTCTTAATTAGAAGCTGCCATTTGTGTGATCTAGCAAATGCTCATAGCATTCAGTGCTCGGGAATTAACAATGTATAAGAGAAAAATTTGCATTTAGATAGGAATTTCTCAGGTAGCTCAGTGGTAGAGTATTGGCCTAGAAAACCAAAGGTCTTGGGTTTAAATCCCAGTCTGAATGTATAATTTTTCTCTTCAAATATAATTTATCCTTCAGTGAGAAGTATTTAATTAATAATAAAAACATCGAAATAAATGATAACCAAGCCTTGGAAGTCAACTAGACTTCCAAGATGCTTTTATTCAATCAAGGGAAATATAACTCTGTTAGACGTTTTTGGATTCCGAGCAGAGAAGTAAGGAATTACCACAACTAAGTTTGTGCATAAATGACATAAGAAAGGAAGGAAAAAGATAGGAAAATTAGGAATGGGACAAAGCATACAGCAGAAAGCTCACCACAGACTATGTAAAATAGAGAGGTAACACAACTTAATACCCACATGTTACTCCTTACAAACGAACTGTCAACCATTGCATGCCGAAATCTATCTTGAAATTTCTGCCAGAGAAGCATTGTGATGTACCAAACCATGTCCAAATAAAGAAATAATTTTAAAAATTAAAATCAACAATCTGACAGCCAAGAGATTGGGTGGACAGTAGATGCACATCCAGTACATCTTCCTCCGAGGAGTGATTTGGGAAATAAACAGGATGAAAATCCTACAAATTATGAAAAAGAAGAAGAACAATCTAACATAAAATATTAATAAAATTATTAAACTCTATAGGGTCTTCTCATCCCAATAAAATCATTTAAACTTTCTTACTTAATTAAATTCAATTATATTAAAATAAGACAGTATTTATTTTGAATTATCTGCCACTTTTAACTGCAAGGCACTAAAATCCAGCTCCAAATCTCTCATTTAAACTACAGGAAAGTAATGCAACTCCTGAAATGGTAGATTGGATAATCATCACTACCTGCCGTCCATGTAGCATCCCTCCTCACTCCACTCTGCTCTTATTCAAGCAAGGATATCCATCTGTTCTTTACAGTTGGTTGCATTGCTGGATTCTGGCTTCGATTTCTGTGTCTGGAAGTTAAAAGTGGCAGATATTTTTTTTGACAAGGCCTTGGTACATCAGAATGTTTCTCTGGGAGAAATTTCAAGGCAGGTTTTGGCATGCAATGGTCGACAGTTCCTGTCAGCTTAGAGTTCACAGAAGGCAAACAGAGTCTTCTGAGGATGTCTACTGCAGCAGTAGACAAAACATGGAGTAGTATCAGTTCTGGAACACGACTTCAGACCGATAGACAATTTCAAGAATCTTTTACCGAACATTGAAGCCTACAATTTAACTTTTATAGGAATTAATCACTATGAGGTTTAATTTATGGTGGAATTAAATGTTTCTTACCTCTCCTCATATAAATCACGATCTACTTAGAAGATTTATATGAGGAGAGGTAAGAATTGTCTCGAAATCGCGATCTACTTAGAAGATTTATATGAGGAGAGGTAAGAAACATTTAATTTCACCATTGAAGCCTACAAATTTGTAGAAATCTTCTTCTTCATCCATTCCTGTTCCAGAATTTTGGACACAAGCCTCCATCTATTCTAGTTATTCCACGTCTCTTCTTCCATCATATGCACCCATTCAACTCTTCTTTTCTTGAGATTCTTCTTAACTTGTTCTTCCTATCCATATCATAGCTGACCTCTTGGTCTCTTCCCATTTAATCTAATTTCCAATGAATTGTCTTAAAATCCTTCTAGTATCCTCTGTTTTAATGTTACCATAACATATTATTCTACTATCCTCTATTTTATGTTATATTTTGTTCAACTTCAAAATTTCTCATTTTTTAGAATTCAAATTTTGTATTCTATCTCTTCTGGTTTTTCCAAACATCTTTCTTAACATTCCATCGGGCACAATATTCTGATCTTCGAGTTCGGGCACAATGTGCCTGATCAGCTCATGCTTAAAAAAATTATTTAACACACTGTTTGCCAATCTGAACAACGGAAAGTCAAAGAAATGTTATTGTTAGGGATGTTCAAAGGATAAAATATTCAAAATTTGCTGCTAGAAAACTTTTTATTGGACATAATATTGATTAAACAAATTTGTGACAAGCCTTCAAACAACATGATTTTGAAAATAGTTCACATTATCAACATTTAGCCTATATTTTTAGCAAAATTATTCAAGAATATAACATTTTTTAGCCTAAATAAGTTAAATAAATAACTTTCTTTTTAAAAATATTTTCAAAATACACATCTTCAATAATGTAACGACTTTGGGCGCATTGAGCTTCTCTGAACAAAATATTTACAACCTGCTGTGATAATGGTCGAGAGCAAACTGATTGGTGTGTTGTTTACAGCAGGTAAAAAGAAACAGCTACTTGGATGCCCAGTCATCAACGCCGTCTGATGACAGTGGAATAGGACAAAATTGACAACCTGTGCCTCTCAGATCAGATGCGCCCAACAGAAGGTTAAAAACTTTATCTCTGTTAATAAATAGGGTGAATGTGGAGTCATCTTACTCCTAAATTGTTGTTTTCTATTTGAGCATGCATATCTTCATCAGCTTTCCAGAGTGGAAAAGCTGATGATACATGTCATATTAAAATATGTTCAAATAGAACACAACAATTTATGAAGTAAGATAACTCTGGATTCACCTTATTTATTAAGAACCTCATAATATTATTTCCTATTGTAATTTATTAATAATTTATCTCTGTTCCTTGAATTCTACTTAAATCTCTCGTTACTGTCCAGGTTTCGGTTCCATGAATTAATATAGGTTAAAAATTAAATTAATGTTTTTATTACCTCACCTCATATCCTTTTTCTTCTAGACTGCAGTTTCGGAGCTTATCTCCATCATCAGTAGCCTCTCGTTACCCAGTGTTATGTCGTTTCTTGGCAGTTTTCTTTTTCCTTCTATTGGTGGACCAATGAACCTCTGGATCAAGTCAAAATTTGTGGAAGTTTCGAAATTCATGAGTTTATCTTTCTTGTTTTTTATGTGGATTTTTTTCCCAGACCGTGAGTTCTTTCTGTGTGTTTGATTAGGCTAGCCTTTGTATTGATTAAATGTTTTTCAAACCAAGCACGGGCTGCTACAGCTGACTTGTCCACTTCACCCTTTTTGATATTTCTAAGATGTTCTTTCAATCTAGTTTTTAAATTTGTTTTTTGTTTTTCTTATATAGATTTTGTCACAATCCATACATTTGATCTGATATATTCCTGATTTGTTTTCTGAAACTGCAGTCTAGAAGAGAAAGGATATGAGGTGAGGTAATAAAAACATTAATTTAATTCTTAAATTAAACCTCATACTGTTTTTTTCCCGTGAAAGTTAAATAGGTTAAAAGTTCACACTCTCCCACACGGTCTATGAACTGACAAAGGAGCCATTTCTCACAGAAGAGCACTGACTGAAACTGTACCTGCCATCTACAGCAAGCTATAACATGTTACTAAGAGAGCTGCAGCAGAAAAAAAGAATTCATTTGGACCGATTTCTACAATACCGATGCCATGACCTCAAATGACTGGAAGAAGCCGAACTATAAGCTACGACATCTAATGACCCGGCTTCCATCATAGACTGTGCAAAACGAAACTGTTTCATAACCCGGGACCAGAATGCATGTGCGAGCGATGTGGCATGTCATGCAGGAGATACCATGTGCTAAAGTGCAAAAACAGAGGACAATCTCTGACAGAATTCTGTATAGACAGATAATTAATGTTAATCGGTATTGATCAACTAATCTTTGCACATTGTGCACTATACATTATTATTAAAAGATGTTTTATAATTTTTTTTTACAATTTAATGGTATACATTAATTATTCCACAACAGGTAGCATTTGGCACTACTTTGTATTTTTTTTTTTTTAATTTTGATGATATAAATATTTTTCAGTATATATATATTTAAGATTTCATATTGTAAATTTGAATGAGAGATTTGACTTATAGAGGTTCAACTTGTGGTATATTGTATTAGTATGGTATAGATATTTAGTTATAGAATTAGAATTTTATACAGTTGTTTCATTTAGGAAACGAGCTTAGATTTAGAATTGAAGAATATTTAATATTTACAATATAAAAAAATCAAGAAAATTATTAACATATTACACTGCATTGTTCTATGTTTTGCAGACAAATTACTGTTTCTCAGCCTTGATTATTGTACAGAGTATGTAGTAACTCTACTGATTAACTTTCAGAGATGTTGTGTGAGTGTTTTGATATGAGGAAGTTTCTAGTTCCTTATTACTGGCTAGGATTTTTAATGTACTAAAAGTTAAGATTGCAACATAGTATAATGAGAAGTTAGACTTCTGTCTTTTGTTTTGGTTTCACATACAAACAGTTGAATAGTACAATGAGATGTTAGACTTCTGACTGTCTTTTATTTTGGTTTCACATGCAATCAAATGAGAAGTTAGACTTCTGACTTCTGACTGTCTTTTAATTCAATGAGAAGTCAGATTTCTGACTGTCTTTTATTTTGGTTTCACACACAAACAGTTGAATAGTATATACTATCTGCATTGCAACCTTTTATTGCATAAAAATCCTACCCCTACTTATTACTTAGTAATTTGATGTTGTGATGCATTATGTGGAAGTAGTGGAGGTTCGTGGTTTTGAAGTTAGTTGAAGATCTAGTAAGAATAATTATGTGCACACATGCTTTCTTCTTCTTCTTCCTTCCTTCCAAGTATTAGGCCAAGGCCTGTTACAATCCTATAGAAAATTTTCCCTCCAGACTCTTTTAACTTTACTATCTAACTTCTCTTGGTTAACTCTTGTTTTTTCGACCCCGACACTATTAGGGCATCCGAGGGCTAGGGAGTCTTTCCTTTTTTCCATTTCTTCTTTCCTTTATTTTGTTTTCTTCTCCAGAAAAGCCTGACTAGAGGCTATAAGATGGCAACCCCATCACTGGTCTTGCCTTCCTTTGGCCAGCAACCAATCAATGGGACTATTATTATGTTTCCAAGTCTTATATGAGAATTTGTACACATGCTTACCTTAATTATTATGGTTGGTTGGTATCTAATGTCGAGCACTTGATAATGAAATCATTCGCTCTGCCTTAATTATTATTAAACTCATCCATTTCTTGTATATCAAATTGATCTTTTGGTCATTTAAGGCTGCAAATTTGTTGGCGATATCTTCATTTAATGGGTATGCCTTCATTAACTGCAGTAGAATTTCTCTCTGTTTTCAAAAGTTGAATTTTTGCTAAAAAGCAAGCAAGGTCAACAAAACAATTTCTGTAGAGTTTGAAAGGAGTACAACCAAGGAAATTCCTTAAACCATAAAGGATCTTGGCTTGCTGGTCAGGTGCCTTCTGTCTTATATCTGCGTATTTATTATACGTCTACTCAGCATTGATACACCTCCTGGTTCACTGACCAGCAGAAGGTATTTGTATAAGATGAATAATTTAGGAAAGGTAACTGGAGATTATGAGCTACTCAGTCCACCCAGAATCCCCACGGGTATAGGAAGGTTATGAAATGAAATGATATTTGATTAAGAATAGCGGTTTGCTGCTTCTATTAGTTGCCTTTTACAACAGGAGGAGGTCCCATGGTGCTATTCTACACTCCGGCACCACATGAGGTAACAACTCACCTCACTATCATACGTATTAAAATCTAATTGTTAAATCTAACTTAATTTATTAATTAAAATAAACCTCATAGTGTCGCTTCCTTTAAATACACTGGTCGACAAGTTTTTCTTCACAATAAATCTAATTAGTGAGTCTAGTGCATTTTTTCATACTGAATCCAGATGTGTAGTCAGAATTTTTCCATCAGGCACAGTTTTTTTGTGACAGCTACTTTTTTCTAAATTGATTTTAGCATTCTCTTTGACCTGTCATAGGAACCTTTACCTTACATGTAGCAATTTTATTCAAGATGTATTTAAGGGCTGTCTCTGATGAGCAGGGTGAGCGTTTTCATCAGCAAATTTCCACAATGGAAAAGAGTTACCAAGGCAAATGGAGTTCTAATATGCTGGCTGCCTGACTACTGTTGGACCAAGAAGAGAGATGTTACAGATGCAAAATATACCCGAAAATCACTATCTACCACTTTCTAGGTAAGTCAGAATGAGTTAGAGTTAGATGGATTTTATTAAAAATTATAAAAAAATGTAAATGAATATCACAGGAAACTCTTGCCTGATAGGAAAAAACTGAAATGATATTTAAATTCAGGATGAAAAATACTTCTAAAATCTCATATTTTTATTCTTGTGAAAGAAAAAAAAGTTCATTTTTGTCGACCAATGATATTAATAAGATTGTAGTGTTTACCTGAATGTTTAACCTCTTTTGTATCACATATTTGTAGAGATTTCAGTAGGATGCCCACAATTTAAAACTTCCTTTTTTTATTTAACTTTTGAAGGAAAAAAATCACTATGAGGTTTAATCTAAGATTTAAATTAAAATGTTTTATACCTCATGTCATATTCAGTCTTCTAATTATACTGGTTTCGAAGCTTGGGTAGCTTCTTTTTCTTTAGTAGGCGACTACAACCTCATTGAAGTTTTGCCCTCCTCAACAATTTTTCTCCACCTGGATCTATTCTGGATACGGACTGACCAATTTCCAATTTTCATTTGTAATATATCTTTTATAACATCATCCTGCCATCTGTTTTTTGGGTGTCCAGCTGTTCTGGTGCATATTGGTTTCCATTTATATATTCTTCTTACAAGCTTGTCTTCCTGCATTCTATTTATGTGTCCAAAGCAGCGCAGTCTTTGAGCTTTAATGTGGTTTATACATTTTTATTTAGAATTAGATTATTTAATTCAGAGTTCATTCATATATGCTATGTGCCATAGCTTTCTCTAATTGGTCCAAAAATTTTCTCCGTAAGATCTTCCTTTCAAAGATTAGCAGTTTTTTGTTTATCAGACTCCTTCAGTACCCATGTTTCACAGCCATAAGTTACAATCGGTCTTATTACTGTATTATACAGTTTAACTTTAGTTAATCTGGAGACAAGTTTACTTTTGAATAGTATTCTATTTGCATAGTAAGCTTTATTGCCCAAAGAAATTCTTTCACCAATTTCTTCCTCTATATAGTTACAGTTGAATCAATATATTTATATGATTTTACTTCTTCTATATTGGTATCATCTTGGGTAGCTTCATCTTCAGTAATTTCTAACATCAATCAACAAAAAATTACTGAAGATAAAGCTGCCCGGGCTTTGAAACCTGTATAATTAGAAGGCTGGATATTAGGTGAGGTATAAAATATTTTAATTTAAATCGTGCTTTTTTATCTTCATATTTCCAATGTGAAAAAGGTGTTTCCAATAAAACACACACTACATCATAAACAGGATTCACTTTTAAACCATAACAACAATAGCTGAATACAAGATAATTTCATACACAAAGTCAAATAGCAGATGGCTATTTTCCTCTCCCTTACTTCACCTGTCATATTTTGTTACATTAGATATCAGCGGGTGATGTCATGATTTTTATGGCAACCAGTGATGTAAGCTCTATCCCCCAGCTGTAGGAGCAAGCTGGAAGCAAAAATCCTTCACTTCAGGCAGAATGACACCACATGGCATGGGCACTCTATGTCACAATGATGAGTCCCGCTTCATACAATAATACAGAAATATGTTCCTGCTGAAACCAAAGATTTCTAATAAGTTTAAAAATAATTCTGGTAAAAATGAGATGAAGTGGCATTTCACCCTGTGAAGCAAGAGCCAAACTTTCTGTTGTACTATGATGTTTTATTGTTTTAATTTATTGTTGTTTACTAATGATTATGGGCAATGACTTCTGTCAAGTCCCTTCGTTTGTATAAATAAAAAAAATATCTTGAGTTAGTTACTATTGGTAATCCCAGGTGTAAACTTATTGGACCATGAGTTACTTATAGGAAAACATTCAAACAATCTGTGAACATTTATCAGTGGAGTTTATTCCAACTCTGTATGTGTAATATTAAATGTATAAGCTGTACATGGTGTATACTAGTCATTTTACATACAAAAAAATCTTGTTTGCAATTTTGTATATTGATATATTTTTAAAGTTGATTCTTAACAGTACAATAAATCTTAATCTGGTGTTATATGTAATAAATATTCATTATGTGAGGTTAGAACCAGAGGGTTCTATCTACATTGGCGCTTCTGTGGCAGGTTACAACCTTTGAATATTTGATCGGAGAACAAGTGACTGCTAGCGTCATGTTTGCCAACATGATAACTAGGGAAAGGATTTTAAGGTGCAAATTTTGGTCGTGAAAGGGGGAAAAAAGGTTCTGAAAATACATACAAAAAGGTAAAAAAAAAGGTGCTGCTGAAACAATTGAATTAACTATATTTAAATTAATGTTGGGAAGTAAACATTTTGAGGTTATATCATTAATATTGAGTGGAGAACATATTTTAATAACTCACCTCATACAATTTCAAATTTCTTTGAGACCATGATGATCTTGAAGAAGATTTTCGGGCTGTAGGCCGTGGTCGTGAGGCTTGTAGTTCCCCGACGTTTCGCCAGAGGCTGCATCTGGCATCCTCAAGGGTTGTCTTGAGACTGGCAATTTTGTCCGCTGTCTGTCCTATTTATACGTTCACTGTGATGTGTTCATAAGTTGTATGTTAGAACCAGTTCTAAAAAACGCAAAATGTAAACCTCTACAAGCACAGTCGACTAGACTATCAAACAGCAATCTCAGTGGAACAATGGACGTCCCTACCGCTGACCAATCAGAAGACAGATATAACGTACAGTCGACTAGACCATCTAACAGCAATCTCATTGGAGCAATGGAAGTCCCTAACGCTGACCAATCAGAAGGCAGATACAACTTACGAACACATCACAGTGAACGTATAAATAGGACAGACAGCGGACAGAATTGCCAGTCTCAAGACAACCATTGAGGATGCCAGACGCAGTCTCTGGCGAAAAGGTGGGGAACTACAAGCCTCACGACCACGGCCTACAGCCCGAAAATCTTCTTCAAGATCACCATAGCAACTCCGGCCGTGAAAATCTACGTGAATACATTCTTTGACACCATTGGTTTCAAACAAATTATCCAACTGTTAGAGTCATGACTGAAGATGAACAAAAAATTTGTTTGAAACCAATGATTGAAATTTGAAACCAAAGAAATTTGAAATTGTATGAGGTGAGTTATTAAAAATATGTTCTCCACTCAATATTAATAATTGAATTAACATTTAAACCAGTTACATGAACTCAGTTTATATAATATGCGTATCATTTTGAACCAAATTTTTCTTCTTTATAGAGTCCATCAGGGGTAATTCATAGTTCTTCAGTTTATTGCAATATTTACTTTGCAGATGGAACATTGAAGAATGATGCAATCAGTTTCAATAAATTGCATTTTGAATTCTGAAAGTGCATACAGCTTATCCTTCTTAATATTCGCCATGTTATTGTTGTGAAAACCCAGTTGTAATACTAATAAAAATATGTTGTGGTTCATACTAGTAAAACAAGCCAACAAAAAGTCGATAGAGAGAAAACTGTTAAATTATTGCCAGTAGTAACTGAACTTATTTAAACTGTTATAGCAAATTTAAATTTGACTTCACAGCTGCAGAATGGCCTTTGTTGCAGGGATATAAATTACTGGTGGTTTACATAAATTATACTTTATTATATACAACTTTCATCATTAAGGATAGCCTCAAGGACAAAGTGATACAGACAATTAATTTTTTTTAAATTGATCAAATACATTTAGTAAATACATTTAAAAATTTCAAATTTTAATTGAAGTATACATACTATAATGTAGAAATTGTGTAAAGATGGTTTCTTAAAATTGAAATTGATCCTCTAATGGCAGCGACGGCAATTTATTATTTACTGTTGTCGACTTCACACTGCAGATTGGTGATTGTTTCTGGGGTATAAATTATATTTTAATATTGTTGACTTCTGATTGAGATTTTAAAAAGTTGTTCAAGAAGAAAAAATATACATTTTTCTGTCCTATCTTTTAAAAAAGTGGAGGAAAAGGTGCTGAAGTATAAAAAAAAAGAGGGGAAAAGGGATGAAATATAGTAATCTCACAAGAATATGCAACAAATTGTGTTCATTTCGCTTCATTTCATCTTCCTAAATACATATATTGAATTATTGGTATGAAAATAGCTATATTTTTGGAAAGGTGCTGCACCCCATAATCCTGTCCCTAGTGATAACACATGTTTCTACAGCCAATTTCCAACATGTTACTCACATGTAAGGGGATTCTATGTCAGTAGTCCACCTATATTAGTGATCAACTTAGTGTATACCAGATTATTTAAGAAAAACTGTATCACCTCACCTCATATCCTCAGTAATTTCACAACCGTTGTTATGTCACAATGGTCATGTAAGTACTGAGGATATGTAAATTAATATTGGGAAGTAAACATTATGAGGTTATATCATTAATAGTGAGTGTAGAATATATTTTTAATGACTCACCTCATATGATTTCAAATTTCTTTGATACCAGCAGTTTCAGACAATATCTTGTCCCACTTCAGTCATGGCTTCCACTGATGAATATTGTCTGAAATCGCCGGTATCAAAGAAATTTGAAATCATATGAGGTGAGTCGTTAAAAATATATTCTACACTCACTATTACTGAGGATGGAACTTAATTTTTAAATAAGGTCCCAAAAATGGTTGAATAAGAAGAAGGATGTGAGGTGAAGTGATCCAGTTTTTCATAAATAAATAATACTTCATAGTGACGATTTTATTATTAATTTAACACTTCTCATTGAAGGATAAATTATATTTGAAGAGAAAAATTTTCGCCTAGACCGGGACTCGAACCCGGGACCCTTGGCTTTCCGGGCCAAGTGCTCTACCAACTGAGCTACCGAGGCGAGTTACGATCTAGACGCAAATTTTTCTCTTATGTATGTTGTAATTCCCTCGCGCCAAATGCTTGAAACCATAGTTTCTATCTTTGCAAATGGCGGCTTCTTAGTTAAGAAGACATTTATTGGGAATTTAACACTACTTTATAGCCAGTAGGGCTTCTATTGACGATTTTATTATTAATTTAACACTTCTCATTGAAGGATAAATTATATTTGAAGAGAAAAATTTTCGCCTAGACCGGGACTCGAACCCGGGACCCTTGGCTTTCCGGGCCAAGTGCTCTACCAACTGAGCTACCGAGGCGAGTTACGATCTAGACGCAAATTTTTCTCTTATGTATGTTGTAATTCCCTCGCGCCAAATGCTTGAAACCATAGTTTCTATCTTTGCAAATGGCGGCTTCTTAGTTAAGAAGACATTTATTGGGAATTTAACACTACTTTATAGCCAGTAGGGCTTCTATTGACGATTTTATTATTAATTTAACACTTCTCATTGAAGGATAAATTATATTTGAAGAGAAAAATTTTCGCCTAGACCGGGACTCGAACCCGGGACCCTTGGCTTTCCGGGCCAAGTGCTCTACCAACTGAGCTACCGAGGCGAGTTACGATCTAGACGCAAATTTTTCTCTTATGTATGTTGTAATTCCCTCGCGCCAAATGCTTGAAACCATAGTTTCTATCTTTGCAAATGGCGGCTTCTTAGTTAAGAAGACATTTATTGGGAATTTAACACTACTTTATAGCCAGTAGGGCTTCTATTGACGATTTTATTATTAATTTAACACTTCTCATTGAAGGATAAATTATATTTGAAAGAGAAAATTTTCGCCTAGACCGGGACTCGAACCCGGGACCCTTGGCTTTCCGGGCCAAGTGCTCTACCAACTGAGCTACCGAGGCGAGTTACGATCTAGACGCAAATTTTTCTCTTATGTATGTTGTAATTCCCTCGCGCCAAATGCTTGAAACCATAGTTTCTATCTTTGCAAATGGCGGCTTCTTAGTTAAGAAGACATTTATTGGGAATTTAACACTACTTTATAGCCAGTAGGGCTTCTATTGACGATTTTATTATTAATTTAACACTTCTCATTGAAGGATAAATTATATTTGAAGAGAAAAATTTTCGCCTAGACCGGGACTCGAACCCGGGACCCTAGGCTTTCCGGGCCAAGTGCTCTACCAACTGAGCTACCGAGGCGAGTTACGATCTAGACGCAAATTTTTCTCTTATGTATGTTGTAATTCCCCCGCGCCAAATGCTTGAAACCATAGTTTCTATCTTTGCAAATGGCGGCTTCTTAGTTAAGAAGACATTTATTGGGAATTTAACACTACTTTATAGCCAGTAGGGCTTCTATTGACGATTTTATTATTAATTTAACACTTCTCATTGAAGGATAAATTATATTTGAAGAGAAAAATTTTCGCCTAGACCGGGACTCGAACCCGGGACCCTTGGCTTTCCGGGCCAAGTGCTCTACCAACTGAGCTACCGAGGCGAGTTACGATCTAGACGCAAATTTTTCTCTTATGTATGTTGTAATTCCCTCGCGCCAAATGCTTGAAACCATAGTTTCTATCTTTGCAAATGGCGGCTTCTTAGTTAAGAAGACATTTATTGGGAATTTAACACTACTTTATAGCCAGTAGGGCTTCTATTGACGATTTTATTATTAATTTAACACTTCTCATTGAAGCTATAAAGTAGTGTTAAATTCCCAATAAATGTCTTCTTAACTAAGAAGCCGCCATTTGCAAAGATAGAAACTATGGTTTCAAGCATTTGGCGCGAGGGAATTACAACATACATAAGAGAAAAATTTGCGTCTAGATCGTAACTCGCCTCGGTAGCTCAGTTGGTAGAGCACTTGGCCCGGAAAGCCAAGGGTCCCGGGTTCGAGTCCCGGTCTAGGCGAAAATTTTTCTCTTCAAATATAATTTATCCTTCAATGAGAAGTGTTAAATTAATAATAAAATCGTCAATAGAAGCCCTACTGGCTATAAAGTAGTGTTAAATTCCCAATAAATGTCTTCTTAACTAAGAAGCCGCCATTTGCAAAGATAGAAACTATGGTTTCAAGCATTTGGCGCGAGGGAATTACAACATACATAAGAGAAAAATTTGCGTCTAGATCGTAACTCGCCTCGGTAGCTCAGTTGGTAGAGCACTTGGCCCGGAAAGCCAAGGGTCCCGGGTTCGAGTCCCGGTCTAGGCGAAAATTTTTCTCTTCAAATATAATACTTCATAGTGTTAATTCCTAAAAAGTCAATGTACCAAATTATTTTGGGTAAGTTAGGATGAGAAAATGGCAAATTAGTGTACAACACCAGATTAGTTTTGCATTCACATGTTTGTTAGTGTGTTTTTGTGATAAGTTGGCTACTCTTCTTGAGCAATGATAAATACATATTTTACATTGTGTATGGTGATTTTAAGTTACTTTCAGCTCAACTTCTCACTTCATTTTAAGGCATTTTCACATTTTTTGGGGAAAAAATCAACATATATATTTCTCTCAGGTAATTATTCACATAGTGCAACAATAAATTGCGTGTTTTTTCAGTTTTTTTTATTTGAATTTATGTTGGTGGAACATGGCATAAAATCCGCTCTACATTTTTACATGCTTTATATTAGCTTGACCTCTATCTGTCTATATAATGGAATCTTTCAACACGATTTTCACCTACTTAAAAACATTGGATCGACTTGAAACTTTGTACACTTGTAAAGGACCAATGACAATACAATAATTTCATAAAGTTTTTCTAAGATCCTGGCTAGGATCATCAGGAAATAAAAAAAAAATAAAGACCGATATAATAGGTTGCGGACTTATCGACTTTTTAGTCCATCGTTGTAAGAAATTAATATTATATTCTCTGGTAGCTCAGTTGGTAGAGCGGTGGACTGTAGTGGTATATAATTTCAGTAATCCATAAGTCGCTGGTTCAAATCCGGCCTGGAGGATTTTTTTTAGAAGAGTATTACTTTTAGCTCATACTACAATAGTATCGAATTTAAAGATATTTACATTTTTATCTTATTCTGTAAAATAAATAATAGTTTTAAAAAAAACTAAAACAATACACTTTATTAGAAAACCAAACTAAAAAATAAAAAAAAATAGTTTAAAAAACTAAAACAACACACTTTATTAGAAAACCGAACTAAAAAATGAAAAATAATTTTAATTGCCAACATGCTTGGGATAAAATTAAAGTGGTCAACAAAAAAAATCATCTCCAACACATCTAGAATGAAACTAGAGTTATCTACAAAAAAAAATAATTTTACCATCAAAAGCGTGGGGTGCTTTTTATGGTTTTTACATTTTCTTCTAAGAGACTTTACTTTTACTGATATCTGTTTTTTATCAAATATATTAATTGAATAGAGCACCCTACGCTTTTGATGGTAATTTCTTTTTGTAGATAACTCTAGTTTTATTCTAGATGTGTTGGAGATTATTTTTTTGTTGACAACTTTAATTTTATCCCAAGCATGTTAGAAATTAAAATTATTTTTCATTTTTTAGTTCGGTTTTCTAATAAAGCATGTTGTTTTAGTTTCTTTAAACTATTATTTTTCTTTTTATACATATAAAATGATTATTAAGAGTTATTTTAGGGATTCTATGCCAGGAGTCCACCTACAATAGTTACTGTTCAAACAGAATTTTTCATTTTCAACAATCAATTTTTCCTTATGGTGCACCAGATTATTCAATAAACTCTAAACTAATCAGGTGTATAATAACTTGCCCATTTTCTTACCCTAACTTCACTATTTTGCTCACCTAACAAATAAAATGAGAGTATATCTGTATACAGAATGTAACTAAATTCTCATTACAGACTTCGAGGATGTGTAGTGGGGACCAAGACAGTTATATTTAGCATAGGAACTGTGTCTGGAAATGTACACTTTTCCCACTACATGCAAAATACAACAACACTTGTCTGGGTCCACAAGTAGGGCTCGATGTGACGACCACCAATGTCAACACAAATACAGTACCTCCGTACCTTGTTCTGGTGTACATGATCACCAATCCTTAGTCCTGCAACATCTGCTGCAGCCATAACCCACACCAGTAGGTCTTCCTCGGATGCCACAGGGGTCTCATAAATCAGGGATTTCATGTGACCCCACCCACGTAGTAGTATAGCGGGTTCAAATCGGAGAAAGTGCAGAGTCTTTGGTGCTGAAAATGCAGGAGAATTAAATGTGTGTTGTGGTATTTTTTTTTAATATAGTGGGAAAATGGTACGTTTTCATACATGAGTTCCTATGCCTACTTGGTCCCCACCACACATCCTCAAAGTCTGTAATGGGAATTTAGTTGCAAGCTGTATATATAGGTGGACTCTTGGCACAGAATAGCCATAATTTCTGTAACTACCATGTCCATGTTGTTTATAATCTCTGAGCATTGTGTAGGTCAATCATTACTATACAAATCTATTCTGTATTTACTTTTGAACTTTAAATTGCTCTCCTGAAAAAGCCATGTAGAAACCTATGAATCTAACCTCATGATTACTTAACAGCATCAGTAAGTAGTAGTGTAGGTATACCTATTCTCCAGCCAACTTTTCCCTCAGGAACACTCCTGGTACTCATTTTATAGGATTTGGAATATATTCCAGGTCTAAACTGAACACATATGAGTGAAGAAAAAATCACCATCCCTCCACTGCAGTGGACTGTCCAGAATCAAATCCTAAACTATCACCTGAAGTACACTATTACCCCAATTATACTCGGACCAATGGATCTGTGCCCCTGTAGTGCTTGCATCGTTCTTAGAAAAGTACACTTCAATACTCACACCATTTCACCGCACTCCCCTCCCACTACGTCAAACAACAGTCATCGAGTAGGGATGTTGCCAAACTTTCCCCAGTGTCATGGCTCTTGAGTATTGAATAATGCAAAGTTGGAGTCAAGTTGACAACACTGAAGTACAAGTGCAAAAGAGAGAGATAGGAATGCAGGGAGGGAAATGATTTACTGAGGCAGAAAAGGAAGTAGGCTTTAGTTCGCATATCTTACGGAGGCACAGATCCGTTGGACAGACAATACTATTATTATTTTGTTATTATTATTTTATTTTATTTTATTTTAGGATTGTTTCTATTATATACACAGGTATCCTCAACCAAAATATACAATTTTTTTTCTTCCACACTTCCTGGTCTTATGTGTCTTTCTCTTCTTCATGTTGTCTTGAATTCCCTTTATTCATGTTGGCTTTGGTCTACCACGTTTCCCTTTTCCAGGAGGTATCCATTTCAATACTTCTTTGTTTGTTTCTGTGTCCCTTCTTCTCATTATATGCCCATACCATCTTAGTTGGATTTCTTCAATCTTGTACAATATCCTTTTCTACATTCATAATTTCTCTTATTGTATTATTTTTTATTTTGTCTAATTTTGATATTATTATCATTATTATTATTATTATTATTATTATTATTATTATTATTATTATTATTATTATTATTATTATTATTATTATTATTATTATTATTATTACCAGTATTATTGTTATTGTTACTACTGTTATTTTATTATTTTTATTATTATTATTATTATTATTATTATTATTATTATTAATTTATTGTTATTGTTGTCAGCAAGTGGTTATGTTCCTTGATTCTAGTCCCACGAGTTGTGGGTTCAAACCTGGCTGGGGCCAATGAATTTCTAGGATGGATAAATCCAAAGGACAAGTCCTTCAGGAGGGACTTTAAGCTGTGGGTCCTGAGTATGAAGATTTTTGGGCTCGTAAAAGAACCGCAAGCCTGAATAAAAAGGCCTCTATGTAAAATTTAACCAACCTTCATCCATCCAAGTAAGGTTAATTGCCTCCTAGATGTCTCATTCAGGCAATGTGGTAACCACATGTCACTTGTTGACATCTATAGGTAAATATGTGTAACAAAATTAGCTTGCTGAGGAGCACTCGTGTCCCCACACTGGATGTATGGGGTATATATATACATATATACTGTTCTTGTTAATATAGTTATAAACTTATTATTATTATTATTATTATTATTATTATTATTATTATTATTATTATTATTATTATTATTATTATTATTATTATTATTATTATCAATATTTGCTGATGATATGGCTTTGCTAGCAGAAGATGCAATGTCACTGAGGAACATGCCGATGGAGCTAAATGATAAGTGCAAGGATTATGGGATGAAGATAAATATAAATAAGATGATGGCCATGATTATAGGAAAGAAACCAAGGAAAATAAACACGAGGATTAAAGTTGAGGCCATTGAGCAAGTGGAGAGCTTCAAATACTTGGGTTGTACTATCAGTAGTAACATGAACTGCAGTCAAGAAGTAAAGCAGAGGATAGCAATGGCAAAAGAAGCTTTTAACAAGAAGAGAAGCATTTTCTGCGGACCTTTGGCAAAAGAATTAAGGAAGAGGCTAATGAAGTGATTTGTGTGGAGTGTAGCATTGTATGGTGCTGAGACTTGGATATTACGACCAAATGAGGAAAATCGACTGGAAGCTTTTGAGATGTGGATATGGAGAAGAATGGAACGTATAAAATGGACAGACAAAGTAAGAAATAAAGATGTGCTAGACAGAGTGGGTGAAAGAAGAACAATGCTGGAACTCATAAAGAAGAGGGGAAAAAATTGGATTGGCCACTGGCTAAGAAGAAACTGCCTGCTGAAGGATGCCCTAGAAGGAATGGTCAACAGAAAGAAAGTTAGAGTCAGAAAAAGACATCAGATGATAGACAATATTAAAATAAATGGTTTGTATGCAGATACAAAAAGGAAAGCTGAGTTAAGGAAAGAGTGGAGAATGCTGAGTTTGCCATGAAAGACCTGCTCTTGGGCAGAAAACTATGAATGAATTACCATTATCAACATTATTATTAACATAATTTTATTTTCATCAACATTAACAAAGAAGCCACCATTTGCAAGATAGAAGCAATGTCTTCATAGCATTTGGTGTGTGGGAATTAACAGTGTATATAAGAGAAAAATTTGCATTTAGGTTGGAGTTTCTCAGAAAGCTCAGCTGATAGAGCATTCGCCTAGAGTGTGAAAGGTTTTCGGTTAAAACACCAGTCTGAGCATATAATTTTTCTCTTCAAATATTATTATTAATATTAACTCTATATATATATATATACTGATGTCCACCACTGTGGTCTCGAGATAGCGTGCTGCCTTGTCATGCAGCGGGCTCGGGTTCGATCCCCAGTCGGGGCAGTTTTTCTGGGTGAGGTTTTTATCGGGGTTTTCCTCACCTGTAAGACAAATGTCAGGAAAACTTTAAGGCCCAAACGGTCCCCGAAATCATATGGCCATCATCCTTATCATTATCATCCTTACCATTATCATTATCATCATCATCCTTCACCTGTGTGGAAAGCAACGGGAAGCTACCACACCTACACAATTCCCTAGTAAAGCTGCAAGCATAGCATGAAAATGCTATGATTGCAGTGAAGGACCTGCCTTCGGGCAGAATTACTATGGATGGATGGATATATACTGATTGAAGAAGAATCATTGGTATGTTGAGCTCAGTGATTTGGAATAGAAATGTAATACACAGAACGAAGAAAACTATATTTCAAGTTCTCTTACAAAGCATTTTATTATATGGGTTTGAAACCTGGACAGTAAGTAGAAAACAAGCCAACAAGCTGTTAGCAGTAGAAATGGTTTTTTGGAGGCAATCGACAAGAATTTCAAGAAGGGATAAGGTTGGAAACAGCACAATAAGGGAAATTACGCACATTGAAAAAAACATATTAGGAAAAATAGAATAAAAACATTTGAAATGGTATGGACACCTCATTAGAATGGAAGAAGAGAGAATACCAAAGAAGATCCTTAATTGGAAAGCTAATGAAAGAAGTGGAAGACACAGACCTAGAGAACGATGGATGGATGGAATGAAGAGAAATATGGAAGCTAGAGATTTGAGGGAAGAAGATGCTTTAGACAGGAACTTCTGGTGACAAATCACTTTGGGTTGAAGGAGAAACACTGAATTGTGGAAAAAATATATATTAAATTTGAAGAGAAAAATTTTCGCCTAGACCGGGACTCGAACCCCGGACCCTTGGCTTTCTGGGCCAAGTGCTCTACCAACTGAGCTCAGTTGGTAGAGCACTTGGCCCGGAAAGCCAAGGGTCCGGGGTTCGAGTCCCGGTCTAGGCGAAAATTTTTCTCTTCAAATTTAATTTATCTTTCATTGAGAAATGTTAAATTAATAATAAAAACATCAAAAATATATATATTAACTATTATAACAAAAATAGAAGAATATAAAAATAAATGGTTTGAACATGTTAGTAGAATGAGTGAAGAGAGGGTACCTTATAAGACGTTAAATTACAATCCATAGGGACATAGAAGTCGTGGACGACCATTTAAAAGATGGAGCGAGCAACGGGAAGCTACCACACCTATAATTCCATAGTAAAGCTGCAAAGCATAACATGAAAATGCTACGATTGCAGTGAAAGATTTGCCCTCAGGCAGAATTACTATGGATTTATTATTATTATTATTATTATTATTATTATTATTATTATTATTATTATTATTATTATTATTATTACCTCATATCTAAAAAATGCTACTGCTATACGGTAAGATAAATATTCTTTCATCTTTGGAAAGAAAAATAATGAAAGAAACTAAATGATTCATTATAATTTGTATAAATTAGCATTTATTTGCTTTAATGAGTTGCAAAGAATGTAAGGTTCTTACATTCATAAGTGGTTTTCCTTAAGGCAAATGTAGGCTATTGTTTTATAATAAGCTGTTTAGAATCAAGAATACATGACTAAGCAGAAAATGGAGTCCATTGTGAAATAAATGCACAGGTGAGTAAAGTTACAAATTTTTTGTATGTTGTTTTATTTCTTGACTAATTGACACACAAATGTATCAATTGTCATTCTGGAAGAAGTCTACAATTGTGTTTTTTAAGGAGAATGGAGATCATCCAAGGTCCTGGACATTTGACTACTACAATTGTGTTTTTTAAATATATACTATAAGTTTAACCTAACATTATGTAATATGGACTCGCTTTAACTCATTCTTGAATGTTGTAACACTCAATTTATTTGACCAGAAAATCTGTAGAGAATTTTTACCCATGTTTTCAAAATTCTTTAAAATATATATATATGGAATGATAAGAAAAATAAATGCCTGGACGGGATTCGAACCCGGATCTCTGAGTCTGTACCTCAGCGTGATATCCATTACACTACCAGGCGAATCCAATTCAAACACTTATTTTTCTTATATATGTATTATACTCTCCATTATATATATATATATATATATATATATATATATATATATATCGATAAAGCGTCACTGCTATAAAGTAAAATGAACATTCTCTTTAATTTGCTTACTTGTTATAGTCAGCTACTAGATGGCAGTGAAGACAGTGCTCTCGCGACATCTAGTAATAATGGAGAGTATAATACATATATAAGAAAAATAAGTGTTTGAATTGGATTCACCTGGTAGTGTAATGGATATCATGCTGAGGTACAGACTCAGAGATCCGGGTTCGAATCCCGTCCAGGCATTTATTTTTCTTATCATACCATATATATATATATATATATATATATATATATATATATATACAGTAAAACTTGCTCAAAGCAGAATTGCATGGAACCAATTTTTTTTGCACATTAGACAAAATTCCACATTATAAAAAATTAAAACTTATTAATGATCTTAGATTATAGAATACCATATATGTCTTTTTACATACCTTTGATTAATTGTAGTTCCGCTGTCTTTGAAAAGTGAGGTATAGTATGTATGAGTAACTTCGACAGTAATACGCGGAAAAACAGTCCTGTTTTGTCAGCGTTAAAAATGTCTCTTAGGCGCATATCCTGAAATTGAAATATGCAGTTTCAGTTTCCACTCACTTTTTTTCCATTTATACTGTTCTTCCTTCTTGTTTTACCTTTTTCTTTTACCTTTTTGTTAACTTACTTTTATTCTCACATATAGACACAAGGACAGGACACACACCCAGACCCAAGGTGGAGATTTAAAATACCCTACTGCACTGGGAGTTGAACCCAGGTCGCCGGAGTGGAGGTAGGGACTCCACCGACTATGCCACGGCAACAGACCACTAACTACACTTTCATTCTCATGCTTTGATTCCCCACAAATGTAATTCCATAGTCGTCTTTTAAAACTGTCCAGCCAACCTGAAGATGTCTTGAAATTGTTATTCCCTAGAGATTTAGCAACAGCTAAAACTTGACTTTGGAGCAACGGTCCAGAAATTTGCAGATTTTATGTTCAATCACTTTCACTTTTTTGTTCAATGACGATGATACATACTTATTTTAGGAATTCGCACTATGAGGTATATTCATTAAGGTAGAATTTTTATTCCGTAAATTCAGAATGCTACCTATGAAAGATCGGTCTCAGAACTTAAATTAATTTAAGATTTTACAGTGCAATGGTTATTGTAAGACAGGTATTTCGCATAGCGGGTGTGCAGTGAGGCCGAAATAAAGTTTCAGGTACAAGTAGAATCTTTACTGCACCTGGCTGCAGGAATCATTCCTTATTGTTTGTTTGGCCCAATGGGAATTCAATGAAGTGGAAACTAATTTATTTCTCTGTCTTTCCACTTTATAAAATTTCTTTCCATGAACTGTGTAGAAATATCCTTCCGTTTCCATGTTGGACAGATTTCGTTTTATGCAAAATAAATACTTTTAAAATTACTATTATTTTGCTGACCAATGAATTTGTTCACATTGGACAGATTTTCGCATTATTCACGTTCCAGATTAAACAAGTTTTACTGTATATATATATATATATATATATATATATATCATCATTGGTTCTATAGCCCGTTACACGCCTTGTCTACCCCTATAATGCGCCTCCATTCATCTGTATTCTCCGTCTTCCTTCTCCATCCTTGTGCTTGATGTTTTTAAGAGAATTCTTACGTAAAATACTAACTACTATAAGTTCTTCTTCTTCTTCTTCTTCTTCTTCTTCTTCTTCTTCTGCTTCAAGAAATTAGGCCTTTTGACCTGTTTTCACATCAAGTGGGATTTAATGAATTCTCCCATCTAGTAAATGGGTGTCCAACATTTCTATGTCCTATTGGTTTGTACTTTAGTAACAGCTGAGGGATTCTATCTGTAGGCATTCTCTTGAAATTACTTATTTTAGGAATTCTCACTATGAGGTATATTCATTAAGGTAGAATATTTTTTATCACTCAAGACGACAGAACAACGGTCGTGACGATACTGAGGATGGAACAGAAATTATGTTCCGAAACTAGTTTATAATCAAATAAGAAGAACAATGTGAGGTGAGTGATAAAAAATATTCTACCTTAATTCTCTTGACATGTTCATACCAGTTGTTTCTCATGTTGTCAATTCTATTTGTTAAATTAAAAATATTTAAGTCCTTCCTAATATCCTCACTTCTTTTCTTGTCCAAAATTGTCACACCCGCTACTGAACGTAGGAACTTAATTTCTGCAGTTTCTATTTTCCTTCTGTCTGAACAGTTAAGAGTCCAATTTTCACTTGCATATGTTAAAACAGGCACTGCCATAATTTTGTAAAATTTTAGTTGTGTGCTCCTCAAAGTTTTATTTTTCAGTGACTATAATTTCATTGATAATAATTTATCTATCTATCTATCTTCGGGTTTTTACAGCTGCTGCCTTCTTCCCATGCCAAACCTCCAAAACCTACAATCGTGGGCATCTTCAATGCTTAGCCCTCTTGCTTGCATTACTATTTTCATGTTTTCCTTCCATGTTAATTTTGGTCTCCCTCTTTTCTTCTTTCTGGTCGGTTGCCATTGATATAGTTGCTTCGGCCATCGCTCATCTTCCATGATAATAATATTGCACTATTTCATAGGTAGAAGAATTAGACAAACCTCAAGATGTTATTTTTAGAAGCTTCTCTGCTGCCATTAATGTTTCTCTCATCATCATTTTCAACACAGCCAGGTAAGTAAATGTTGACAGGAAGATAATTTTGTTACCATTACATTAGTTACCATACCTAGGAACAAAAATTACAAATAGGAATGAGATACAGGAAGAAATTAAATGTGTGTTCAATTTTAAAAATGCATCTATTAGCCATTACAGGGACTCTTGCCGTCCCAACTTCTCTGAAAAAATGTTAAACTAAGTTAACATTAATAAAACTTCATTCAGGTGTTAGTCACAATATTAAAATATTTTTAGCTATAAAAATTCAGTCTGCATATGTTTGTGCTTGCAAAACTCGAAAAATAGTCGCTCGATTGTTACGAAAATTTGTACATACAGGTTTCAGGTATGGAGAGTGTTTATTCGCTATCTATAATTCTCTAAAACCATTAGGTGTAAGAGTTCATCTGAAACGAAAATTTTAAAATCCCTCTAGCGGTCGCAATTTTGTTTCACAACAAAACTCAGTATATGCTATTAAAATAAACTGAGTAGATATTGTCTAAAATCAGCGAAATCTGGTCAATAGAAGTGGGGGTTTACCTGAAATCCAAAATTAAAAATTGACTAGCTACAGCCATGTTTGGTTTCATTGCAATGTATATCAAACAATTTAATTAACCCATAATTTTCTTTTAGCTTACTCAACTAAAAATTGAAACATATTTAATTTATTTAGGTTCAGCAGCACATGTTGGGAATTCGCTAATTATAAAATAATAAAATTGTTTGCCTTGTAGGTCTGTCTCCTCGACTTTTAAAATATTAGGAAGTTTCCATAACAGAACTAGTCCCATCATCAGCAGAAGAAGGTCTGTTTCCACTGACCCTGAATGAAATACTGTCTTTTTTGTCATGATTTTGTAGAGAGGATTGAATGTACTGAGTGTATTCTTATTTAGAATCAGTTTGTTGTTGGTTTTCTTTAGAATTTCAATTTCTTCCAGTATTTGGGTATTTGAAGAGAAAATTTTTTGTCCAGACTGAGACTCGAACCCAGGACCTTTGGCTTTCTAGGCCAAAGCTCTACCATCTGAGCTACCTGGGCGAGTTCCGATCTAGATGCAAATTTTTCTCTTATATACGTTGTAATTCCCAACACCAAATGCTATGAAGCCTTTGCTTCTATCTTTGCAAATGTCAGGAATTTAAACACTACTTTATAAAGCCAGTAGGGCTTTACTTTTATTTTCGCTGGATTGCTATCTTTATGCAATATTGTGAGGGTGCTGTCAATATCTAGCATACAATGTCCTGTCTGAACATGTTTAGCACAACCCTTTCACATATTTGAAGTCTTTAAAGAACATTTTAAAAGTTGAGGAGACGGACCTACAAGGTAAAGAATTCTATAATTGCATTTTTTAATATTGTGCTAAACTAACAATGTATAAAACAGTGATGTTATATGGAAGTGAAACATATCTCTTGAAAAGAGGAGAAGAGATTACCTAAATTTGAGAATAAAGTGTTCAGCAAACATTGTTTGAACCATAGATAGACAGATGACTAGAAAAAACTATATTCCAGTGAGTTACACGATCTTTATAGAAACTGGATTTTTTTCCTATTAAAATAAACAGCATGGTCCATTACATACCTCATGTTCGAGTTTTTTTGTAATTAATACTTTAAATTTACAGGTGTGGCAAACATTATGATTTGTATTATATCGTATATCTCATTTGTCATTAACTGTCCATTTCCATTTCCATTAGATAATGTACTTCTGTGTATGACCATATATTTAGTTTCATACAACCTAGATAATTTTTTTTTTTTACTTTTTCAATAATAGAAACATTTATTACTATATTGGATCTTACAGTGACTTTTCTTTGAAAAGTTATTGCTTTTGTTTTAAATGTACTTAAAATCTATGCACTTATACAGTGCGATCAGTATAGCATTTTACAGCAGACGCAGGGTTTGTGCTGTGCGATGACGAAGGCTTACACGTGCAGGCACGGGACCTGAAATGTGCGCTGACTCAGCAGTTTACGAGTACATCCCACGCATTCACATTGCAGTCAGATTGTAAGCTTTGAATGGATAAGGTGCTCGCTTGATTTTCCTTGTGAACTGAATGACGTGTGCATAAGTATAAACTGAATAGCATATGATGAGTGTAAACTGTGTAATGACTAATAATTTTTCTACTGAACAACGTGTATTTATTTATGATCAATGTTTCTTAACTCAGTCTGCCAACAAAGACTCTTTGAAACACGATTCCCGGGTGTAAAAAATTCCATCACGTTCAACAGTCAATAATCTGTACAACAAATTTCATGGAATGGGAATTGTTGATAGAAAGAAGCCACACAAGCTGATAGTGTTCACACAAAAGAAACAATACATGACATGTTATCGATTGGAACAGTCTCCTAGAAAATCACTTAGGCGCCTTTCGCAACAAGTAGAACCAAGGCAGTGTACAAAAAATACTAAATTGTTAAAGTTGCATCCATATAAAATAATCAAGACACATGCTCTCCAACCGGGTGACCCTATACCAGCACCTGCGTCAATAAAATTGGTAAGTACGATAATTTGTAAAATAGTTACGAAAATATGTGTGGTTGTATCACCGCGATCCTACGCTGTCCGTTCCCTGCCGCGAGTGCGTCAGCAGTGTACAGTGAAATCTCCATGTTTGCTGTCCAATACTATACTGATCACACTGTATTATTTGCACCCTGTACTCATCAGAAGTTTTAGTGGTAGAGTATTTATGTAATTTTGCTTACAGTGTATCCGAGCAAGTATCGTGGGTTTACCAGTACCCTATGTTGCTTCATCACTGTTACATATGGACTTATATTTGCAAGTGGATTATCTAGCAAGATGGCTATGATTTATGTGGTGATGGTAATTCCAGCTGTAATGGGTGTAGTTCCTGTTGAAGATAAAGTGAAAGCTGTATTTTCCTACACTCGAGTGTGGGGACTTAGGTTTGTTCTACATTTAATGAGCTACTTTTAACATTCAGGTTATTGTATAAAAAGTTTCAATAATAAAACTTGTTAATACTGAGTGGAGAACATATTTTTATCAACTCACCTCATATAAATTCAAATTTCTTTGATACCGACGGTTTCAGACAATATCATGTCCCTCTTCAGTCATGTCTGAAACTGTCGGTATCAAAGAAATTTGAATTTATATGAGGTGAGTCGATAAAAATATGTTCTCCAGTCACTATTAATGATATAACCTCATAATGTTTACTTCCCAATATTAATTTAAATATAATAAAGCTTGTATTGAACTTTTATAGGAAAAAATCACTATGAGGTTTAATTTAAGATTAAATTAAAATGCTTCATACCTCTCCTCATATCCAGTCTTCCAATTATACTGCAGTTTCAAAGCCTTGGCAGCTTCATCTTCAGTAATATCTCATCGATTTTGATGTTATATTTCAAATTAACATGTTTCAGAATTGGATATAGTTTTATTTTAGAAAGAAAAATTATATTTGAACCAGGAGTCGAACCTCTGACTCTGTACGTCAGTGCGGTAACCATTACACCATTTGAATTTCCGATAGGAACATCAAATTTCTTCCTATTTATATACAATTAATTCTCCTTTCATCTGAAGGCCGATAGCCATCACTATCAACAATGTCATCTGATGACTTCTTTTCATTTTTTTTTATTGAGAATTTAAACATTAATTTTTAAACGGTTAAAATACTTCGAAAAGAAGTCATCAGATGGCATTGTTGATAGCGATGGCTATCGGCCTTCGGATGAAAGGAGAATTAATTGTATAAGTAGAAAGAAATTTGATGTTCCTATCGGAAGTTTGAATGGTGTAACAGCTACCGCACTGACGTACAGAGTCAGACATCCGGGGTTCGACTCCCGGTTTGAATGTAATTTTTCTTTCTAAAATAAAATCAGTGTTAAATCGGTGAAAGTTAGAAATAATTTATAATGAAACCCGGGTCTTCAAGAAATTTACAAATATGAGGTGAGTCATACATATCTAACTCCTATTATTTAAAATAAACCTCGTAGTGTCACTTTCTTTAAATGTTAAATTATTAGTAGATGTTTCTTCTTCTTCCTTCCAAGTATTAAGGCAATGCCTGTTATGATCCTATAGAAAATTTTCCGATCCTTCCAGGAAATTCTCATATAAGACTTGCAAGCATAATATTAGTCCCTTCAATTGGTTGCTGGCCAAAGAAAGGCAAGACCAGTGATGCGGCTGCCATCTTATAGCCTCTGGTCAGGCTTTTCTGGAGAAGAAAAGAAAATAAAGGAAAGAAGAAATGGAAGAAAGGAAAGACTCCATAGCCCTCGGATGCCCTAATAGCGTTGGGGTCGAAAAAAACAAGAGTTAACCGAGAGAGGTTGAATAGTAAAGTTAAAAAGAGTGCAAAACACAAGTAAGTGGAAGAAATGTTTTGCTCAGCTTGGGCACCTTGTGGTCGCCATCCACATATCCCCTAGATGAGGACCCCTGAGGTTTAGTAGATGTTTAAAATTAGAAATAGTACCAAAATTTATCAGAAAAACAATAAAAAACATAAAAAATCTACAATTATGAGGTAATTTGTTAAATCTAACTCAATTTACGATTTTATTATTAATTTAACACTTCTCATAGAAGGATAAATTATATTTGAAGAGAAAAATTTTCGCCTAGACCGGGACTCGAACCCGGGACCCTTGGCTTTCCGGGCCAAGTGCTCTACCAACTGAGCTACCGAGGCGAGTCCCGGTCTAGGCGAAAATTTTTCTCTTCAAATATAACTAACTCAATTTATTAATTTTACAAATCTACTTTTTTTTTCATATTGATATTGATTGATGTAATTGTTGTTTTCAGTCATGTGTTCTTGGGATTGATGCATGGAGATGTACAGAAAGCTAAATTATATATCAAATTTGAAAAATCTCTAGTGAAATTGCAAAAGCATTTTATTTTCCTCAACACCATCACAATTCAGGTACCGTAATTTATTTATTTATTTAAATTCATCGGAGATAATTTTTTTAAAAACTCACCTCATAAATTTTGTGCTTTTCATGATATTGTGGTTTGAGAAGACTTCTTATCCATCCTCAGTCACAACTCCGACTGATAAAATTCTTCCGCCGTCAACTATTCTATTGTCAACATCTTCTATGCTGTCATATATGATTGAATTTATAAACTTTGAAATTAAATTTTGTTTGTAAGGAATATCAAAGTTCATCAATCTACATTTATTGTTCCTAACGAACAAAATGTAATTTCAAAGTTTATAAATTCAATCTTAGATGACAGCATGGAAGATGTTGACAATATAATAGTTGACGGTGGGAGAATTTCATCAGTCAGAGTTGTGACTTAGAATGGATGAGAAGTCGTCTGAAACCGCGGTATCGTGAAAAGCACAAAATTTATGAGGTGAGTTTGAAAGACGTGCATGGAAGCTTCTTGTAGGAAAGCCAGAGGGAAAACGCCCAGTTGGTAGACCAAGAATGAGGTGGGAGATCAACATTAACTATGATTTGAGAGAAGTAGATTATACAGGGAATGATTGAAAAGCATTAGCTCAGGATAAGGATTATGGGAGAGCTTATGTCCATGAACCTACGGGTTTTGATAATGCCAGTGAGTAAGTAAGTAAGTTTTCAAAAAATCATTTTCCATGAATTTAATTAATTATTACCTCATAATATTAACTTCCCAACATTAATTTAACATACCGTAATGTATGGAAGTTCCAATGAACTTCATGTACACAAGAATCCTTGTACATAAATGCTTGAAAGACCTGTCTTATGCTAAGGAACTGAAGCTTTGATTATCTTAAGAGAGACGTGAATGTCATGTGCTAAAATTTAAGATTGCAATATTGTATACAAGAAGTAAGACTTCTGCCTGTCTTTTATCTTGGTTCCACATACTAACAGTTGAATAATATACTGGATTGAACTTTTATAGGAAAAAAATCACTATATGATTTAAGATTAAATTAAAATGTTTCATACCTCACCTCATATTCTGAGAAAAAGTCCACTTTAAAAAAAAAACAAGAAAGAAAAATTTATGAACTTCGAAATTCCCGCGGATTCTGAATTAATCCGGAGATTTATCGGTTCACCAACAGAGGGAGGAAGAAGCAGTTCTCCTGATTGACATAACATCAGTCGACAAAAAATTACTGAAGATGAAGCTGCCCAGGCTTTGAAACCAGTCTAATTAGAAGACTGGATATGAGGTGAGGTATGAAACATTTTAACGTAATATACTGGATACTATGTGCAGATTCAAGTCCCCATATGGTGAGAAATTTTCTTATGGAATTTCGCTCAGTATGGGACTGGTGCCAATCTAGCGTCAGGAGGAATTTGTGCAGCTGCAATAGTAGCAGCAGCAAGTTGAAAAAAACTAGCTATAATGGTTGGAAGAAAATGAAGTCCAAGAAGCAGCTGATAAGTTGCTCCTATTTTAAATTGGTGTTTCAAATACTGATAACCAAAAAAAAAGTTAGTTTATTATATCTCATTGTTTTTCTTTGTAAATTTTTTATGTATAAATAGGGACAGTCTACCAAATAATTTAACTTGTCTTGCTTGTGTACATTTTATTATTAGTTTAATTTTAATTTTTAAATTTTCATTTACAATATTACATTATTGATCTTACTCTTATAGATATTACATTAATTGGTCAAATATTTATTTTGGTTTTAATACTAGAGTTAATTGTGATTGCTTTATTCTAATTCATTCTTCATTACATGTATCCAGTCGCAGCTGATGACACACATATCCATTGCATACTTATGGTGTGTAAGTTGCAATGTGGCTGCATATACATGCTGTTATATGGGCATTGAATGCCCATGAGGTTAAAAGAAAGAGAGATAGGAAAGACAGAAATGAACCCTTTGGCCTCGAATACTCTAATACCATCAGGGTCGAAGAAAACAAGAGTTCAGTCAAGAGAGACTAGATAAGAAAGCAAAAAGAGGGATCTGGTACTAGAAAAGGATCAGTGCTAATTGGTGGGTAGCTCATCCCTTTAGTTCATATTGCACAAACAGTATGTTAACAGCTGCACCATGAGAAGGTAGGGATTGGACGTTGGGTTATTGTCCAGGTTGGTTCCTGTAAGCTTTCAATCTAGAAAGAATTAGAGGGTCTCTCCTCTGTTTAAAACAATAACCCTTTGCAGCTTGATTTATTCTAATGTAACATATGTATGTCCTGGCGACTGGAAGAGAAGACCATATGGCCATAACTCGATCAGATAAAATAAATAAATAAATAAATAAAGAAGCCCTGTAAACTTCAAAGGACAGGATGCCATTGATTCTTCTTCTTCTGCCTGACAAGTATTAGACCACAAGGCCTGTTACAATCTCACATAAAATTTTCACGCCATCTCTTAACTGGACGGCCTACAGATCTTTGGCCGCATGATACATATTTATAAATTGCCTTTGGGATTTTAGTATTACTCATTATTTCCAAATGTAGTTTCCAATTGGACTGGTACCGATCAATATAGTCTAAAACTGGCTTAGTTTTTAGTTCATTTAAGATTTCACAATTTCTATTTAAATCCCACTTAGTATATCCCACCGTTCTTTGCATGAATCACATTTCACAAGCCGTTATTCTGATTTTATCTGCTTTCTTCAGTGTTCATGCTTCGCTGCCATAGCTGAGTACAGGTCGTGCCAATATGTTGTAAAGACGTGTGTTTCTGAACAAGGGATGGTTTCATCACACTATTTATAATGCCCATACGTCTTGTGTACTTATTAATTTTCTGTGGCATATCCAATTCTTCAAAGATTGAAAGATTGTAACCTAAATATGGGAAGCTATTGCATCTTTCTAATATTTTATTATTGATACAGATTCTACTTTGTATTGGTTATTTCCCACAAAATGCCAGAATTTTTGTTTTGTCTGTTGAAATTTCCATATTGTATGAGGCTGCTATTTTCTGCAAATTATATATTGATCTTTGGCGGTAATCTTCTGAAAGTGCTAACATTTCAAAATCATCCGCAAAGAGAATTGAGTCTAATTTAAGATATATTTAAATTAATATCGGGAAGTAAACATTATGAGGTTATATCATTAATAGTGAGTGGAGAACATATTTTAATCGACTCACCTCATACATTTTCAAACTTCTTTGATACCGACGGTTTCAGACAATATCATGTCCTTCATCAGTCATGGCGTCCATTGATGAAATTCCGTGATTGTTGATTTCTTTAGTGACATCACCTCTTGTGCCGCCATCTTTTGTTGGGATTATAAACTTTGTAATTAAATTTTTATCCACCGGAATATCGAAATTCATAGATCGATATTTATTCTTCTGAATGAATATCATTTCCCAAATTGTCAATTCCAACGGTTTATCCAACTGTTTTAAAAGTTTTGCTTCTTTTTCAATTTTATGATGTTCTAGTAAACTATGTGCAGCAATTGCTGATTTTTCAATTTCACAATTTTTAATATTTCTAAAATGTTCTTTAGTGCGTGTTTCTAAATTCCTTTTTGTTTTTCCTATGTATACTTTGCTACAATCATTACAATTAATTTGATAAATTCCAGATTTCTTACTGTCTGGGATGTTGATTTTTTTATTGGTATTTAAAAGTTTTTCCAGACTAAATTTATTAATTGGTGCCAAAGTAATGTTGTATTTGTCAAATATCAAGAAAATTACTTACCATCCAATAGTACATGGGAAATTTCAAAAAACATTTGACAAATACAACATTACTTTGGCACCAATTAATAAATTTAGTTTGGAAAAACTTTTAAATACCAATAAAAAAATCAACATCCCAGACAATAAGAAATCTGGAATTTATCAAATTAATTGTAATGATTGTAGCAAAGTATACATAGGAAAAACAAAAAGGAATTTAGAAACATGCACTAAAGAACATTTTAGAAATATTAAAAATTGTGAAATTGAAAAATCAGCAATTGCTGCACATAGTTTACTAGAACATCATAAAATTGAAAAAGAAGCAAAACTTTTAAAACAGTTGGATAAACCGTTGGAATTGACAATTTGGGAAATGATATTGTCCCCACGCCATAGCCGAGCGGTTAAGGTAGGAAGCCTTGGCGCAGAGCTACGGGACTTGCGCTGGTTCGAGTCTCCATGGGGGAAGAAATTTTCTCATGGTATTTCGGCCAGTATGGGACCGGTGCCCACCCAGCATCGTGAGGCAATTGGGTAGCTACAATAAGTAGCGGCTCCAGGTTGAGGAACCAGCTATAATGACTGGGGGACTCGACATGCTAACCACATGTCACCCCTACACTGGCTGTTGATCGTCTACCTCTGTGATTGACACATGTGGATGTGAAGGGCCAGCAGCCGGCTGGTAAAAGGGCAACCGCTGAAAAGTGGAAAGACCCTCAATTGGAATCGGGAAATGATATTCATTCAGAAGAATAAATATCGATCTATGAATTTCGATATTCCGGTGGATAAAAATTTAATTACAAAGTTTATAATCCCAACAAAAGATGGCAGCACAAGAGGTGATGTCACTAAAGAAATCAACAATCACGGAATTTCATCAATGGACGCCATGACTGATGAAGGACATGATATTGTCTGAAACCGTCGGTATCAAAGAAGTTTGAAAATGTATGAGGTGAGTCGATTAAAATATGTTCTCCACTCACTACTAATTTAAGATGCCTGTTAATTTGTATATATCCATGGTGAGTTTGCTTCCACTCTTTAATTATTCAGTTCATGTAAATAATAAAGAGAATGGGTGATAATACACATCCTTGTCTTACTCCAGTATTGATGGGTATCCAAGATAAGATGTTTTGGTTAATTCTGACAAGTGGCATTAATATATACACCCACTACAATGTTTCTATAATCTCCTCCGTTGTCCAGCTTTTGTAGAAGAGACCAGCCTTTCTGCTAAATATTGGAGTGCAAAAGAGCGAATGATTTCATTATCAAGTGCTCGACATTAGATACCAACCAACCAACAATGTTTCTATATCAGATAGATGTACCTTTACAAGAACATGAAGGAAAATGAAATTATTAACATGTTTTATTTTTTTAACAGTTACTGTTTTGTTCGCTATCAAAATTAATTCTGTGTCCTGATATGGGTTGGTTTTATATTGCATCTCTTTTCTTCAGTCTCCATTTACTTCTAAGTCTTCTAAAGGTAAGATGTAATAAATATTGTAAATGTATAACAGCCAAAGATTAACATTGACCTTGATTTCAGAGAGGTAAATTATACAGAGGATAAATAAGTTGAATCTGGAGTCATCTTACCTCATAACTAGTTGTGTTGTAATTAAGACACTTAGTCTGTACATTCTTACATTTGTCCAACATATGTTGGACAAAAACAACCATAAGAGGTAAGAATGTACAGAATAAATGTCTTAATTATTACACAAACCTCTTAATGTTACTTCCTATTGTATTTTAAAATAGTTGTGTTGTATTTTAACATGTTTCGGTATGTTGTCCATATCATCGTCAGCTTTTCCAAAATGTTGAATTTAATGTTGTTGGTCCATCTCTTGGCTGAACGAAGAACTTGTAAATCAAATCTTTTTCCTTGAGAATTTCAAAATTCATAATCCTGTTTTTGTTCTTCTGGTTGTAGATCTTCTCCCATTTCTTCTACATTCAGAAGAATAAAAATATGATAATGAATTTTTAAATTCCCTGGGAAAAAGATTTAATTCATAAGTTCTTCAGTCAACTAGAAGATGGAGTGAGACTCCAGGGCCAACAACATAAAATTCAACAGTCTGGACAAGCTGATGATGATATGGGCAACATACCAAAATCATGTCAAATAAAACACAAATATGTGTGAAGTAAGATGCACCAGATTCACCTTATTTATCAAGAACAACCCCTTAATGTTACTTTCTATTGTAATTTATTAACTTCCTTTCATTGCTTTTGTTTTGAATAACTCAACCACCTTTGTATCTTTTTACACGGAATATGATTGTTACCGAATTACACTGTTTAAAGTAATTGTTCACAATGTCCTCCACCATGATCACAACAAACTTCACAGCAATGTCTCATGGACTTATTGCATATATCCGATATATGCTGGATATGAGGTGAGGTATAAAGAATTTTAACACATTCAGTACCAGGCACTGAGCAAGGCATTTAAACCCACAGGTCAGCCATTTCAATATCCCAGCTACCCTTTTCGTGGTACTTCAGAAAATCTACCATTATTCACAAACTATTAGTCCTAGAAAATTCAAATTTTGTACATACCTAAAGGACATATCCTAGTAGGATTTGATGGTGAAATAACTTGGTTGATTGACATCACATGATATCGGCGTATCAATTTCAGGAAGTGGAAGTTCATCTTCACTTTCACTTTGTGAATCTTCTAATTCAGGAATCAGTTCATCACCTGAATCATCATTATACAAAATATTCACTAACTCTTCTTCAGTGAGATATTTTTCATTCGCCATGGTTTCACTCACGCACAAAAAACAGCGCAATAACGAGAAACATATACGACATGGAGCCTGGAGTCAAGTTTGGGTGAACGAATGCCATGTGTTGTTTGTTATAAAAATAAAAGGGGATACCAAGGTTAAACGTGTCAAACGGGAATAGAAAATGTACATTTACATGCCATCTATGATCTCCAAGACATACTAAGCCAACACAATATTTAGGCGCCGAATATAAACGCAGTTTGTTCATGCCCACTCTAAAACGAGTTAACTGACTGATGGCCGCATACACGATAGTCTCTTTAAATGCCTTAACTGGTTTATGGTACTGAATGTGACACATTTAACTTAGAAAACATTCCTGAACAACTTGTCAAAGTTTGTCAGTAAAGTTTTGGATTCACACTATATATTTCAACATGACTCAAATATGTTGTTGTTGTTGCCAATGCTTAAGTAGCTTGGACTTCCTCCATTCTCCTATGGGCGTCCCAATAATAACTTGTGAGCTGAGATGATAGGTCAGCATCAATCTTCTTAATTGCTGGACATTTCAACAAATGTTCTTTATTCATGGTGGAAGCATCATCATTACAAAGGGTAGTGTGGTGAGGGATATATATTGATTCTATGAAGATGAGAGGCCAGACAGTCATGGCCCATTAATAATCTGAAAAGTGCCACTGACTTCCTCCTAGGTAGATCAGGAATGAAAGATTTGTCCTCCAGTAGTATTTTCCAGGCTTTATTTGTGCTTTCTTCTATATGTCTTTCTTTACAGGCTTGATGAACTTTGTGCTTGATCCAGATTTTCGTATTCTGGAGAGATATACTATTGTTGTTTCTTTGCTTTATATTTGTACCTCAAATATGTAACAATCATTAAATGAATCAAATTTTATACTTCACTTCATATTTTGTTTCCATTCCAGGATTAGTTTTAAGGAAAGGATACAAAATACGAGGTGAGATGTAAAATCAAATGAATTTTATGATTGTTAAATAAACCTCATAGTGTTAATAAATGAGTTGAGTCTGTATTCATCTTACCTCATAGTAGTTGAGTATTTTTAGGACATGTTTCAAAACAAATCTTCTGTTTTATTGTCAACTTGTCCGGACTGTTGATTTTTACATTGTTGGCCCTGGATTTTGACTCCTACTCCATCTTTATGTGGTCCAAAGAACTTTCATATCAAATCTCTCTTCCTGGTAATTTCATAATACATGAATCTATCCCTGTTCTTCTCTCTAATGGTGTTACTTCCTAAAAATATCATTTATTTAAATATATATCGTCACCTCACTTCTAAAACCTCTTAACCCTTTGCCCTGCTCAGTTATTTCCAGTAGTAATAATATAATAATAATAATAATAATAATAATAATAATAATAATAATAATAATAATAATAAATACTTTATTTATTCTGGCAGAGTTCAGGCCATAAGGCCCTCTCTTCCACTCAACCAGCACAAATACAAATAAATATTCGACAAATATAGATATACACTATACTAATTATAAACAGTTAAAGATACAATAAATGTAGCAATGTAAATGTCATGTACAAACAACATTTTATAGGGTAATAACAATAATGATATGATAATAATAATAATAATAATAATAATAATAATAATAATAATAATAATAATAATAATAATAATAATATAATAATAAATATAAATATGATACATTATATGGGAAACACCAATTAATATATATATCTTACACTGGATAATAATGAAGTCGAGTTTAGAGCAAATATAAATTTAGATTTCTTTTAAAAGATGCCAATGTCCGGCAGCCCCTATGCTGTATAGAGACATATTCCTTTTACGGCATTTAAAGTTTAAATGTCTTCTAGACACTTTTAATTGAAGAATGGCATATGTGTACTAACTATGATCTCTTCTGAAAAATCATGTGAAATATGCTAATTAAAAAACTTGTTTTCAAATTACAAATATCATCATCAAATAATTAATTATTAATTTTGTAAATATGTCACGATACAGTTTATATATATATATATATAAAGACCTCAAAGTATTCCACAATTGTAAGAATGGATATTATTACCTTTCAATAATACTATAATTGAAGCAAATATATTTATTATCATTTAATATTTTATATGTATGAATAAATTATATAGGCCTATCCTCAGTTTAATACATTATGGAGATAGCAATGTTTATAGTTTGCATAAAATATATTTCTAAAATTATTATGATAAACTGTATTAGTCCGTTTCTATTTATTTTTTAAATTTTAACTTGAAATAATGTACCATTGTTAAAAAAACTATATTTCGCTGATAAATTGAGACACAGACACAGAAAGTAAGTAACATCATTAGTAGAAATTCTCGCATATCCAAGTACTACTACAGATAAAATATATATATCATCATCATCATAGTACATTCACGAATTTAGGCCATTTGTTGACCTGTTTCGGCCTCAAGAGAAACACCATCCAGAAGTCTTTTGAGTGGACGTCCTGGTCTTCTTCTTCCTGCAGGTTGATATCTTAACATTAGTTTGTGTATTCTGTGATCTTCCATTCGATGAACATGTTGTATCCATCTTGACTTATAATCAGAAATTTTGTTTTCTCACCTTCTCGTGGTACAACCCGTTTTCACAAACGAGGCTCTGAGGACCGAGTCACGGCGGTATAACCATTCCATCAGGTACTGAGTAAATGCGGTATCCTAATGTCTGTCCAGAGACTAAAAGGTAGCAGCCGTACCACTGGACTACTTAGCGTCGGGCCAGTAACCTGCCCTAAGGAACTTCAAAACTACTTTCAAGTCTCAACATGAAAAAATCCAGAAGGAATTGAAAATATATATATATATTTATTTATTACTTTCTCTATTACCGGTATATAAAAAAGAAAAATTGTCCTTATCCGTTTATAATTTTATTTGGTGATGAGAAAGATTCCATTTCTTTAAAATTAAGTTCTGAGGACCAATTATTATTAAAAGAGTAATTATTGTTCTCGTTATAATCAGTGCGCTCTGTCGTCGACGCTACGATTTCTTCATCACTGTCACTCGTTTGTCTATATGACTATATTGCACTAAACTACCCATCCAAGAACCGTCAGAACTATCACTTTCATAATTAAATTCCTCATCTATCGCGGCCACAACGTCTTCACTGAACAATGGGTTTAAATTACAGGTAGTTTTACTAACACATGAACTTTTGCTTTCGCTTGCCATGGTTACATATAAACTGGTGGAGGCTTTCAAAATAGGGTTGAAAACACAAAAAAAGTACCGTTAGAATTTTACAAAAAAATATAAAGCAAGCCTTGTTGCCACATTTAATACATTCCACAGATGCCAAAGAATGACTGACATGTCACAGTTTTCCAAGAAAGTGAATCCAAGTTTAAATACAGCTGTTTTATAAAGAGGTATGTTTTACTACGTTATACGGGGCAGGGACAAAGCAGGTAAGGTACGCTTTACTACGTTATACGGGGCAAAGGGTTAATTCTAATTTAACAAATTTTTAAGCAGAGCAATAAAAACATTTTTGACATTGCTTATTATTTTGTAACTATGCTTTTAATGTCCTATTTTGAATGTTTACAATGTTTACATTAATATAAAATTATGGAATATTCACCTGAAAGGTGCGTCTCCTCAACTTAATTAATCATTTAACTGTAGCGCTTTCGGGACTTGTCCCATCATCAACGGAACACATCATGAATCTTATAAAAGTTGAATGTTTATATTCAAAATAAGACTTTAAAAAGTATAGTTAAAAAATAATAAACAATGATGATCTTGAAGAAGATTTTCGGGCTGTAGGCCGTGGTCTCGAGGCTTGAAGTTCCCCAACGTTTCACCAGTATCCTCAAGGGTTGTCTTGAGACTGGCAATTTGTCCACTGTCTGTTCTATTTATACCGTTCACCGCGATGTGTTCATAGGTTATATCTGCCTTCTGATTGGTCAGCAGTAGGGACTTCCATTGCTCCAATGAGGTTGCTGTTTGATGGTCTAGTAACTGTTCTTGCAGAGGTTTGCATTCTGCATTTTTTAGAACTGGTATCCATATTTTGTTGATTTTTAATGATTCTTCTTTTCTATTGAAACTGTTTTTATGTTTGAATATTTCGATGGCTTCTCGTTGTAGATGGGTGAAATAGTGTGTGCAGTTAGATAATATGTCTGTATTCTGGTATTGTACTATGTGGCCATCAAGTCGAGAGTGTTCTGCTACTGCCAACTTATCCATTTGTTTAAGACAACTGTATCTTTCATGCTCCTTAAGTCTGGTTGCATGCTGCGTTTGGTGGTGCCTATATACACTTTTCCACAACTGCATGGTATCCTGTATATGCCTGCTGTCTGATGGGGATGGAGTTGATCCTTTATAGGTCTGAGAAGGTTCTTGATTTTTTTTGGTAAGCCTGTATATTGTCTTTATGTCTTCTTTCCTTAGTAGTTTTCCAATGCATTCCATTACATCCTTAATGAACGGTAAAAATGCCCTGGTTGAAGTTTTTTCTTCTGATTCCTTGCTACTGTTGTTGTATCATCTGGGATGATTGGCTCGGTTGATTTCTTTCCTGGTGTATCCATTGGCTGTGAATACTGTATGGAGGTGTTGAAGTTCTGTTTTTAATAAATCAGGATGACAAAGTTTCTTGGCTCGATCTGTCAATGATTTGATGATTCCAAATTTTTGTTTAGAGTGATGATTCGAGGTTTTATGAAGATACCTGTCAGTGTGAGTAAGTTTTTAATGTCCTATTTGGAATGTTTATAATGTTTACATTCAAAATTCTATCCTATAGTAATTCTGCCCGAGGACAGGTCTTTCACTGCAATCATAGCATTTTCATGCTATGCTTTGCAGCTTTACTATGGAATTATAGGTGTGGTAGCTTCCCATTGCTTTCCACACCAGTGAAGGATGATGTTGATGATGGCTGGATGAGTTTCGGGGATCATTCAGCCCTAAGCTTCCTCACATTTGTCTTACAGGTGAGGGAAAACCCAGAAAAAACCCCACTCAGGAGCCTGTCCTGATTGGGAATTGAACTCAGACCCGCATTAGGCAGCACACTACCTCGAGACCACAGCAGTGGTCTACATTCGAAATAATACTTTAAAAATATAGTTAGGAAGCACTGACAATGTCACATACATGTGAAGAAATTATTGCTGCAACAAAATAAAAAATATGAGGTGAGTCAAAAATCTCTAACTCATAATTTTAAAATATAGTTAAAAAATAACAATCAATGTCAAAAATGTTTTTATTGCTCTCCTGAAAAATTTGTTAAATTAAACTTATGACTAAAATTTACTCAAATACATGTTTAAGTGAACACATGGTGTTAGGATTATTTTAAAATCCATCAGATGTTTATGTCCTGCCTTGTATGAAGTTTGTGCAAGCACTAACACTTTGTATTATGCAGGCAAATTGTGTGTAAATTATTTTTGTGTGTGTTCATTTTCAGAGAAACGCTTGGAAGACAATGATATTCACCACTAGTGTACTGTACTGCTGGGGTCCATTGTCAGTCAGCTGGATAAATACTTTTCTAACATCTCTCTACATTATGTTCATCAGTTTTCCAGGTATGTTTTGTGCTCTTTGTATATTTATTAGTGACAGAGAGAGAGGATGTGTGTGTGTGTGTGTATTAAATTTCTATTTATTTATATTTCTCTCAAGTCTGCCATGGTGGCTAAGGAAGTGGCATGCCGCTTCCTGGTTTGATACCTGGCAGATTTGAAATTTTTAATTATTAAATTAATTTAATTAATCATAATTTTTCAAACACATTTTGAATCTCCATTGAGGTATTTCACTATATAAAGCTTTTAAATTATAATTACCTTATTTCCATCTTCAGAAGATGAAACATTGCTTTCGAAAGGCCTCTATAAGAATAGAGCTAATATTTTTTTTTTTTTTTTCTGATTGAGGGTCTTTCCACTTTTCAGCGGTTGCCCTTTTACCAGCCGGCTGCTGGGCCTTCACATCCACATGTGTCATTCACAGAGGTAGATGATCAACAGCCAGTGTAGGGGTGACATGTGGTTAGCATGTTGAGTTCCCCAGTCATTATAGCTGGTTCCTCAACCTGGAGCCACTACTTATTGTAGCTATCCAATTGCCTCACAATGCTGGGTGGGCACCGGTCCCATACTGGCCGAAATACCACGAGAAAATTTCTTCCCCCATGGAGACTCGAACCAGCGCAAGTCCCGTAGCTCTGCGCCAAGGCTTCCTACCTTAAGTAATATTTTGAGGTTCTTTTAATTATTTTATTTTGAGTCTGTTTATCTTACCTCAATATTATTGTTGATTTGTTCTTGAACATGTTTCGATTGGATCCCAATCATCTTCAGCATCTCTGAGTCTGGGCAAGATGCTGAAAATGATTGGGATCCAATTTGAAATGTCATAAAGAATAAATTAACATTAATATTGAGGTAGGACAAACAGACTCAAAATAAAATAATTAAAATAATAGAGCTAATAGTTGAGAAAGACAGAGAACAAGATAATAATTTATAATTTAAAAAGCTTTATATAATTCATTCATTCTTCATTACATGTTTCCAGCCGTAGCTGATGACATGATTCCATTGCATAGTTACACTACTTGAAGATGACTCCATACCATGTGTTTATTGCAATGAGGCTGCATTGGTGTATTTGCAGCTTATGTGGGCATTTCTTAAAATTTTACTAACAACTTAAATCTTTTTTTTTTAATACAATAGGAAATAACATTAAGAGGTTTGTTTAATAATTAAGACATTCTGTCTGTACATTCTTACCTCTTATGGTTGTTTTTGTCGAACATATGTTTCAAGGCTTCTGAGCCCCATCATCAGCAATTACAGACTGAATTTTCTCAAGTTGTCGGCTCTGATTTTTTATTCCTGCTCTCTCTGCCTCTGGTCCAATTAGTAAATTCATTGGACCAGAGGCAGAGAGAGCAGGAATCAAAGAATCAGGGCCTACAACTTGAGAAAATTCAGTCTGTAATCGCTGACAATGAGGCTCAGAAGCCTTGAAACATATGTTCGACAAAAACAACCATAGGAGGTAAGAATGTACAGACAAAATGTCTTAATTATTAACTTAAATCCTCTCATCCCATCAAGGTGAGGGCCCATGATGTTGCTACGAGTAGTTTTTAAAGAAAAGATCTCATAGGCCTCGAATGCTCTAATACCATCGGAGTCAAAGAAAACAAGAGTTAGCCAAGAGAGACTAAATATGAAAGATGATAAGGAAGGGAGACTGATATTGAAAAGAAATGAATCAGTTTCAGTCAATAACTCACCAAACTGTCAGAGAAAGAAAAAACTCTAAGATCTCGAGTGCTCTAATATTATTAGGGTCAGAAGAAAACAAGAGTTTATATAATTTAATTAATAAATTAATTTTTTTTAATGAGGAAGAAGAATTAACGTTTGCATAGGAACCCTCAAATAGTGTAATGGTTAGCACACTAGCATACAGAGCTAGAGGTTTTGGGTTCAAATCCCGATTCAGGTATAATTTTTTCTTTTCAAAATAATAAATTGAGGGGTCTAGTGAGAGAGGGAGCTATGTCACTTTGAGAAGAAATAGAAATAATCAGTGCTATTTATATTAAAATTTATATTTTGCTTTTTGCATAGTTTACATAACAGTAAGTTAAAGACAAAAGAAGTTATCCCTTTACTATACAAATAATTTTGTAATATAATGCTTTATAAAACCAAATTTATTTCCATTTCTTCCCATTTCTTCTTGAAGTGGCATAGCCCCTTCTCTCACTAGACCTCTCAATTAAATTAAATTAATTCCCAAATTTTCAACATCAGGGCCAGGAGAGGTGGTGGTGTACAATTTTTAATCGCTAGATTGTGCACCAGTTTCCTGGATTAAATAGCAAATCTCCACAGTACATATGTTGAGGACACATATGGTACCGTTGATAACAATTCATCCATCTGATGGGGACATTAAACCTGGTCGGCCCCTTTGGTGCTTTTTGATAAGAGTAGGCTACATGTCTAACCTTCTCCCTTCTCTTCATCATCATGCCTCATTGCAACATACTTTTACACTACACAATAGTTGAAAGGCGTGAGTTTGGGGAGAAGGGGAACTCCATAGTGAAGAAAGAAAGGAAAAAAACTTTACCAAAAAATTACATAATTATATAACAGATGTTAAACATACAGTTCTGCTGAAATATTTCAACTGCTTAAGGCTTGATATGTGATGAAATGAGAGTTTGTCTTTTTTAAGCTTTATGAAAATTCATAAATTAATGAGTCATTTTTTCACATCTTACCTCATATTTTATGTTTCTTTACACATGGGAACTAGTTGTTAAGAGAAGGATCTCTCTCATTTTAAACTGACATTATGACTACTGGATTTTCATTAGAATCATTGGAATCTCCATGAATAACGTTGCCATCTGATTTGATTTGATGAACTTTGAGATGAAGTCATGTTCATCAGGAATCTCGGAATTCATGGGTCTAAATTTGTTCTTCTGAATATACATCTTCTCCCAAATTATCAGTTCTAAAGGTTTTTCCAAATATTTTAAAAGTCGGGCTTCTTTTTCAATTTTATGATTCTCCAATAAACTATGTGCTGCAATATCAGATTTTTCAATTTCACCATTTTTAATATTTCTAAAGTGTTCCTTAGTGCAAGTGTGCAAATTCCTTTTTGTTTTTCCTATGTATACATTATTGCAGTCCTTACAATTAATTTGATAAATTCCAGATTTTTTGCTATCTGGGGTGTTAAATTTCTTATTAGTTATTAATAGACTTACTTACTTACTTACTTACTCACTGGCACTATCGAACCCGTAGGTTCATGGCCGCACGGACATAAGCTCTCCATACATCCCTGTCCTGAGCTAATGCTTTCCAATCATTCCCTGTATAATCTACTTCCCTCAAATCATAGTTAATGTTGTTCTCCCACCTCATTTTTGGTCTACCAACTGGGCGTTTTCCTTCTGGCTTTCCTACAAGAAGTTTCCATGCACGTCTTTCATTCCCCATACGTGCAACATGTCCTGCCCATTGCAGTCTACGGGACTTAACTGTTCTTTATTAATAGACTACCAAGGCTAAATTTATTTATCGATGCTAATGTAATATTGAATTTCTTGAATTTTTTTTTTGAAATTTGTTATGTTTTTCAGGATGATAAGTAATTTTCTTAAATTGTTTTCCTTTCTTTGAATCAGATTGCAGGGTAGTGTATTCTCTTAATCTTTTTTGTTGTCTGAATTACTTTCATTTATTTATAATTATTCAAATCCTCAAAACCTGTCTTGTTTCAACCGTTATTTTCAGGACACAGCCTGCTTAACATTTTTTTGAGATTATTGCAACTACATAACCATGGGATAGTTTTATAGGAATTTTTATTTAAATATCGTGTGAAAATTTTATGGCCCTTATATTGAGTATTTAATTCAGTGAGAGGCTGTGTAGATCTACAATTTTCTATTAATTTTATTTTGTCTTGAAATAAAAGTGAATTAAACGGTTATTGTAAAAGTTTTTCAATAGCACGCTCACATATTACAGGTTCATGATACTGTTGCAACTCCGTTTGAATGTTCGCGGCTTTGCTACTAGCATGAGAGGATTCTTGGAAGCTCTTCGCTAGCGAACTTCTATATGATTCACTCAAGACAAAACAAGGAATAAAATAAATGACAAGAAACAATTGAAAATTCACTATTTACATTCACACTATTTGTCTAGTGGCAAAGTCACAATAAAATATAACATACAAACTATATACTATAAACAATTAAATTAAATAAAATGAATAAAACTGATATTTCAATACTAACAGAGGACAACAAAATTTACTTGTTCTTTCAACATAGAATGTCAGCGATAAGACGTAATTTGAGAAACCTCTTATAGATGACACTAGTATACAGATTTAACTGATAAATTATTACTTATAAATTTATTTAAAATGAATTCAACTTTTTAACATAAGAACTTTATAATTTTAAATGACATTTAAAATAGTTTATTTTTGTAAAAAAAATAGGGAAGCACCGCTTCCATTGATGCCTTGCCACTGCTACACAAACATAAAAACATACACTCATCCTATACTCCTCTCTGTACACAATATGAGAATATATCATCTACGTAAAAGTAGTCTGCTGAAGTGATGTGGAAATTGAAAATAGACAACATTAATGCCATCTGTCCACCCAGTGTAGATTCTGAAGCACGTTAAGTGCAGTTGGTGACATTGGAACACACACACATATTTCTATAAATTCACTGCAACTTATTTTCTTTCAAGATGCATGCTAAACCAATCTTAACTGAACTTTCAGATTACTATAATATTATAATGATATTGTGAAAAGAAAAATTAATTACTGAACCAGATAATATTATAAATCCATTATTGGAACTGTGTTAAAATAACAGTGTTGGAAAATGTTAAATAAGATCATTTACTGCTTATAAAAGTGGTGGTGTAAAATTCTCAAATATGGATACTTCTAAACAAAGCCAGCCATTGGCATTGGTAGTGACACATACCTGACAGCAGATGAAACAAGAATTATAGATTTGTATATGTGGAAAGAATTGTTAATGTTTGTGCCAGGTCTAGAATGGTGTAGTGGGCGCACACAGTCTGGAGAACTAGAGGTCCACGGTTCGATTCCTGGTTGAGACATTACTTTTTCTTTTCACAATATCATTATAATATTATATTGTGATCCATTATTGGAGCTGTGTTAAAATAATAGTATTGGAAAATTTTAAATATTCAGATTACTGTCTAATGCCTGCTTAAATAATAATAATATTCACTAATTGATCAAACCTAAACAAATTAATAAAAAATCAGAATATAGTAAACCATATAAGATCTCTCAAAATTGGTTGGCTTGGACATTTAATAAGAATGGATGATCAGAGACTGGTCAAGAAATTCTATAAATGGAAACCTATAGGAGGCAGAGCTGTTGGAAGACCGAAAATCAGATGGGAGGATGTCACAATGAATGATCTAAAGAAATTGAAAGTGACTAATTTGAATATGGCAAGAGACAGATTGGCATTGAGGAGGATTGTTGAGAAGGCCAAAACTTTCACTTGTGAAGTTGTCGTGCCTTAGGATGAATTGATCAAACACCTATATTAATTATTCAATATGAAAACATAAGGTTCCAAGATAAATCTAGAGAAAAATCCAAACATATTATCTCGAAAGAAGAGAGGAAAAGAAATCAGAAATAATGAAGAAATACTGGGCATTATGAAAGGAAGAACACACAAAAAAATTATTGATCCAACATACCCCAATGAGGGTGAAATGAATAAAAAATAATAATAATCTCAACTCAGAGTCAGATTGAGGGATAAGATGAGATGAAGCCCCTGTACTTAAAGAGGTCTGTTAACAATAAGCATGCCAGCCGACCATGCCTGATGCACCACTACAAGGGCAGATGAACAAAATGAAACAAAATGGATGAATGAAGAAGTGGTGGAATGAAATTTTTTTAACCAATGCTACCAGATTGTCTTTATGACATTTCTGATATTCTCTCCTCGTATTGTGGAATTGTAACCCACTTCTTAAGTTGGGGTGCCTGGAAGGTGGATTTACGTTACTCCGATGTTATGATAGGTGATGAATAGGGTAGGCTGTATGATACTTAGACCTCTCCACGTTGACACGCACTACTCGGGACAGACTTCTAGTACAGTCTGCTTTGTGTAAGAATGGATTCATCTTTACACAATTTTTGTTTCAGCATCCTGATACAACCACATATCACTTAAACAGGTCTATTACTGAGGAGAGTCGAACATACACACTCTCCGCTCCAAGAAGGCAGTGGAGACGCTCGACAAAGACATGCATTTTGTAAACAATGTGTATACAAATTAGTTACTACTCTGATACTGATACTTTTTTGAGCCCTAGTAATGAATGATAATGAAGTCCCAAGAGAGTCGTTGAAACCTAAACTTGACCTAAATCTAAACCATAGGTGACCACAGGAATAATTCCCTTTAAGAAAAAAATCCTGTGGTCTGACCAGGAATCAAACCCAGGACTCCATGAACTGCCATTCATTGTGTATTTGTGAATGACGATTCATTGCAATTGAATGTGGGACCAGTTGAGTAAGGTAAAGGAAGGATTTCTGCTTGGATGGGAATGAAGCCTGAATTAGCTCAGTGGACAGAGCATTAGCACGGAAAGCTAAAGTTTCGGGGTTCAATTCCCGGTTCAGGCAGAAGTTTTTCTCTTTACCGTTGATTTACAATAATTTAATTGTAGTCAGAAGCTCTGACCACTAGCCCTTGAAGCTGGTTTTGTGGTAGGGCGAAATGGGAGAAACCCTGAGTAAAGCCTGTACAAACTCTGTTTTGACCATCACATGAAAGGACTAAGGCTGGTGTTCAAGAACCAACCTCTCAAGTCCAAGCCATCTCCATCTTCCGTAAATAGAGGCTCTCATCTTTCAATGTGTTCCCAGAAACTTTTTTAAAATAAATATCTTGTTAGCACATGATGTTGAATAGAGTGAGCCAGTTAGAGTAAATTCTACATGACCTACATAATTAACCACAGAGAGATGGGCTGAGAATCACTCTTTGCAGAAAAGCTTGGTTCTTGAATACTGGCCTAAAACTGTGTGGAAATGGGATATTTAATTAAAGAGGCAAAAGAGGTCAGATAACTAGGTCATTTAAACCCCAATTTTAGTTGTGTCCAAATGGCCTACTTACCCACTTACTCTTACTCACTGGCACTATCAAACCCATAGGTTCATGGCTGCACAGACAGAAGCTCTCCTTACATCTCTATACTGAGATAATGCTTTCCAATCATTCCCTGTATAATCTACTTCCCTCAAATCATAGTTAATGTTATTCTCCCATCTCATTCATGGTCTACCAACTGGGCATTTTCCCTCTGATTTTCCTACAAGAAGCTTCCATGCACATCTTTCATTCCCCATTCGTGCCACATGTCCTGCCCATCACAGTCTATGAGACTTAACTGTTCTTATTATATCTGGCTTCCTATGAAGACCATGTAGCTGACCTTACCCCAGTGGAACCCATGTCCGCATTTATTGATGGTTGTATTTTTACGGTGAAGATCGTCACTCTTTCGATCAAGGTACTTTTTTCGTTTGGCAATGTGTTAAATTATATTTTACAGTAATAAGATTACTTGTAACTTTTTCTTGCAAAACCAAGAGCCACCTGGTAGACCAAGAGTCATCTAGACCTGCCTGTGCCATGGAACTTAGTTTTAGTCTGAACGCGTATTCAAAGCTTGATATGATATTGATGATTGTGTATTATTACAGGAGTACCTGGTCAGGATTCTTGGGCTGTGTCAACAGTACGAAGCTGGAAATTTTCAGTTTTGGGGAATGTGGAAGAGTATTGGGTACCAATTTTGATTCGTGTAGGATCCGTTGTTCTGTCTACTATGCTCACTATAGTAGCACTCCCAAATCGAGATGCTTGGAAACTCTGCATGTGGGTCTGGTATGTACTTTAGTTTTCATACTTTTTATTTCTTGCTTTATTAATCAGAGGACCAGCTGTAAAAATATTGAAGACCTCCCACAAATAAGGATTTAACCTTTAATTAGTGTGATACGTTTATCTGAAATGGAACACTGTCTCATAGACTGTAATGGGCAGGACTTGGTGTATGAAAGAAGTGCTTGTAAACTTGTAGAAAAACCAGAAGGATAGTACTCAGTATTTCCCTAGTGCTGCAGCCTCTTACAGGCTTTGACCTCCCAAACAATATGTCTCCATTCTTTTTTATTTTTCTGTATTCACCATCCATTCACTCCCATTAATCTGAGATCTTATTCCACATTATGCTTCCATTGGATGGAGGTCTTCTCTATCCCATTATATTTTATAATGTGTGTCAGTTGTTTCAAATATCCACCACTACACATTGCCAAATACTATGTTTTATATTGGGGTTCCTAGATCTAATTCAGAGAGATTCAAATATTGTATGCTGAATTCTATGGTGACTGATGTAACAGTTTCAACAAAATAAAATTATATTTCATTTTTTTTTAGCCTTTACATATTAGGACACTACCTTTTCTCTTCAAAACATTTATTTATAGATATTTCAATCTCTTAAACAGAAAATATAGAGTTTCTATCTTTAATAACTGTACTTAAAATGTAAAGTTTTATATCGGTAACTGACGTAACTATATAATGACATATTTTACAGAGTGAGAATAAAATAATAATCTCTATAAAGTTTTCATTTTATTTCAACAAGCAATTGTGAATGTAGTTATATATATATATATATATATATATATATATATATCCGGTTTTAACAATGTTATATATTTTTCTGGCACCAATGATTTGTCTTCAATTTTATTTTATAATTTTCCTCCATTCGTCTCTATTATAACACATTTCTTCCTCTATTTCCCAGTTATTCAAATATTCTCTAATCCCTTGGATCCACATGAGATTTGGTCGTCCTTTCCTTCTACTTCCTGATGGTGTCCATTCCATTATTTTCTTTGGTAATCTTTCATCCTCCATTTGCCTAATATGCCCGTACCATTTTAGTTGCTTTTCTTGGATAAATTTTAAAATTGAGTTTTGTACATTCATATTCCCTTTTATAACTTAATTTCTAATTTTCTTTCTCCTTGACATCCTAACAGATCTTCTCCAGTAGTCCATTTCTGCTACCATTAATTTTCTTATATATGTATGCTATGGTATATATAGGAGGAGTAACAAAATACATGTTTTGAGTTTTATGTTCTAATAAACTTTATTCGCTAATTATACAAAATAAAGGTAACCAACATAACAACTAATGATTCTGCATGGTATAAGAGTTTGTTCATATTCTACAATATTTTTGGATGTAGACAAAAAACTTGGTTAGGTAGCTCAGTCAGTAGAGTATTGGCCTAGAAAGCCAAAGGTCCTGGGTTCAAGCCCCAGTTTGAGCATATAATTTTTCTCTTCAAATATGATTTATCCATCATTAAGATGTATGAAATGAATAATAAAAACATTGAACTTGAAAACATTTTTAATAGTCTATATATGACTTTGGGAAGCAGAAAAGAAACTTTAATTTTCTTAAATAGATTTAGATTTAGAGAAAGCTTATGACTCAATTCCGAGGAACAAATTATGGGAAGTATTTCGGGGTCGACTCAGCCTCTAACGTAAATGAGTACCAGACGCTTGTTCTGGGGTAAAGGCGGCCGTCACGCAGGGCTGACAACCCGGCTGACATCAAGTGCCGATTTTCTAGAAAAAGTGGGAGCCTTAACCTCCTGCTACCCCAAGGGCCTCCTGAGGCCTGTAGTGGGACTACTTTACTTTTATTGGAGAAATACAATATTGATAGAAACCTAATAAAAATTATTAAACAAATTTATAAAGATAACTCCGCTTATGTTAAAATTGGAAATATAATGTCTAATCCTATAAAAACCACAAAGGAATTGAAACAAGGGTGCAGTCTATCACCAATTTTATTTAATATTTATGTAGAGTTTATATTAATGAAATGGAAACAAAGCTGCAAAGGTATGGGGATCCCAATAGGCAACAGATTTTTGCTGACATTACAATTTGCCAATGATCAACTGGTTTTAGCGCAAGAAAAATTTGATATGGAATTCATGATAAAAAGGTTGAAAAACACATATGAATCATGTGGTCTCACAGTAAATTTACAAAAAACAGAATATCTGGCAATAAATAGCAATGAAAGAGAAAATTTAATATTGGAAGAAGGAATCCAAATAAAGCAAGTGAAACAAACTAAATATTTGGGAATAATTATGGATAACATTGAAGATATAAGCAAAGAGAACATGAAACATAGAATTGAATTGAGTAGCAAAATAATATCGTCGTTAAATTCCATATGGTGGGATAAGCATATTTTGAAAGACACAAAAAAATATATTGGTAAAACATTGGTGGAATCTGTTACAATGTATGGAAGTGAGGTATAGACAATCAATAAGTACTACAAGAATAGACTAATAGCTCTAGAAATGGATTATTTATGCCAAAGTGCCAGAAAGTCTAAATTAGAACTTGTCACAAATAAGGAAATTAGAAACATAATGGAAGCAGAAGAAAGCATAATTGAAAGAATTGAGGAGAAGGAATTAAAGTGGTTAGGACATGTTTTAAGAATGGAAGATGAGTGATGGCCGAAGCAACAGAAAGAAGAAAAGAGGGAGATCAAAGTTAACATGGAAGGAAAACATGAAGACAGTAATGCAAGCTAGAGGGCTAAGCATCGAAGATCGTAGGCTTTGGCTTTGGAGGTTTGGCACGGGAAGACGGCAGCAGCTGTAAAAATCCGAAGATAGAGATAGAGAAATAAATTGAGTTAGATTTAACATTTTTTTTTTAATTTTCATGTGTTATGTTAATTTAATTTATTTGAGAAAAATTGTATCACCTCACATCACATCCTCCTTCTTATTAGACCAGTACTTTCACAACCTGAAGAGCCACCTCCTGCTCCCTCTGTTGTTAGACTGTTCCTTGAATTCTAATTAAATCTTCTTTGTTACTCTCCATGCTTCAGGATTAATATTTATATTTTATTTTGTAGGTATTCCAATGTGTATGTATATTTATTGCATACAGCAGAATGGTACTGGCCCCCTATTGCTAACTATCTGGAACACCATCGCCAATATCCAACTGTCGACCGGCATCAGAGAGATTGGTCAGGTCCTTGCTCCATCTGCTTGGAACGTATCAAACCATGTACTGCAATTTCTACAACTTGCGGTCACATTTTTCATGGAGAATGTTTGAAAAAATCTATTAAATCAAGTAATAACATTTGTCCTCTATGCAGATGGTCTCTCATGTCTGCTCCATCTTCTTAAACATGAGACAGTGATAGTCACCAGAGAAAAACTTCACTCTTCACACTTCACACTTGGAGAAATGTGAAGTTATCAAAAAATTTAAAAGTTTTACTCTATATGATACAGTTGCTTCAATTCCAAAGTGGTGATATGAAAAAAATATAAGAATATATGTCATATTAAACATGTAATAATTTCTTCTTCTCCTCTATCATTCCCTTGAAATCTTAAGAAAGTCTTCCATTTCTTTTTATCCACAGTTACACGTAGCTTTCAACTCTTGCAATTTCTTTCCTTGCAGTTGAACCATTCCTTTTATGTGGTCATGCCATGTATTTCTTAATCATCCTGTGGATTTCTTTCCCCTCCATTTTCACTTCTTGTATCTGCCATGGTTTCCTCTCCTCATTTACTCTGTTCATGTGTCCGAACTATTACAATTGCAAAATTGTAGGCTTTCATAGATTGTGTTTTGATTCTTGTTTAGTTGGTCATATGCCCATGATCCAGTTTTGTTGAAACTCACTGTTTCGTCTACTACTGTGGTAGATACCTTCAGGGGATTCTACTAGGAACAAATTGTTTGAAATTTTAGCTGACAACAAATCTACCACAACAGCATATTTTAAATATATACAATATCTATAAAACAAATTTGATTTCAGTTCAAATCAATAACACACTAATCGAATTAATAAGGATGTAAGACAAGGATGTGGCCCCTTGCTCTTGCTCTTTATCATATATATATATATATATATATATATATATGGATAGAATACTTCAAGATTGGCGACAGATGAGACATGGTTCTGTTCAAATTATAGAAACCTAAAAATAGACTCCCTGCTTTTTGCAGATGATTTGGTATTAATAGCTCCAACAGAAACAGATTTACAGTTTCTATACACAATTTTAATATGTATAATTGAAAAAAGGTACAATATGGAAATCAATACAAAGAAAACTAAAGTGATGGCCTTTTGTGGGAAATACCCTATACATAGCAAAATTGTTTTGGACGATGAAATTTTAGAACGAGTAAATTAATTTAATTATTTGGGTTATAATTTAACATTTCAAGATGAAGCTGATATATCAAAGAAAATCACAACTTTCACAAAAACAATGGGGATAATAAAATATAATGAAACCATCTTTAGTACAAAAGAACACAAGATTATGGATTTATAAGATTCTCACAAGACCATTATTAAGATATGGTAGTGAAGTATGGACAATATGAAGAAGAGATGAATGCCAAATAACAGCAAATGAGATGCAATTTATGCACCGTACTGCAGGCTATACAAAGTGGGACCATATAAAATGAGGAAATTATGGAAGAGTTGGATGTAGAAACCATTCTCCACCATATAAAAACTGGAAAGCACATCTTCAACTAATGCCACCTCACAGAATTTCAAAAGCTATGCTTCATTACTGCCCCCAAGGTAAAAGATCGCTAGGACTTCCAAAAAAGTGCTAGATGTAAAATTCCTCTTTGAGACCGTAACAGGCTACATTACCTAATACTTGCATGAATTATGATGATGATGATTCTACTTGCTCTCTTTGAACTCCTCAGCTGTCGGTTGTGGACTGGCTGTAAGTTGAAAACGATCTCCCTCTTTTAAGCAGCTCCTGCGTGGTGGCATTCTCTAGGTGGTCCGTTACATGTGAGTTGTTTTCTGATTGACTGACCATGGCCCTAGCGACAGGTTGAGGAGTTTACAGAGAGCACACAGAATATCCTGAGGATGTCTACTGCAGTAGTAGATGAAACGTTGAATTTTAACAAAACTGGACCATGGCCATTTAGCTCGGAAGACTAACTAAACAAGAATTGCTTCTTCTCCAATCTCACCATTTCTTGCTCCTGATCCATTTCCTCTTTGATACAATAATTCCAACTCACAAGGGAACCATCAATCATTGCATGCTGAAACCTATCTTGATATTGCTTCTAGAGGAGCATTGTGAAGTAACAAGACCATGTCCAAATAATTATCTGCCATTTTAAAGTGCAAGGTACAGAAATCAAAGCCAGAATCCAGCAATAGCAGCCCACTGTATGGAGCAGATGTTCATCCCTGCATGATTGAACTTTTATAGGAATAAATCCCTATGCATGAGTTAAGCACACACTGAAGTGAGGTGGGACACGGCGTGAATGGCGGATATTGAGGGTTTTCCAGTCTGCCAATAGAGGAGTTGTAATTACTTTCCTATAGGCCTACTCCTTATATTTTATTAATATGCTAATATTTACTGAACAAATTCATTAGAATACAGAATATCTTCTTCCTTCCAAGTATTAGGCCAAGGCCTGTTACGATCCTATAGAAAATTTTCCCTCCAGCGTTTCATAGTACGGCCCAGTGATCTTCGTCCTCTTGGTATATAATTATAAATAGCTTTGGAGATCCGATTTGAACTCATTCTTTCAAGATGGTGTTTCCAATTTAGTTGGTACTGTTTAATATATTCCAAAATTGGCATAGTCTTCAATTCTTTTAAGATATCGGTGTTCCTTTTCCGATCCCATCTGGTGTAACCCACTGTTCTGCGCATGAATCTCATTTCACAAGCCGTTATTCTGCTTTCATGTTGTTTTTTTAGTGTCCATGCTTCACTACCATAGGTCAACACTGGTCTAGCCAAAGTGTTATATAAACGTAATCTGGTGTTTTTTTTGTACAAGGGATGGTTTCATAACTTGATTAATAATTCCTAAACTTTTATTATAACTGGTAACTTTTTCAGGGATATCCTTTTCATCCCAGATAGAGAGATAATATCCAAGATATTTAAATTGATTAGATCTCTCTAAAATTTTATTCTGGAGACAGATTTTACTTTGTATGGGGTCCTTCCCATGAAATGCCATAATTTTACTTTTGTTAATTGATATTTCCACATTAAATTTGGCACCTATTTTTTTGTAAATTATAAATTGATCGTTGCAAATCATTTTTGGAAAGTGCCAGAAGAGCTAAATCGTCTGCAAAAAGAATAGCATCGAGTTTGAGGTTCCTATTGATGGGTATATATCCTCGTTGTGTTTTCCTCCATTCATTTATTAATTTATTCATGTATATAATGAAAAGCACTGGTGAAAGTCCACATCCCTGTCTTACTCCAGTGTTGATCTTTTCCCAAGAAGATAATTTGCCATCTTGTTTAACAGAGATTTCATTATCTTTATAGATGTTGAAGATATTAGTAATATATTGTTGTGGAACGTTATCATCAGCTAAAATTTGTAGTAATATATTTCTGTCTACTTTGTCAAAAGCCTTTATGAAGTCAACGAAGGCGATATGAGTTTCTATATTGAATTCCTTGTGCTTTTCTAATAGTAGTTTTAGAGTAAAGAATCCATCTGTACAAGATCTACCCTTTCTAGAATACAGAATATACAGTAGGTTATGAGATAAGAATCAAACGAATTGTGAATTCTTCTTACCTCATATATCTGTTTTTTTAACACAGCACTGCAGTATTGGAAAAAACATCTTTTCCATCCTCAGCTGTTTTCATGACTGTCAATTTTTTCCCTTGCCGGTAATTATCCAAACTGCCATCTGGTGTACTAGATATATGAGGTAAGAAGAATTCACGATTCATTTGATTCTTATTAAGAAAACCTCATAATGTTAAAATTCCCAAATTTATTAAGTCATGAGATGACAATACAACAGAAGTCATTTGAATGTAAAGCAACAAGTTTTTCTGGTAAAAGGCAAAGAACATGATACAGTTCAACCTCTTTGCATTTTATGGAGTGTGCATTTGATTTATCAATTAAAATATATAATGCACATACATTTTATTTTATAAAATTATCAAAACACTCCTGTAAAGAATAGACAGGATTTAATATGAACCATTTTTTTATTTAATGATTTATTTTAGGAAGTAATGTTTTGAGGTTCTTTTAACCCTTCAGAGCGGATGGATTTAAATGGCCGGGAATACTCTGATGCGGGAGGAAGTTCACCGGTATTTAAACTCAGCCATTCAGTGCCAGTATTCCAATAATGCATTTAAATGGAAATATCTTGAATAATTTAAATGTTTTTGCAATTCGTTTATGGTGAACCCTTAATATAATATTTAATTAATTAAATTTGTTACGGTTCTCACGTAACATCTCTGCATTTTTTTCAGACTTATTTATGGTTGTTGTGCCACAGTTGAAATAGGTCCTTTTTGTAAGTTTCTCACATAAGTAGCACAGTGAATTGCACAAGGAATTCTTTGAAGAATTCAGAGAACTGGTTATACCTAACACCACAATGAAATATTTACACAAAGAGAAGGTCCTTCAAAAAAAACAATAAGTATGAACTTCAAAAATTGGTGTGATAAACCTTCAAAGCGTAAACCAGCTGTTTAACACTCGGGCACCAATAAGTGTATTTTTTTCCCCTTGTGTTTACTTTGTTCATGTTTATTAGAAACACATTGCTTCTATAGATTGACCTTCTTTCTTGTAGGGGAGGGGGGCAGCCTTCTCAAATTGTGCCTTTCTTACACTTTGGAAACATTATTTTAGGTCGTGTGCCTTCAAAAAATTGTCTTTCTACACATGAGACCTTTTGTGCTAAAAGACCTTCATCAACCCTAAATTTCAATGTCTTTCTTCTGGTTTCCAAGGTGAAACTAGTTGATGATATATGACTATAATAGCTTCACCGGAGGTGTGTAGATTTGAAAGATCAACATGCTACAAGCCAGAAGATCGAGGGTTCGAGTCCCAGTGGATCAGGATTTTTAAACTGAACCAAACCTTCAGGCGGCACTGTGACCCCGGGGTTGACTCAGCCTCTAACTGAAATGAGTACCAGATGTTTGTTATCGGCCATCAGACAGAGGTAAGTACCAGGCTTACATCAAGTACCGATAGTCTAGAAAAAGTGGGAGCCTGAACCTCCTAATATCCCAAGGAACTCCTAAGGTCTGTAGTGGACCACTTTACCTTTTAGATACTGAGTGAATAGTAGACTACCTACCTTTCCAAAATGTAAGGGTATTGTCAATTGAAATATATATATATATATATCTGAAATTTACTGTTGTGGTCCTGTACTATAGCATAAATCAGTAACAACTTTGTTGGGCCTTTATATGTACTGAATTTTGCGACATTATTATTAAAAATGAAGAGATTTGAAAATAGATTCAATTTGATAGACAAGCTAATCTACAAAAAAAAGGCGAATTTAGTTATATAAGAAATCCTTTATCAAGTTATAAATTTAAGAAAAATGTCAGAGACCGCAAGAATAAATGCAAATATAAAATTATTTTAACTTGTTACTCAGGGCCATAATCAGTTAATATATGCACTAATATAAACTTTGAAGTCTGTACATAAAATTTGTATAAATGGTAAATAGTTAATGTAAACACAAAGGTCATAATTACAGTTTAAAGCAGTGCGTGTAGCTAGCGTACATGTCACGTCGTTCCACATTTGGTGAAGAATTCAACTTGCGTACACGTCATGTCGCTCCACGCTGACGGGTTAATCAAGTTTTTTTAGTCTGTAATCATCTTACCTCAAGTTAATGTTGATTTGTTCTCGAACAAATTTTTTATTCTTCTTCTCTTTTTCATCATCCAGGAATTAAGCCTGTTCACTTGTTCTGGTTTCATGAAAGCTAGAATTGTTAAAATTGTTCAAACCATCTTTTTTTTTATTCTGATTCTAAAAATACGTAAAATAAAATTCGTTTATTATTAATAAATGAGTTGGAGAAAATGCTTTAACAACTCACCTCACAAAGTTGCATGTCTTCATGATACCAGTTTCAAAAGTATAGTATTACTTCCATCTTCAGTCAAATTCCAAGATTTCACTTGGAATTTGACTGAAGATAGAAGTAATACTATACTTTTGAAACCGGTATCGTGAAGACATGCAACTTTGTGAGGTGAGATGTTAAAACATTTTTTCCCAAGTCATTTATTAATTTAAATACCTCATAGTGTTTCCTCCCACTGTAATTTTAATTAAATAAATTTCTTTACATATTTTTTAAAAAAAGAAATACATTAGTCTGATAATTGAATGTTAGGATTTCTACAATTTCAGCACCAAAAAAATTATGGATTTTGAGACTCTTTTTGTTGTACAATAATTTATAATAATTTTTATTTATATACAGATAATCAACGTTTACACATCTTTCTGTGCTTAAAGTTTTATTTTCCTTCTCCACTCCATGTCCTCCAATCCTCTTGTTCTCATTCCAGTTCTTATTTCTTGCATCCATACTTTCGAGGTCTTCTGTTATTTCTTCTTCCAGGTGGACATTATTCCAAATGTTTTTCTAGTAACCTTTCTTCTTGCATTCGTCATACATGCCCATACCATTTTAACTGCTTGTCATCCGGCCATCATTATCATCCTTATCATCATTTCACCGGTGTGGAAAGGAACAGGAAACTACCACACCTATAATTTCCTGGTAAAGCTGCAAAGCTTAGCATAAAAGTCAGATGTGCAGGAAGTCCATATAGCAAGTGAATTCCTTAGCAAGTCAAATTGTTGTGATTTTGCTGGTTTACAGAATATATTCAAATATGTAGATATACCCACCAAGAGTAAAATGGCAATGTATAAAACTTATTTCAAACCATTTCTAACATATGCAGTTGAGACTTGGACATATACGAGGGTGAATCAAATATAAACCGGAATTATTGTTTACAATTTTATTGAATTAACAGAAAAATACAAAACCACCACCTCATTTTTCTACATAGTCTCCTGCATTTCCAACACACTTTTGCCATCGAGTTGGCAACTTTTTGATGCCGTCCTTGAAGAATGAGGGATGACGTGTAGTCAGCCAGTTGCGCACGAACTCCTCTACCGCTGCATTGTCACCAAACCGCCTTCCTCCCAGGTCTTCTTTCAGTGGCCCAAACAAATGGTAGTCACAGGGTGACAAATCTGGACTGTAAGGAGGATGTTCCAGAGGTGTCCAATGCATTTTCGTCAGTTTTTCTTGTGTCAACCGAGCAGTGTGTGGCCTTGCATTGTCATGCAGCACAATCACATTTCGGATCGGTTTCCGGCGGCGCTTGTTGCGATATGCTGCTTTCCGAAGCTTATTCCAACGTGTGAAGCAATTTCAGAAATTGTTACGCGCCGATCCTCCTCAATAAGGTCCCGTACAGCACGAATGTTGTCTGCAGTGATGCTTGTTCGTTGCCGTCTTTGGTGGGGCTCATTTTCCACTGAATCCCGGCCCGCTAAAATTTTTTTGCGCCAATCATACACCTGCGTCTTCGAAAGGGTTGCTTCCCCGAACTGCGCATGGAGCCTTCTCAAAATTTCAGAAGGTTTAGTGCCTTCTTTCGCCAAAAACTTAATAATAATGCATTGCGCAACAGATGTGTGTACCTCTTGCTCGCTCATGGCGTACTGAAGCGAAGCGGCCGCTCTTTGGAGTGCGACACATCAAGATCCCTACTCCAGACACCCCCACCAACTTCCCCTCCAAACCGCAACCTTTGCAGTTCGCTACCAGAGCCTCCAGATACAAATTCCGGTTTATATTTGATCCACCCTCGTACAAGGAAGGACTTGAGCAAAATCCAAGCTACAGAAATGAAATTCTTACGTGGAATGGTATATAAAACAAGGAGAGATGGAATAAGAAATGATAAAATCAGGGAGACATTAAATGTAGAAAAATTAACAACAGCCATAGAAAAAAGTAGACTAAAATGGTTAGGACATTTAAAAAAGAATGGAAAAGGAAAGACTACCACAAAGACTGTTAAATCTCAAGATATAAGGAAAACGACCACGAGAAAGATGGATTAACCAAATGAAGAAAAGTCTACAAGAGAGAGGATATGACTGAGAAGAACTAAAAAGAAGCAAAGCATGGGAAGATAGAGATGGTTGGAGGCATATTTGGAATTGACCTTCCAATAGGAGGAAACTATAAGAGGATGATGATGATGATCCTTCTTTTATTAACCATTAAATTGGCGAAACTCTAATTTCTCTTGCCAGTTATTTAATTGTGTTGGACCACAGTGAAAATAGAGAGTGAGTTTCTTTTTATTTTCTGTTTCATATCTCTCTGATTTTTGGAGAATGCTTTAATGGTATTACTTCAATAGTATGTACTGAGTTACATTTTGTAAATTCAAAAATTGCAGGAATGGTTAAAAAATTAATCATAGATAATTCTGAAATATATTAAATATTATTAAATCATATCGGTACCTGAGCTATTTTTAAATTTTCCTACTTCTAATGGTCAAATTTTGCTGGTTAACAAACTCGGCCTTACATTTTTAATTAACTGCAGTATGCTGATTTTAGTTACAAAAATTGTGACCGCTATATATATATATATATATAATTCTTCTGTATGTGTGTTTATCACTCTACTCCTCCTAAACAACTGGGCCAATATTGATTAAATTTTTTTGTGTGACCGATTGGGTCCCTCGATGGTTTAGATTCACAATTAGACCCTCTAAAACCATTAAGTGTAGGAATTCACCTGAAGTGAAAATTGAAAAATTGCTCTAGTGGTCACATTTTTCAATGTTTCACAACAAAACTCAGTATATCTTGTTAAAATAAACCGAGGAAGGTATTAACAAAAAATGAGCAAAATCTGACACTTAGAAGTGGAGGTTTGCTTGAAATCTGAAATTAAAAACTGCCTAAATGACTGGACCGTTTTTGATGAAACTTTTGTATCTGATTAGGTCCATCGATGGTTTAGATTCACAATTTAAACCCTCTAAAACCATTAGGTGTAGGAATTCACCTGATGTGAAATTTAAAAATCGCTTTAGCAGTCACATTTTTTTATGTTTCACAATGAAACTTGGTACATCCTATTAAAATAAACCGAGGTAGATATTATCCCAAAAATCAGCAAAATCCGACAATTAGAAGTGGAGGTTTACTTAAAATCAAAATTAAAAACTGCCTAAACGGCTACACCGATTTTGATGAAATTTTGTGTATTTGAGTTGGTCTCTGGATGGTTTAGATTCACAATTGGACCCTCTATAACCATTAAGTATAGGAGTTCACATGAAGTGAAAATTTAAAAATCACTCTAGCGGTCACAATTTTCGATGTTTCACAACAAAACTCCAACCAGGAGTTCTAATCAGTCAGAGCGAAAACTACATTCAATGTTATATTATGTTATTTGAACCTCCACAAAGTAGCAGGAAGATAAAATATTAAATAATATAAAACTATTTAATGCAGTCAAAATGAAGGAAATAAAATGGGAATATAATGGCACTGTGCATAAACTATCGAATCCCAATTGGAAAAGAAATTTTCTAATCAATTTTGGGACAACATGAGACTGGTCACCACCAGGAGTTTTGTAGCTAGAAGAGTTGATGTTCCAGCTTAAAAAAAAAAATTAAATGGCTGATGGGCCCTGGCATGATGACAACATATCACCTCTATCTTGGCAACATGACAATCCACTTCTGTAAAATAGCAAGACAGCAGCCAGTAGGTAGGCTGAGGACCTTCCTGCCCAGCGTAAAAAAAAAACAAGGTTGGTACTGACAAAGAAGGAGAGCTGATGGGAAGATATTGATTAATTTGTGATGGATAAACAATTAATAGCACCCTATATATTCTTCTAGACGTGTTGATAATGGGTGATTTTCTTTTTCTTAATTGTTGAAGATACGGTGATTAATTGCAATGGGTCAGGAACGCCTTATGGTGGGGAGGAAAGTTGTGAACACATACATTGCCTAATCCAACTGTGCCAAAAGAGTTATTCTATTAAAGAAAACGAACCAGAAGTAAAGAGACAGTGATCTGACATGACTAACTCGCCGGCACTGTCAAACTCATAGGTTCATGGTCGCGCGGACGTAAGCTCTCTATACATCCCTATCCTGAGCTAATATTTTCCAATCTTCCTCGGTATAATCTACTTTTCTCAAATCATAGTTAATGTTATTTGCCCACCGCAATCTTGGCTGCGTACTGGGCAGTTTTTGCAGTGGCGTGCATTCAACCCCAGCACTGCTGGGGTAATTATTATATTAATAATTTTTAATTAAAAAATAATATATTTGCAAAATTCCATTCAAATCAATTATGCCAGAACATAAAAATTCAAAATTCCCGCCGCGCAAGCAGACATCGCATTCGGTTTGACGGAGCCTTCTGCGTATTTACATTATCTCTATAAAGAAACACACAGAGTGTTCCCGGTGCATACTGTTTAATTAACTAGTTTGTTCATTTTTAAACCGAACCAACTTAGTTTGAACGGCATAAATTAATGTGCGGGAACGAACGAACTAGCTCTCCCCTTGCCCATCGCTAATGTGTTAGTATCATAGTATGAATAAGATAAAAAGGTTAACAAAGGTAAAACAAAAAAGAACAGTATAAACGAAAGAAAAAAGACGAAGAAAGAAATTTTAAAAAAGCAGATGAAAGTTAAAAAAATGTAAACACGCGATGCAGCCAACTTAGAGAAAATATTTGAACATTCATTGTCAGCTACAGGAGAGAAACACTGTAATTACAGGGTTGCCAACTTAATATAATAGAAGGTTCCTCTCATCTTGCAGCAGAATATTATAGGTAAGATGTGTTCCTTTCAGTCAAAAATGTTTCATAAAAATTATTAAATAACATATGTGTCAATCCTAATGTCTTATATGTTAATCCTTAATGTCTGTAAGACTTTTTTTTCATCATTAGCTTGGTCTGTTGTATCCACAAGCTTACTATAGTTTTCCTCATTTCATCTGCTCTTGTGATGGTCGTTGTATATCCTTCAACCTGATATTACATACATGAATATGGAGATTTTTTGTTTTATCTTGTAGGTCCTGACCAGAAGGTCAGATAAGAATACTTATCTACTCTGTGGCGCTATAACCTATGAAAATCTTGTTCTACTTAACAATTTCGACTCAACTTTAAAATACTACGATCTATGGTTTTTCCATACTACATAACCTAACGGGTACACGTATTTATATATGTGTTGTTAGGTTATAAATGAAGAACCCTGTACATTCTTATAATATTGTTCCTCTACATACTTTTTCCATCTTTGCTAACATTTCTACTGTTTTAAACGTTTTGCAATGATACATACGAGAGACTCAAAGAGCCATAAAGCCAATAACTAAGTAATAAAAAGAAAAACTTTAGTATCAGACATTCACTCACTTGATACATTTTTCAAAGTTATACAGAATCGAAGTGCACATGCACAAACACTTTTTATAACCTCCATCAGGTGGCAGGATCATCATCATCCGTGCAAGTATTAGGCCATGTGCCTTTTACGGTCACAGAGAAGAATTTTCCATCCAGCGATCTTTTGCTTTGGGGACAGTAACGAAGCATGGCTTTTGGAATTCTATGAGATGGCATTAATTGAAAATGGGCTTTCCAGTTGTTCTGGTAAGGTGGCAGTATATATATATGAAATTGGAATGACCAACCTTCATTATAAATTCCCAGAACATAATTTTAAGAAATGGATAAAGAATGCACAAGTGTTGCAGTGGGAACTTGGTTCAGTTCCTGGTTAAGTTTCTGAGTTTTCTTTCAACTATATGGTAGAGTTATAGGAAATTCAGACCACAACCTGATAATTATCATCAATCAACTAACTTACTGAAAAGACAATTCTGACATTTTTTAAGAATCTGCTGTTCACTTGTTCAATTAATTTTTCTAAGTTCTACAGAATACCATCTTATTCTGCTAACCTCCATATCATCTTGTAATTTATCCAATTTCAAAATTTCTTTTACTGTAATGTTCTTTATTCTACCTCCATAACTGTTTTAGCTGTAATGCTAATATTGTGATGTTTTATATAAATTTATACACCCATATTGAATTATATGTAAGGTTCTCACAAGACCAGCATTAAGATATGGTAGTGAAGCATGGACAATATGAAGAAGAGATGAAAGCCGAATAACAGCAAATGAGATATGATTTATGCATCATACAACAGGCTATACAAAGTGGAACCATAAAAGAAATGAGGAAATTATGGAAGACCTTGGATGTAGAACCAATTCTCCGCTATATACAAAACTACCAAAACAACTGGAAAGCCCATCTTCAACAAATCCTATCTCATAGATTTCCAAAAGCCATGCTTCGTTACTGTCCCCAAGACAAAAGATTGTGGGGACGTCCAAAAAAGTGCTGGATGGAAAACTCCTCTTTGAGACCGTAACAGGCCACATGGCCTAATACTTGCATGGATGATGATAATGATATTGAATTATAGTCGACTGGGGTGGACTAATGATTATGTTCCTTGACTTCGGTCCCGAGGGTCGTGGCTTCAAACCCAGCTGGGGTAGATTGATTTTTAGGATAGAAAAATCCAAGAAGCAAACAAAATTTACCAAACTTCATCATCCTACATCCTATAATATTATAGTTGCCTACTAGATGTCTCATTAGGTTGGTTTTTTCTTGTATACCATTCATGACATCTATAGGAAAATAAGCATAACTTAATTAACATGGTCTAGTAACTCCTAACATAGGAGAGTCTAAGGCCCAACAATGGGGTGTTAACACCATTGTAGATAATTAAAACATTTTGTCTGTTCATTCTTACCCCTTATAGTTGTTTTTGTCAAACATATGTTTCAAGGCTTCTTAGCCCCATCATCAGCGATTACAAAAATGTTTTAATTATTAAACAAACCTCTTAATGTTACTTACTATTGCATTTAAAAAAACCATTGTAGATATTTATTAAATGATAAATTAATTTTCAATGAGAATAATTGTTGTCCAGTAATAGGAATGTTAAATCCTATAATAATCTTGTTGAATAAGTAGTCAGGTGGCATTATGAATGAAGATTCTCTGCCGCGAGATTATATAAGACAGAGAAAAAATTCCATCTCAATTGTGATTAACAGATAGCATAATGGTCAATGCACTAGTACATAGAACTGGAGACCTTGGATTCAAATCTCAGTTTGGGCAAAAATATTTGACTTTCAAAATGTATAAAATGTATTTATTGTTCGGTATGAATGTATAAATGTACATAAAAACATTGCAAAATTAATTATTTCTTCATTAATGGGGATCTTGCTTTTATTAACATCCTGTGCCGTAGCTAAGTGGTTAAGGCAAGATGACTTGGCACAGAGCTATGGGACTTGCATTAGATTGGATCTCCTTGGTGGAAGAAATATTCTCATGGAATTTCAGCCAGTATGGATTGGTACCCAACCAGCATCATGAGGAATATGGGTAGCTACAAAAAGTAGTGGCACCAGGTTGAGAAACCCTGCTATAATGACTGGGAGATCCGAAATGTTGACCACATGTCACCACTACACTGTCTAGATGTGGGTCTACCTCTGTGGTTAACACATGTGGATGTGAGGCAGCAGCTGATGGTAGACTGTCGTGCCGTGGAGTTTTTGTTTAAAGAAATGTATGTGTTTGTGATATGATTTTTTTATTTTTCAGAATAAAATGGCTCCAGAATACAAATTTCATGATGGATTGTATGCTACATGTTTATTACAAAATTTATTTGATTTACAACAAACAGATTGTTTATGTGATATAATAATTGATGTTAATGGAGAGGAAATAAAAGCTCACAAAGCTGTCCTAGCTTCTGCATCTCCATACTTTAGGTAAGATCATTAAAATTAGAATTTTAAATATCAACCCATCAACTTTTTCTTGTGCTCATGGAATAGGTAGGAGTCCATCTGTATCGGTTTCTAAATCTTGATTCCATCTTCCTCTTGGTCATCAATATCTGTTCCAATATCAGTAACACTCATAGTTAAATATGGGAAATAACATTATGAGGTTCTTATTCATAAAGAATGAGTAATTTTTTGTATCTTACTTCAAAGTTTATGTTTTCTTAAACGTGGGAACTGCAGTTTTGAAAAGGAAACATCCCTTCCATTTTCAGCTGACAGTATGTCTACCGGATTTTCATTGGAATCTCCATCTATAACATTGTCATCTGGTGTTGATTTGATGAACTTCGAGATCAGGTCCTGTTCATCAGGAATTTCGAAATTCATGGATTTAAATGTGTTCTTCTGAATATATATCTTCTCCCAAACAGTCAATTCGAAAGATTTTGCCAAATATTTTAGAAGAATGGCTTCTTTTTCAGTTGAAAATGAAATTGAAAAAGAGGTCAAACTTTTAAAACATTTGAAAAAACCTTTAGAACTGACAGTTTGGTAAAATATATATATTCAGAAGAACACATTTAAATCCATGAATTTCGAAATTCCTGATGAATGGGAGCTGATCTCGAAGTTCATCAAATCAACACCAAATGGCAGTGTTATAGATGGAGATTCCAACGAAAATCTGGTAGTCATAATGTTGGTTGAAAATTGAAGGGATATGTCCTTTTGAAAAATGCAGTTCCCATGTTTAAGGAAACATAAACTATGTGGTAAGATATAAAAAATTACTCATTCCTCATCAATAACCTACTTAAATTAGGGCTGCAAGAAAATATCAATAAACCAAATATGTGGTTACACATAGAAATACATTTATATAATGGAAATGGGTAGTAGTAATAAATTGGGCAATTTTTAAGGAGAGGCTGAATTGAAATACCTAGGAACACTAATTACAATGAAGTGCAGAGAGAAATTAAACATGGGCTCAACTCTGGAAATGCATGCCATTATGCATTACAGGGACTCTTGTCATTCCAACTTCTCTAAAAAAAATTTAAACTAAAAATATATAAATTTGTTATTCTTCCATTTATATTATATGGACGTGAAACATTGTCTCACAATTTAAGAGAGGAGAAAAGATTGAGATTAAAGTGCTTAGGAAAATTTTTGAACCAAAGAGAGATGAACAGACAGGTGAATGGAGAAATCTACTTAAAAGTGAGCTGCATGATCTTCAATGGAAACCACATGTAATAAGAACAGTTAAGTCTCGACTGTGATGGACAGGGCATGTGGTATAAATTTGGGAATGAAATAGGGATGGAAACTTGCTGTGGGAAAACAATAGGGAAAGTGCCCACTAAGTAGGCCTAGATTAAGGTGGGAGAATAACATCAATCATGATTTGAAGAATATGGATTATACAAGGAATGATTGGGTAATATTAGCTCAGCATAGGGATGTATGGAGAGTTTATGTCCGTGAACCCCTGGATTTGATAGTGCCAGTGAATTAGTTATGAGCAGGGAATGGAAGTTCATGCATTTGCATATTTGTTCTCTCTCGTTGTGCAAATATGCCAAAAGATTATCTACACAAATCACAAATTTCTGAATACAATAACATTGCTTTTGATGTTTTTATTATTAATTTAACATTTCTCAATGAAAGATAAATTAAATTTGAAGAGAAAAATTTTTCCCTAGACCGGGACTCGAACCCGGGACCCTTGGCTTTCCGGGCCAAGTGCTCTACCAACTGAGCTACCGAGGCGAGTTACGATCTAGACGCAAATTTTTCTCTTATATACGTTGTAATTCCCTATCGCCAAATGCTTTTGAAACCATTGTTTCTATCTTTGCAAATGGCGGCTTCTTAGTTAAGAAGACATTTATTGGAAATTTAACATTACTTTAAAAGCCAGTAAGGCCTCTAATGATGTTTTTATTATTAATTTAACATTTCTCAATGAAAGATAAATTAAATTTGAAGAGAAAAATTTTTTCAAAAGCATTTGGCGATAGGGAATTACACGTATATAAGAGAAAAATTTGCGTCTAGATCGTAACTCGCCTCGGTAGCTCAGTTGGTAGAGCACTTGGTCCGGAAAGCCAAGGGTCCCGGGTTCGAGTCCCGGTCTAGGCGAAAATTTTTCTCTTCAAATTTAATTTATCTTTCATTGAGAAATGTTAAATTAATAATAAAAACATCATTAGAGGCCTTACTGGCTTTTAAAGTAATGTTAAATTTCCAATAAATGTCTTCTTAACTAAGAAGCCGCCATTTGCAAAGATAGAAACAATGGTTTCAAAAGCATTTGGCAATAGGGAATTACAACGTATATAAGAGAAAAATTTGCGTCTAGATCGTAACTCGCCTCGGTAGCTCAGTTGGTAGAGCACTTGGCCCGGAAAGCCAAGGGTCCCGGGTTCGAGTCCCGGTCTAGGCGAAAATTTTTCTCTTCAAATTTAACATTGCTTTTATTGTGCATAAAAGTGCATATTTTACCTTTATTTATAAATGCATCATATTTTAACATTTATGCAGGGAAGCTGTATATTTGGTATATTTTTGGTATATTTATTTGTATTTTTCAAATATTTAAAGGTTTTTAAATTTTAAAATTTCATTAATTTAAATTAAATAGTTAAGTAAAAAATGTAACGTAGTAAACATGATTAATTTATGTTTATGAATTTTGTTTAACGATGAATGGCACACCCATTGGGAGCCCCTCAAGTTTCCGTGAGGTGACATCAATTTTTCACACGGTCCGTTGGTGAATCCCCGTATGTATTCCACATGCAGCGAAGGTCAACAGTAATGCGCTTTTACGCATCGGACTCACGAGCAGTTGGTGTGTCTTTGTTCATTGAATAAATGTCTAGTTTTTGTGTGTGGTGAAGTGGATGTAAACTGTTAAGGGGGCTTTCTATACCGCTATTAAATCGTGCCCAAAGTTAAATTAAGTAATTCAGGTAGACTTCAATCATTTGTAAATGAATTTCGAAACAAGTTTATTTCCACAGATAATAGAATTTTATTTTGTAAAGCATGTGAGAAAAAAGTAGGCAGTGAGGAACGGTTTCAAGTGTTGCAGCATATAAACACATCCAAACATAAGGAATTAGTAATTAAAAAACGTGAAACGGAAAATAATCCAAAGCAAAAACAACTTGCGGAGTGTTTAGGTAGTAGGTTAACTCAGTTTTCTTCAGACTTGTGTGAGATTTTTATAGCATGTGATATTCCTCTCTTTAAACTCAATAATCCAACGCTAAGAAATTTTCTTCAGAAATACACCAACGAACATGTACCATATGAAAGTACTTTATGAAAAACATATGTAAGCAAGCATTACAACAGTATAATATCAAATATTCAGAATACTCTTAGGAATCAATTTGTATGGATTAGTGTTGATGAAACGACGGATTGTGAAGGTCGTTACATAGCGAATTTTATAGTGGGAGCCCTTTGTAAAGAAAATCCTACAACTCCGTATCTACTGAATGTTGCAGTGTTAGAAATTACTAACAATGCAACAATTACTCAGTTGTTATTGATTCGCTGAAACTATTGTGGCCTGATGGCATTAAGTACGATAATGTGCTCCTCTTGATAATGGACTCTGCGAGTTATAAGATAAAATCAGGTACAACACCGAAAGTTATTTTCGCTCATATGATTCACTTAACATGTCTTGCACACAGCCTTCATCGTATATCAGAGACTATTCAAACATGTTATCCTTTAGTGGACAAGCTAGTGTCGTCTGTTAAGAAAGTATTTAAGAAAGCTCCATCCAGAGTTCAAATGTTCAGAACAATAGCACCTGACATTCCCCTCCCACCACAGCCAATTTTAACCCGTTGGGGCACATGGCTGGAAGCTGCTCTATACTACTCAGAACATTTTTCTAAAATTAAAGAAATTATAAATATTTTTAATTCAAGTGAAGCAGCATCTATCAAATTAGCACAGAAAACTGTATTGGACAATGAATTAAAAAGCAACCTTGTATTCATATCATCTCATTTTCATTTTATTCCTAAAGTAATTAGGTCATTGGAAGCAGTTGGTATTCCTTTACTGCAGTCTTCAGCAGATTTCGATAGAACGATCTCCAGTTTAATATCAGTTCTGGGAAATGTAGGAGATATAGTGAAAGAAAAAACAGAAAATATTCTTTCCAAAAACCCTGGCTATTATAAACTTGCAGAAATTCGAGATATTCTCGAAGGAAAAACACCAAACAAACCAACAATGTTATCTATAGAACAGCTCACAGTTTTTTTTGCAAGCCCCTCTTACTTCTTGCGACGTAGAACAAAGTTTTTCGCTCTACAAAGCTATGCTGAGAGACAACGGGCGAAGATTTACAACAGAAAACATACGTCACTGGTTAGTTGTGAACTGCAACAGTAGTAATGGAGCATTCAGCAATGAGGCAATCACTTCAAAATCCAGAGACTAAACATAAGTTACCTATAAACCTATAACGTATTATTCTGTTAAAATAATCTCAGATTGTTTATGCACATTTTGTATCATATTTAGCTATTTTTACAGCATATTTTGTGGCATATTTAGCTATTTTTTACAGCATAAATGCATACATATTCTTCATGTTTTTAGGGCATGAACTTCCGTACCCTGGTTATGAGACAATTATAGCACAAATGACAGTCCATGAATCTTGGAACAATATACAAGATACTATTTCAACACTTCTCTTTTAACTTCAGTTTCATCTTATGCTGCCAACAAGTTTTGCAACATGTTTATTCATTAAATTAATATTAAGAAGCTAAAGCTATTAATATGTCCAAAATAACTAAATTAATGTACACAACAAAACTATTGTAATATTCCTACTAGATCTCCTCAAGGCAATGTACTAACCATATGTCCCTTGCTCACATCTGTAGAGAAATTAGCATAACTAAATTATATTTGAAGAGAAAAATATACGCTCAGATTGGGATTTGAACCCAGGACCTTTGGCTTTCTATGCCAATGCTTTACCAACTGAGCTACCTGAACATTCCAATATAATGCAATTTTTTTTTCTTATACATTGTTAATTCCCAAGTGTCAAATGCTATGAACCATTGCTAGACCATGCAAATGATGGTCTTTTTTAAGAAGACTTTTATTGGGAATTTAAACATTACTTTATAAAGCCAGTAGTGCTTCTTCCTTAAACATCAAAAGAAGCTCTACTGGCTTTATAAAGTAATATTTAAATTACCAATAAAATTCTTCTTAAAAAGAACCTGTCATTTGCGTGACCGAGCAATGGTTCATAACATTTAGCACTTGGGAATTAACAGTGTATAAGAGAAACATTTGCATTTAGATTACAGTGTTCAGGTAGCTCAGTTGGTAGAGCATTGGCATAGGAAGCCAAAGGTCCTGGGTTCAAACCCCAGTCTGAACATATATTTTTCTCTTCAAATATAATTTGTCCTTCAGTGATATTAAAGTAATAATAAAAACATAACAAAATTAGTCCAGTTAATGTGAGATGGTAGGCCCTATCCCATCAATGTTAAAACATGTTAATTTGAGACCCATTTTCTGAGGAACTACTAGATGGATTGTAATAAAATTTTTCAGCACATTAAATGAAGCTTGTAAAGACCACTGAATCACAGTCAAACTTGTATCTAAATACTGATGTCCTATGTAATTTTTTTGCCACTAGTCTCTTTTTTTATTTAAAATATAACTTTTAAAAAATCATAAGTGAGGATCTATACAAGAGATCATCATGATTGTGGTTCCACAGCTTTAGTATAACTAGGTTTACTGCCTATAAAAGTTTCATGTAAGTATGTGTAATAGTTCCTGAGATAATGGGGCAAATGTTCGAAAATTTTCACTTTCAAGAAAATAAGGGTTAAATTATAATGATATTACAGGCTTACAGCTGTCAATTTAAAGAAAAATAATTAACACACTTATAATTGGCGTTCAGTAAAAGATCATATACAGAAATGTTCAGAAAAGAACAAACTATTTAATTAAGAAAAAAACCAAAAATTGTTTTTTTTTTTTTTTTTCCAAATTTTGGTCTACTGTCTTACCTTAAGTAGCTTCCCATTACGGAAGTACCCAGTCCTTCATTGGAACTAAAGAAGATCAATCAATCAATCATATATGTTGTCCAGGAACCTTTTTTTCATATCTGAAAAATTATTACAAGGAATAGAGATTTTTAAAAGTTTGTATATTTATGACATTGTGTTTTGTATAAGTTTGATGTTTTCAGAGCCATGTTTAATTCTGGACTGAAAGAAACAAATCAGGAACGCATTGTGATGCATGAAATGGATTATTCTTCTCTCTTGGATATTATTAAATTCTTTTATTCAACTGAAATAGAAGTAAGTACTTAATTTACCATGTTTTATGTAAGGTTTAACTAGACTTGACAAAAAACCCATATAAGGGCAATATTAAGAGTCACAAACTTTATAGAAGACTTTAATCCGAGTTACAGTGGGAAATAACACTATGAGGTAATTTACAATCTATAAATTGAGTCGATTAAATGCTTTTTCTTTATCTCACCTCATAAAGTTTCTTGCTTCCACAATACCGGTTTCAAAGGCCTTCACCTCAATCATCAGTCAAACTCCAACTGTAGAAATTTTCCATTACCACCATCTTCCAAACTGCCATCTGGTGTCAATTTTATGAACTTGGAGATTATATTAAATTATGTAGGTAGGAAATAACACTATGAGGTTTATTTTAATTAAATTTGAATTATATTTTGACTCACCTCATATTTCTTGATTTTTATGCAGACTCGAGTTTCGTCACTAAATCTTTGACATCGATGCAACACCACAATCGCAACTCTGCATAAAAATCAAGCAATATGAGGTAAGTTCAAAATTTTCTTGTAAGCCCATGTTTCCCTTAACAGAGATTTAGGCGCTCTCCCCCTACAGGGAAGAATTTGAACCATACTAATTTAGTTACACTTGTTTTCGTATAGATGTCATTTGAGTGGTCCGTGGTCAGCGTTCCGCCTCATACTGACATCTAGGAAACCAAGGTAGTACTAGGATGGGAAAATTCGGTAATTTTTGCTTAGAGGCCTTTTCATTGAGCCTAAGGATCTTTTACGAGCCTGAAAATCTTCAGACTCGGGATCCACGGCTTAAAGTCCCTCCCAGAGGACTTGCTCCTTGGATTTTTCCATCCTAAAAAATCCATCGACCCCGGCCGGATTTGAACCCGTGACCCTCGGGACCAGAGTTAAGGAGCATAACCACTAGTCCACCGCGGCCGATCAATACAACTCAAATTTAAAAGATTAAATTTTGCTGCCAGGAACTTAAAATTCATGGATCTATATTAGTTCTTCTGAATATGTATATTTTTTCTCAAACTTTTAATTCCAAAGACTTCTCTAAGGCCAGTATTCAAGGACCAAGCTTTCCGCAAAGAGCGACTCTCAGCCCGTCTCCCTGGTTAATTATGTGGGTCATGCAGAACCTAGTCTAACTGGCTCACTCTATTCAACATTGTGTGCTAACAAAATATTTATTTAAAAAAAAATTTGGGAACAATTGAAAGATAAGAGCCTCAGCTTAGGGAAGATGGAGATGGTATGGCCTAGAGAGCTTGGTTCTTGAACACCGGCCTTAATTAAGTTATGTATATAGGAAATAACACTATGAGGTTTTTTAGTATTGTTTATTTTTTATTATTTCACTTACCTCATACTTCATAACTTCTTGCAAGAAGTTATGAAGTATGAGGTGAGTGAAATAATAAAAAATAAACAATACCGGCCTTAATGTTTCAAAGTTTAGTTTTTCTTCCAATTTTGTGATTTTCTAGCAAACTATGTGCTGCAATTGCTGATTTTTCAATTTCACCATTTTTAATATTTCCAAAGTGTCTTTTGTACAAGTATCTATATTCCTTTTAGTTTTCCCTATATATACTTTCTTCCAGTCATTGCAACTAATTTAAAAAATTCCAAATTTCTTACTATGTGGAAAATTAATCTTTTTATTAGTTATTAGTAGATTATCCATATATTTGATTATATTTGAAGCGAAAAATTTATCTTTCAGTGTGAAATGTTAAATTAATAATAAAAACATCATTAGAAGCCTTACTAGATTATCCATGCTTAATCTATTAATTGGTGCCAGTGTAATATAAAATTTGTTAAATACTTTTTTTTTTAATTTCCTGTGTGTTCCAGGATGGTAAGTAATTTTCTTGAATTGTTTCCCTTCCTTGGAATTAGATTGTAGGGTGATGTATTCTTCAATCTCTTTTGTTCGCATCCATAAAAAGAATAATTAAAAACAAATATAAAATCAAGCAAAACCAAGATCTATGTAATATAGCCAAAGACAAAAAATTGAATATTTTAGTAAAGATGCCAGATATTATTCCAGAAATTCCACGTAAAACTACAGTAGCAAAATTTAGACTGCTTACAGAACATGACTATTTGGCCAAACATTTATATAAAATAGGAATCTACATGAATCCAAATTGTCCTCTATGCAACAAAGATGAAGAAATGAATGAAGAACATCTACAAACCTGTGAAATATTACCTGTCGGATCCACCATAGAGAAATATTGGAGAACAAGAACGCTAATGGCTTCATTGCCAAAGCCCAACATTTGAAAACAACAACAACTCTTTTGTTATTTGAATTTCTTTAAATTATTACTGTCTTCTTTCCAAAACCATTTAATCTAGCTATGTTTAAAATGTGATTGTATTCTTTCTCAAAATTTTTATCACTGAATGGAATGTTCATTAATCTGTATATTAAACTGTTGAATATTGCATGTTAATGTGCAGTATGATTAAAACTGAAGATTTAATGTAATTATCTGTATAGAAAACTTCTACACTCCATGATCTTACAATTCATGAAAGAACCTTAGCCTCTCTTATAATGACATTTCATCCCTCCCTTTCCAAAGCTTTAAGTCCCCGTTTCCTAACATTCATTCTTAATATTTGAAGAGAAACATTTTTGCCCATACCGAGACTCGAACCCAGGACCTATGGCTTTCTAGGCCAATGCTCTATCATCTGAGCTATCGGGGCGAGTTCTGATCTAGATGCAAATTTTTCTCTTATGAACGTTGTAATTCCCAGCACCAAATGCTACGAAGCCTTTGCTTTTATCTTTGCAAATGGCAAAGTCATTCTTAAGTCATCCTCCATAATGTCTAACCATCTAAGTCTTGGTCTTCCAATCTTCCTTTCACCATCTGGTTTGCTAGAGAAAAGCTTTCTGACCACTGTATTATTGTCTATTCAGACTACATATCCCAACAAGAATTTTTTTTCTTTTAATTTCAGCATGACAGGGATTTTTGTTATCTCAACTTCTCTCTAACAAAAGAACTTTCAACGATTCCACACCAAAAGGTAGCTTAAAATTTCTTCCAGAGAAGTGTTGTGATATAGCAAGACAGTGTCCAAAAATTATGTGCCTTTTAACTGCAAGGCATAGAAATTGAAGCCAGAATCCAGCTTTGACAACCCATTGCACAAAGCAGATGAACTCCCTGCACAAGTAGAGAGGAGTGTAGTGAGTTGTGATGTGGCATGGACAAAAGGTTGCGAGGGTTATCCAATCCGCCACTCTAGAAGTTGTATTACTTCCCTGAGTTTAAATGAGAGATTTGGCACTGGATTTTAGTGCCTTGCAGCTAAAAGCAGCAGATTTTTTTTTTTTAACTTGCCCTTAGTTCATCACAGTGTGCTACAAACTGAAAGGTCGAAGGTTCAAGTCCCGGTGGGGTCAGGATTTTTAAACTGACCCAAACCTTCTGGTGGCACCACGGCCCTGGGGTCGACTCAGCCTCTAATGGAAATGAGTACCAGACGTTCTGGGGGTAAAGGCGGCCGTCACACAGGGCTGACAACCCAGCTGACGTCAAGTGCCGATTGTCTAGGAAAAGTGGGAGCCTTAACCTCGCACTACCCCAAGGGCCTTCTATGGCCTGTAGTGGGATCACTTTACTTTTTTTTTTTAGTTCATCACAACACTTCCCTGGGAGAAATTTCAAGGTAGTTTTCAGCATGCAATGGTTGACAGTTGAAAATGAGAAATTAATGAATTTTGAAATTTCTGGGGAAAGTGATTTGATTTGTAGGTTCTGCAGTCTATCAACAGAGGGAACAGGAGGTGGTTCTTCAAGATGACATAACAACGGTCGTTAATATACTGAGGGTGGAACCTAATAAGGTCCCGAAACCAATCTAATAAGAAGAAGAATATGAGGTGAGGTGATACTATTTTTCTTAAATAGTTAATATGTAATTTTGTTTGCAGATAACAGAAGACAATGTTTATTGGTTGATGGAAATTGCAGATCTGTTGCAAGTGTCTGCAGTAAGATCCGCATGTTCACATTATCTGACATCCACATTAAGCACTAGTAACTGCCTGTCAGTATATGTCCGTGCCAGTCTCCGCAACTACAATGATTTAGCACACAAGGCTTTCCGCTATATACTCAAGAATTTTAAATATGTCATGCAGGAGGAGGAATTTCTACATGCACCTCCAGAAACTATTGTTAAAATACTCAACTCAGGGTTACTTAATGTGTCAGACGAGGGACAGCTTTTAGAGGTCAGTATTATTGTTATTATTAATATTATCGGTTGTGGTGGACTAGTGGTTATGCTCCTTGCCTCTGGTCCCGAGGGTCGCGGGTTCAAATCCAGCCGGGGTCGATGGACTTTTTTTAGGATGGAAAAAACCAAGGTGCAAGTCCTCCAGGAGGGACTTTAAGCCATGGGTCCCGAGTCTGAATATTTTCAGGCTCGTAAAAGATCCTTAAGCCTGAATGAAAGGCCTCTAAGCAAAATTTACCGAATTTTCCCGTCCTAGTACTACCTTGGTTTCCTAGATGTCATTATGAGGCGGAACGCTGACCATGGACCTCTCAAATGACATCTATACGAAAACAAGTGTAACTAAATTAGTATGGTTCAAATTCTTCCCTGTAGGGGGAGAGCACCTAAAATCTCTGTTAAGGGAAATGTGGGCTTACAAGATACAAGAAGAAGATTAATATTATTATTATTATATTTAATCAAAATTACAATGGGATGAAACACTATGAGGTATTTACATTAATGAATGAGTTGGAGTTTGACTGGAGATGGAAGTAAAACTATACTTTTGAAACTAGTATCGTGAAGACACACAACTTTATGAGGTGAGATGTTAAAGCATTTTCTCCAACTCATTCATTAATTATTATACTTCTTTTTTTATATTCAATGCCACAGGTTGTCATTATGTTCTTTCCGGTATTTTCTCTTGGCATTGGCATAATTGTAACCCACTTCTGAAGTAGGAGAGTTTAGAAGGCGGGGTTACACTGCCTCGATGATATGAGGCAAATATGAATGATGATGGTTTGGGCCTTAAAAGTTTCCTGATATTTGTCTTACAGGTGAGGAAAACTCTCAAAAAACACCTCACCCAGGAAACTTGTCCCGACCAACACTCGAACTCCAGCTCGCTGTGTGATAAGCCACAGCAGTGGACTTATTATTATTATTATCATCATCATCACCAATACATCACCACCACCCCAACCACCAGCATCATCAAAACCATCATAATCAACTGAAAATGTGTATACCCCTTATCCCTCTTCATAGCACTTCCTCTTATTCTACTTCCTTCACAGTAGCCTCTGCTCGCTCCTGGAATTTCCTTCCTCAAGATATCAGGGGTTGCCGCATACATGACACTTTTAAGCTATGCTTATACAGTTACCTGTTGTCAAACAATTCATTTATTTAAATTTATTCTAAGTAATTAATAACTTTTTCTCGTTCTTTTATCTTGTACATATTATATTTAATTCATTAATCTAAAATAAATCAAAATACATTATAAATAATAATTGTATTGCATATATATATATATATATATATATATATATATATATAATGTAATCATTTATGTTTAATGTAATTTAGATGTAAGACTATTTTTTGTATTTTTTAAAACCTGATTGAGTGGTAGACAAGGCCTTAAGGTCTTAACTCTGCCAGGTAAATTAAGGCTATTATTATTATTATTATTATTATTATTATTATTATTATGTCCTGCCTGAGGACACAGGAGTTAAATTTTGCTCAGAGGTATTTTTATTCATGCTTTTGTTCTTTTACAAACCTGAAAATTGGGACCCTTGGCTCAAAGTCCCTCCCAGAGGACTTGTCCCTTGGATTTTTCCATCTAAAAATCCATTGAACGGAGCTGGGTTTGAACTCATGACCAACGATCAACCGAAAAGGGCGCTACGAATCTTGGGAATCAGAGATGTTTCAGAATAGGTCAATCACATGCCTTGCTTGATATCACTTTTTCTACAGATGTTAAAGTGTTTATGAATATAGGCAGACGTTAAAGCTTCTGTAAATAATATGGGAGATCCTGCAGCTTCCAGAAACTTAAGATAAATTTCATAATATAAACTGAATATAGCTATTTAAGTAAAATTTTATCACCTCATATCATATTCTTCTCCTTCTTAGACTGGTTTTGGAACCTTTTTCAGTATCATCCTCAGTATTTTCATGACTGTTGTTATGTCATCTTGAAAAGCTGTCTCCACTTCCTCTGTTGGTAGACCGAAAAACTTCAAATTCAAATTTTACCCGTGAATTTCCAAGTTCATTATTTTCTCCTTTTTTTTTTCTGAATGTAGATTTTGTCCCAAACATGAGCTCTTTAGGTTTTTATATTTGTTTTATTAATTTAGTCTTTCTTTCAATTTGATGTTTTTCTGAACGTGCATGGGCTGCTACTGCAGATTTTTCTACTTCCCCCATTCTTGACATTCCTGAAATGTTCTCTCACTCTGGTTTTTAAATTTATTGTTTTCCCTATGTAGACTTTATCACATTCCCTACATTTTATCTAACTATTTAACTCATGCCTCAAATAGGAGTTAATGACCAATCACGTTTCAATGAATTTTGTTTTACATCCAATCACAGTCATGTTTCACCCCAATATTTATCAACTTAAATTTATTATATTAAAGAAAGCTCTTCCTTTTTAATATTCTGTACAGTCATAGCATTATTTTGCAGTGACTGACTCTCCAAGAAATATGTTGAATATAGCAATTTATTATTAAGGTGTAAGAATGCATGTGGAACCCAGATTATATATATAGTGCACGAATGTAACCAGATAGGCTTGCGAGATATAATATAAAAAAATTTGTAGCATTTAATATATCACATTAAAAAGAAACCACTGTTTGCACTTTCTTAAACGTATTATTTCCCGGGTATTAACGTTCCAGAAAAATATAATTGACATATTTACATCTTAGGATATCAGAAATTAATTAATAACCTGTAATGTTGGTTAAAAACAGTCTGATGTGTTTCATTTTTTCTCCACTAGGGTGCATTCTTACAATATTGCGATTCTTTGGCAATAAATATGATGATCTGGTTGCAGTGATGAACAAATGAAACATAACAAACGTTTCTCATTTGTTTTCAAACATCACCGTTTACATTAAATATATAAATATTTTAAAATAACTGTATTTAAATAATGATTTGTAAGTAAACAGCTTAATTTTATTCGTTAAATTACTCCTAACAAATGCCACTCTCGATTTCCAAATTCTCTAGATAAATTGGAAATCACTCGTGGCATTACTTATGATAAATCCCTGATTTGTTTTCTTCTGTTTTCTCATTTTTGTTGGATCTAATTTTACTTTAATAAATAATACCTCATGGTGTTAATCTCTAAAAAGTCAATTAAACATAGCCATCCTACCTAATGTACCCAAATGTACCGAAACATTAGAAAAAAATTAACAATTTAGAACATAGTAACAAGTGATACAGTTAGATGTTGGAATACATTGAATGTAGTCAGTAATGTACTGGATAACATTTTATATAGTTTACAAGCTGTGGCCATTCTAATATGCATAATGCATCATTTCTCTAACAATATTCTAATGTGACTTAAGTAGTATGTTTTTTACATGCTTTATATTAGCTTGACCTGTATCTATCTATGTAACGGAATATTTCAATGTGATTTTCACCCTCTTAAAATCTTTGGATCGACTTGAAACTTTGTATACTTGTAAAGGACGAATGACAATACAATAATTTCATAATTATTTTCTAAAATCGTGGCCAGAATCATCAGAAAATCAAAAAAAGTGTCTGTGTAATTATGTAACGGAATCTTTCAACACGATTTTCACCCACTTAAAATCATTGGATCGACTTGAAACGTTGTATACTTGTAAAGGACCAATGACAATACAATAATTTCATAATTTTTTTCCAAAATCCTGGCCAGAATCATCAGAAAATATAAAAAAAGTCTTTGTGTAATTATGTAACGGAATCTTTCAACACGATTTTCACCCACTTAAAATCATGGGATCGACTTGAAACTTAGTATACCTATAAAGGACCAATGACAATACAATAATTTCACAAATGTTTCTAAAATCCTGGCCAGAATCATCAAAAAATAAATAAATAAAAACCGGTATAATAGGTTGCGGACTTATCAACTTTTTAGTCAATCGTTATAAGAGCTCAGTTGGTAGAATGGTAGAATGTAGTGGTATATAATATCAGTAATCCATAAGTTGCTGGTTCAAATCCGGCCCGGAGGATTTTTTTTAGAAGAGTATTACTTTTAGCTCATACTACAACAGTATCGAATTTAAAGATATTTACATTTTTATCTTATTCTGTAAAATATTAAAACTAAAAAATAAATAATAGTTTAAAAAAATTAAAACAACACACTTTATTGGAAAACCGAACTAAAAAATGAAAAATAATTTTAATTTCCAACATGCTTGGGATACAATTAAAGTGGTCAACAAAAAAATCATCTCCAACACATTTAGAACAAAACTGTAGTTATCTACAAAAAAAATTGTTTTACCATCAAAAGCGTGGGGTGCTTTTATGGTTTTTACATTTTCTTCTTAGAGACTTTACTTTTACCAATATCTGTTTATTATCAAATATATTAATTGATATAGAGCACCCCAGGCTTTTGATGGTAAAATTATTTTTTTTGTAGATAACTCTAGTTTTATTCTAGATGTGTTGGAGGTGATTTTTTTTGTTGACCACTTTAATTTTATCCCAAGCGTGTTGGGAAATTAAAATTATTTTTCATTTTTTAGTTCGGTTTTCTAATAAAGCATGTTGTTTTAGTTTTTTTAAACTATTATTTATTAATTTAAAATGGTAACTGTTACTTGTTTTCTACAGGGTGTTATACAGTGGTGGAAACATGATCAAAAAGAGCGCACTGGTCATTTAAAAGACATGGTTTTAAAGATTAATCTTGAAAAAGTACCAATGGAGAAGTTGCTTAGCTGCAAAAGAGATGAATCATTGGGGGTAACAGATCTAATGTCTCAAATAAGTGATACAATTAATTTAATTTTGGCACAGAGATATGATAATTGTGACATTAAATCACTTTGGGAAATGAGACACAAGAAAATTCTTTGGAAAGAAAGATATAGTATGGAACAAGAGGTAAGTCATTTATATCACATTTCTGGTCTACAAGACACTCCTATGTAGAATGTAATATTCAAATTAATGTACTTAGGCAGAGAATGGAGAGAACAACGTCACATACAATTGAATAGAAATATGAAATTAGATACATTAATTTTCGCAGATGATATAGCATTATTGGCACCCTCATAGGACAAATTACAATATTCAGTATATAATTTTAACAAAATAACCATCAAATATAACATGAAAATCAATACCCAGAAAACAAAAGTAATGGCTTTTCAAGGAAAATACCTGGTACGTAGCAAAACTTGTGTAGATTCAAAAATACTGGAAGGAGTAAATTCATTTATCTACCTTGGGTATACATTAACATATTTGGATGAAGTAGACATAGTAAATAAAATTATTAATTTTAATAAAAACCATGGGAATAATAAATTCAGTGATGAAACCTTTGCTAGTCCAGAGAGATACCAGAGTACAGTTATACAAAATCTTAGCAAGATCTACACTTTGCTATGGCAGTGAGGCATGGAGTTTGAGGAAAGTAGAAGAGAGCAGGATAACTTCTATTGAAATGAGATTGATGAGATGTACAGAAGGATATACCAAATGGGATCACAAACACATGATGATATTTGAAGAAACTACATTTAGAACCGGTCATTGAATACATACATAGATTCCAGAACAACTGGATGAATCATTTGCAACGAATGAGTTCAGATAGAGTTCCCAAGGTCATGCTTCGTTATTGTCCAACAGGGAAGAGATCTCTGGGCTGTCCAAGGAAATTCTGGATACGAAATTCATCAGTGAGATCGTAACAGGCCTATAAGCCTAAGACTTGGTTGGATGAAGAAGATGTATTTAGGCTTGCCATCTGCATACTTCTTCTTTCTCAGCACTACAGTCCTTTCAGTTTTACCTTGGTTTCCTTTAAGACAAATACCAATTCTTGTCTATCCAATACCTTACTTCTCCATCAATCTCAACTCTTCCTTCACATAATGTTCCATTTCTATTTAAACTTAAAACATTCCAGGTAGCCAAATTCATAACCTTATTTCATTTGCTTGGTTTCAGACTTGAAAGCAAATGAAATTTTTTTATGCACCCTACAGCAGGTTATACAAAGTGGGACCATAAAAGAAATGAGGAAATTATGGAAGAGTTGGATGTAGAACCCATTCTCCACCATATACAAAACTACCGGAACAACTGGAAACCCTATCTTCAATGAATGTCATCTCATAGAATTCCAAAAGCTGTGCTTCTTACTGCCCACAAGGCAAAAGATCGCTGGGACGTCCAAAAAAGCGCTGGATGGAAAATTCCTCTTTGAGACCATAACAGGTCACACAGCCTAATACTTGCATGGATGATGATGATGATTTCATTTGCTCAGTCGTTTCCATGAATCAGTTCAGCATTCACTTTAAGCTTTTCAACTTCGTTTCCTTTTTCCAGGATGCTGTTGTCTGCTTCATGCCTAACCCCCAACTGGAGGACCAGGGAGTCTTTTGTTAGGGTTACCATACTTTAGCTGAGAGAACCTCATTTTAAGGCTCCAGGTACTCATCCTCACCATTACCTTAGGGATAGGATTTGCTGGTTGTGTAAGCAGGTTGAAGACATTACTTGGTATTTAATAGATATATCTCCTCGGCATGGATGTATCCACCAAAACCACTAAAACCAGCCATTCACCCTTCTCTTTTATGTGGGCTTGTGACCAGCTATGTGAAGGTCTGAGGCACTCAAAAAGGAGGTCCCCAGGTCCCTCTCATAGGCAAGAGTTGCCATCTGTGTACAATAGTTAATAAAACTATAGAGAAAAATCTATACCTGAACCAGGATTTGAACCCAGGATCTCCAGCTTTGTGCTGGCAGTCTTTCTTTGAACTATCCAGGCATACATGTAAAAACATGAATTTTTCTCAATTTAAAACCTTATGTACCCTTTATAGTGAACATTATTCATGTTACAGTAAAGGCTGCTTCCATCAGAAGACTTCATGTTGGAATTTTTTTTTTATCAGTTACAGTAGAACCATTATTCTTTTTCTTTTGGGGATATGTGAAGGACATGGTATATGTACTCCCATTTCCACAGGACTTACAGCAGTTAAGGCAGTAGGTAGTTTATGCAGTCAGTTCAATTGACCAGGGTATGTTGGAAAGAGTCTGGTAAGAAATGAAATATTGCAAACATCTGCCATGTCATGAATGGAGTCCATATTGAACATCTGTGAATATCCATGGAAACTTGGAAAAGTTAAATCTTTCAAGCTAAATTTGTATCTGTAAAATAAATTTAAAAGATAGTCCCCATTACCACATATAGAATAGATATTATATGGGACAAGCTAAGCATAAATATCCATTATAAGCAATCAAATAGCTCTAGGTGTATTAAAACATATATAACCCTAGCAATGATTCCTGACGAATGAAATTTGTAATGGGAGCTTAGATGCGAGTCCTGTACTAACCAGTTGTAGGTCTCAGCCAATAGGAAGTATGACCACACGTCATTGCTAACTCCCTCGCTAGCGAATATCAAATACAGTCACTGCTAAATATTTTTAAAATCTCGCTACAAAAATTAATTAATATAGGTAATCTTTATCGACTGCGATGGGCAGGATATGTGGCATGAATGGGGAATGAAATACGTGCATGGAAGCTTTTTGTCTGAAAACCAGAGGTAAAACGCCCAGTTGGTAGACCAAGAATGAGGCGGGAGAATAACTTTAACTATGAATTGAGAGCAGTAGGTTATACGGGGAATGATTGGAAAACATTAGCTCAAGATAGGGAAGTATGGAGAGCTTATGTCCGCGCGGCCATGAACCTATGGGTTCGATAGTGCTAGTGAGTTAGGACATCTTTATACGTGGAGGAAGTATATTCACTATATATATATATATATGTATGTAGTTTCCTAAATATGAATTTCCCGATCCTTTCTTTTTTGTTTCCGTCACTGCTTTGGAGGTTTGGCACGGGAAGACGGCAGCAGCTGTAAAAACCCGAAGATAGATAGAGATATATATATATACACATACACACACACACACACACTATATTTGGTTTATATCACTCTGTTAATGTTTTAAATAACCACTAAGAGTCGCATGTTTGGACGCATTAGACAGTAAAATGCCTTCTCTGCTGAGCAAGTTGTATGCTAATACGATTTTGCTTACTCAGAAATCTGTTCATGCGATAATAATTGGTTAAATTTGTAAGCTACCTGCAGAGGTAGCTTAAATGAGCAACTCAAATTAAAATCCCGAAGGTAATCGATGTACTTTGCTGCTTTATCCAACATTTATCCAAGATGTCGGACCTTGAAGACTTCGATCATGTTTTCGGTATACACGGAGAAGAGGAATTTGATAGAGTCTACCAAAGAATTCAACTGGAAGAACAGGAGAATCGGCGTAATATTGCGTGTCGCAGACGTGTTTGTATACGGTATTATTTGCGGGATGCAAGCATAAATGCATTCCTCTATAGCAGACGAAAATAACGGAAGTGGTTTTATCGCTGAGAATTCTGGGTAATTCGTTGCCAATATTACGAAAACGTCGACTCTCATGCATGACCGATAAGTCGGCCGTTAATTCGTTCTCAGCAATTGCTCACGGTGAATCAGCTCACTAGTGATTGGAAGTAATTTGAGTAGAGAGTAATGTTCTAACATATGACCCTAAATGTCACTTTAATTTAAACCATTTATAGTCTTGCCCGTGCTGTAGCCATGTGATTAAGACAAGATGCCTTGGCGCAGAACTACGTGACTTGCGCTGGTTCGAGCCTCCATGAGGGAAGAAATGTCTTCTTCTTCTTCCTTCCAAGTATTAGGCCAAGGCCTGTTACGATCCTATAGAAAATTTTCCCTCCAGCGTTTCATAGGACGGCCCAGTGATCTTCGTCCTCTTGGTATATAATTATAAACAGCTTTGGGGATCCGATTTGAACTCATTCTTTCAAGATGGTGTTTCCAATTTAGTTGGTCCTGTTTAATATATTCCAAAATTGGCGTAGTCTTCAATTCTTTTAAGATATCGGTGTTCCTTTTCAGATCCCATCTGGTGTAACCCGCTGTTCTGCGCATGAATCTCATTTCACAAGCCGTTATTCAGCTTTCATGTTGTTTTTTTAGTGTCCATGCTTCACTACCATAGGTCAACACTGGTCTAGCCAAAGTGTTATATAAACGTAATCTGGTGTTTTTTTGTACAAGGGATGGTTTCATAACTTGATTAATAATTCCTAAACTTTTATTATAACTAGTAACTTTTTCAGGGATATCCTTTTCATCCCAGATAGAGAGATAATATCCAAGATATTTAAATTGATTAGATCTCTCTAAAATTTTATTCTGGAGACAGATTTTACTTTGTATGGGGTCCTTCCCATGAAATGCCATAATTTTAGTTTTGTTAATTGATATTTCCATATTAAATTTGGCAGCTATTTTTTTGTAAATTATAAATTGATCGTTGCAAATCATTTTCAGAAAGTGCCAGGAGAGCTAAATCGTCTGCAAAAAGAATAGCATCGAGTTTGAGGTTCCTATTGATGAGTATATATCCTCGTTGTGTTTTCCTCCATTCATTTATTAATTTATTCATGTATATAATGAAAAGCACCGGTGAAAGTCCACATCCCTGTCTTACTCCAGTGTTGATCTTTTCCCAAGAAGATAATTTGCCATCTTGTTTAACAGAGATTTCATTATCTTTATAGATGTTGAAGATATTAGTAATATATTGTTGTGGAACGTTATCATCAGCTAAAATTTGTAGTAATATATTTCTGTCTACTTTGTCAAAAGCCTTTATGAAGTCAACGAAGGCGATATGAGTTTCTATATTGAATTCCTTGTGCTTTTCTAATAGTAGTTTTAGAGTAAAGAATCCATCTGTACAAGATCTACCCTTTTTCAAGTCTTATACGAGAATTTCCCGGGAAGAAATGTTCTCAAGGAATTTCTGCCAGTATGGGACCGGTGCCCACCCAGCATCGTGAGACATTTGGGTGGCTATAATAAGTAGCGACTCCAGATAGAGAAGACCTGACATTCACAGTGCACTATAATTTTAAGACTTCAGGCAGCAAGTGTACAAAATATTTCAATTATAGTCTACGGTTTAAAATCTAAAATCAACACATCCGCGTCTCACTATAATTCTCTATGGACTGTACATGTTTTTGTAAGAGGAACTGTTCTGTTTGTACACATGGCAGGCAGGGAATTCACAGCTGAGCAGTCTGGATAGGCTCTCCCATTGGATTTACGGTCAAGGACATTCTTCAAAATCCCTTGCGCGACCTATAAGAATGAGATTAGTCTATGAATTCATCAAATAGACCTTCTTTATAGAAGACATATGTCAGAAGTTGGCTCTACCGTCCACAGACACTGCTGCACAAAAAATAGAGGAAGAAGATCTGACCGAACATCTATATGACAGAAGCAATGATGAACAGATCCTAGACAAGAACTCAAACACCTTGTAAATTTGCTAGCATGCATGGTTACCACCATAAAATATGTAAACTCAAATGCTTCCATGATCCCAATGATGACTGTGTGTGTGAACTGTGTGACCGCTATCACATTACCACATGTAAAAGCAAGTAGAATGTCTAGTGGAAATCTGCACCTACAAGTGTGATTACACCAGATCTTATGCACAACTTGTGTGCATTATCCTGTTATTCATTCTTCATAAAGGGCCGCATGCAAATACATTAGTTTCTGGTGAGCTGAGTTTTTCGTGAGAACATGCAAAGTTCGAATTAGCGAGTCGCTGACTGGTCATGCATGAAAGTAGTTTTTTTTCGTAATATTGGCAAGAAATTATCCAGAATTCTCAGCGATAAAACCACTTCCGTTATTTTCGTCTGCTAGAGGAACGCATTTATGCTTGCGTCCCACAAATAAAACCGTATATGACGACGTCTGCGTCGCGCGATATTACGAGATTATCCTGTCCTTCCAGTTGAATTCTTTGGTAGACTATCAAATTCCTCTTCTCTGTGTATACCGAAAACATGTTCAAAGTCTTCAAGGTCCGACATCTTGTATAAAGCAGCAAGGTTTCAAAGTACATCGGTTCCCATCGGGTTGCTCACGATTCGTTCTCTGCAAAGTCACCTCACCAGGTAGCTTAGGAATTTCGACAATTATTATCGCATGAACATATTTTTGAGTATTCAAAAACATCTTTTGATGCAACTTTCTCAGCAGAGTACAAGCTGAGAACGACTTTTACGGTCTAATGCGTTCATAGATACGACCCTAAGTGTATCCAGCTGTAGTTGATGACACAAATCCATTGCATTCTTATGCTGTAAGTTGCAATGGGGCTGCATTTGAACATGCAGCTTATGTGGGCATTCAAGGTGAGTGCCCACAAGGTTAAATGAAAGAAGTATAGGAAAAACAGAAATGAACCCTTCGGCCTCGAATACTCTAATACCATCAGGATCGAAAAAAACAAGAGATCAAGCAAGAGAGAATGGATAAGAAAGTAAAAAGAGGGATCTGGTACTAGAAAAGGTAGAAATACCAGATCAATCTATAACCCACCAAGCTGACCAGTGCTAATTGGTGGGTAGCTCATCCCTTTGGTTCATATTGCTTAAACAATATGTTAACAGCTGCACCACAAGAAGGTAGGGATTGAATGCTGGATTATTGTCCAGGTTGGTTTCTGTAAGCTTTCAATCTAGAAAGAATTATAGGGTATCCTCCCTGTTACCTTTGCATTATCCTGTTATTATTAAAATAAATTCAGTACAGTAGACACAGGAATGTTTCCTTTTTGTTCCATTCATTTTGAATTGCCCTTATTCTTTTAATTTACAGGTGATTTTAGCGATTGGAGGAGAATCATCTGGAATGGCTCTGGGTAGCATTGAATGTTTTACTTTAGGATATGACAGCTGGAAATGTATTGTCCCAACAAGTGTTCAGGAGGGAGAACCTTGCGAAGAAACACGTGTTATCCCAACTATGCACCATCCTCGATTCTACGCAGCCGTTACAGCTAAGGATTATGAAGTATTTGTTATCGGTCAGTCCACACTTGTATTTACAATGTATTCTTTAACCTTAGCAGTACTAACTTGTCACCTTTTTTGTTAAAGGGGCTATAAGAATTGCAAAAAAAAATGCTTAATTTTTTTTTATTGGTTGAAAACAATAGAGTAGGAACTAAACATTTCTTTACCCTATTCTAAATTTTCAGCTAAAAGTTCCAATTATTACTGATGATTAGTTTTTTGTAAGGTTGTGATAGATTTAAGTACAAGTATGTTGAAATTATAGCCTAGCTTCCCTCAAAAAAAATTTCCATTACAAAAAAACACAACATCTAGACAACTGTTTGTTGGATGTCAATAAAATTTTGCACACAACCTGTTATTATAGTTTCTAGAGGATGGACATCATTGGTTAAATTTAGATGAAAAACGAGCAGTTTGCTAGGACAGATGTGTTGCAAAATGTATAGTTTCTTAAAAATACAGTATTTAAAAATCTGTACCTTCAATATGAGGCCAACTATAATTTTCATTGAGGTCCAACATCTATATTATAAAGTCAGTTTTAGGTAAAGAAATTAACATCAGCATGAAAAGCTGAAGGTCTGGGGTTCGATTCCCGGTTCTGGCAGAAATGTTTCTCTTTACCACTGATCACAATGATTTAGTTGTGTACATTAATTTATTTATTTCAATCATAGTAATAACTTTAGCTTCTTAATATTAATTTAATATTAATTTGTTTTTATTTTTTCAGTTTAAGTGCAGTCTTTTTTTTTTGTGGTGACATGAAATTTTTTAATGAAAAATTCTATTCCAAAAATGTATTTATCTTTGTCACATATATTATATTATCAATTTAAAGCTAAATGCATGTAGAATAAGTGTGCAAAATTTGAAGAAAATTTATTAAAAACAGTGGAGTTATTATTTTTTTAAAAAAGTTCATTGCCACTGTATAAGTCCCCTTAATGTTATAAAGGACACAATTACAAATAAAGTTGTAAGTTGTAGGGGAAGACAGAAAGACCAAACATGAAAACTTAATTTTAATTTTTTCGATGTTTATTATTTAAATTAACATTTTCCAATCCTGGATAGAATCTAATTTAAGAAAGAAAAATTAACATTTGAACTGTTGCGATTTAGAGGCTTTCCAAAAGGGCTTAAATGGAATTTGAAACAGGTATACCTTGGAGGAAATGCATGCTATTACGCATTGCAGAGACTTTTGATGTCCCAACTCCTTTCAAAAAACGTTAAGCTGAAAATATATAAAACTATTATTCTACCAGTTATATTATATGGGTGCGAAACATGGACTCTTACTTTAAGGGAGGAAAGGAGATTACGAGTATTTGAGAATAAAGTTCTTAGGAAAATTTTTGGACCAAAGAGAGATGAACAGACAGGTGAATGGAGAAGACTACATAACAATTAACTACATGGTCTTTATAGGAAGCCAGATATAATAAGAACAGTTAAGTCCCGTAGACTGCGATGGGCAGGACATGTTGCGCGTATGGGGAATGAAAGACGTGCATGGAAACTTCTTGTAGGAAAGCCAGAAGGAAAACGCCCAGTTGGTAGGCCAAGAATGAGGTGGGAGAACAACATTAACTATGATTTGAGGGAAGTAGATTATACAGGGAATGATTGGAAAGCATTAGCTCAGGATAGGGATGCATGGAGAGCTTATGTCCGCGCGGCCATGAACCTACGGGTTCGATAGTGCCAGTGAGTAAGTAAGTAAGTAAGTAAGTATACCTTGGAGGATGTAGGTAGCATGTCCATTTTATACTTACCTGCTTTCTGCTGAGCTAAACATTGAGTGGAAACTTAAAAAAGGGGGAGTTGAGATACTTAAATAAATAACTAAATAAATCTTAACTATATTTTTTTTATTTGCTAACATAACTTAATACATACACAGCAAACTCCCGATTATCTGTGTGCGTATTATCCGGTTTGTGGATTATCCAGGCATGACTCTTTTTATATTAAATTAATGTTGGGAAGTAAACATTATGAGGTATAATCATTAAAATTCATCGGAGAACTTTGAAGGAGAACATATTGTTTATTGTTGACGTATAGTCAACAACATTGGTTCACCATGCTATTATTTATCTAAATGGCTGGTACAAAAATTTAACGAGCTTCCCAAATTTGACACTAAAAGTATTCAGAACTCTTTGGAATTGGTTGACAAATTGAAAAATATGAGTCTAGGACATGATGACAGATTGGTTTCATTTGATGTAATTTCATTGTTTCCAAGTATACCAGTTGAAAAAATGCTAAATTTTTTGAGGAAATGGTTAAGTTCTCTAAATATTAAAAATGAAATAATAGAGGAATATATAACTCTTACTAAGCTATGTGTCAGTAATTCTTATTTTACCTATAATGGAAAATTTTACCAACAGGTTTCGGGTTTGTCAATGGGCAATCCACTCTCACCATTTTTAGCTGATTTGTTCATGAGTTACTTGGAGTGTCAAATCACTAAAGCATACCCATGGATGTTTAAGACTTGGTTCAGATATGTGGATGATATTTTTGCAATAATAAATTCTAAAGATATTGAAGATGTTCTTAAATTATTGAACCTTCAGGATGAATCAGTAAAGTTTACCGTTGAATTAGAAAAAGAAAACAAAATTCCATTTTTGGATTTATGTATAATTAGGAATGATCAAACACTGAAAATTGAATTTGATATATTTAGAAAAGGAACTCATACAGATAATTACATTAAATCATCAGGTTTCAATCACATTGGTCATAAGCATGAAATATTCAATAGCTTAATTTACAGATTGACAAATGTACCATTAAACGAAGAAAATTTCAACAAAGAGTTTAAACATATTTTAAACACTGCTAGATTAAATGGTTTTGATAAAGAATTAATTATAATTAAGTTGAAGAAATTCAAACACAAAAAAAGACTTAATGAATATACTACTCTACAAAATTGCAAAGAAAAGAAAAAATACAAGAAAATTACTTACCATCCTGAAATGCATAGAAAATTTCAAAATTTTTTTGACAAATACAACATTTAAGTTATGTAGATAGGAAATAACACTATGAGGTTTTTTAATATTGTTTATTTTTTATTATTTCACTCACCTCATACTTCATAATTCATAGCAGACCCAGGGTTTCTTCACATCTTTTGTGACATTCTCAATGCTGTGTCACAAAAGATGTGAAGAAACCCTGGGTCTGCTATGAATTATGAAGTATGAGGTGAGTGAAATAATAAAAAATAAACAAAATACAACATTTCTTTGGCACCAATAAATAAATTTAGTTTGGGTAATCTTCTAAGTACCAATAAAAAAGTCAATGTTCCAGACAGTAAGAAATCTGGAATTTATCAAATAAATTGTGAAGATTGCAATAAAGTTTATATAGGAAAAACAAAAAGGAATTATATTATTTTTGGTCTGGACATCTTACCTCAATATTAATGTTGATTTGTTCTTGAACATGTTTCAAAACAATTCTCTGTTTTATCTTCAGCTTTCCCAGACCTCAAAATATAACTTCCTAAAATTAAATATTAACAAAAAGGAATTTGGAAATTCGGACAAAAGAACATTTCAGAAATGTTAAAAATTGTGAAATTGAAAAATCTGCAATTGCTGCACATAGTTTATTAGAACATCATAAAATTGGAAGAGAAGCTAAACTTTTAAAACAAGTAGAGAAACCTGTGGAATTGACAGTTTGGGAAAAAATATACATTCAGAAAAACAAAAATAGATCAATGAATTTTGATATCCCTAACGAAATTACATTGATTTCGAAGTTCATAAATTCAACCATAGATGGCAGCACTGAAGATGGCGACAATAGAATAGTTGACGGCCGAAGAATTTCGTCAGTCGGAGTTATGGCTGAAGATGAACATGACTATGATTGAAATCGCGATATCATGGAAGCATGAATCCTATGAGGTGAGTTGTTTAAACAATATGTTCTCCTTTTTTTATATATTAAATTTGGGAATTTTTAACATTATGAGGTTCAATTAATAATAATTAAATGAATCGTGATTTTTTCTTACCTCATACATCTATGTTTCTTAAACACAGCGCTGCAGTATCGGCGACACTTTGTCATCATCGTCAGCTGTTTTCATGACTGTCAATTGAAAAAGAAGCAAAACTTTTAATACATCTATCTAAACCTTTGGATTTAACAGTTTGGGAAAAAATATATATTAAAAAAAAACATACTAGAACTATGAACTTTGAGATTCCGGAAGAACCAAGCTTGATTACAAAGTTCTTCAAAAATACAACAGATAGCAGTTTAGGAAATGATTCATTCAAAATAACACCAGATGGCAGTTTGAAGAGGAATTCCTTCAAAAGAACACCAGAGGGCAGTCTGGATAATTACCGGCAAAAAGGAGAAAAATTGACAGTCGTGAAAACAGCTGACGATGACGACAAAGTGTCGCCGATACTGCAGTGCTGTGTTTAAAGAAACATAGATGTATGAGGTAAGAAAAAAAAAAATCACGATTCATTTAATTATTAATATGTTCTCCGATGAATTTTAATGACTCTTTTTACTGTATTTTTTAAAAATACTGTATTTTGTATTGTTATGAAAAATCCTTTATTTTTAAACATGCTACTGTGAACTGTGCTTAGAAACTAGCACAATAGAGTAACCTTCACTCACAACCCCCTCCCCTGATGCATTTAACGGTACCAACCAACATTCTGAGAATACAATACAATTTTGGAATTTTCCATTTGGAGTCAGTGAAAGTTTGTTGTTACAGATTGAAACCACAAATATGCTGTGACAGTGGGTTTATCACTGGTTAGTAGTGTGGTCATCGGTGATTATTTGTCCTTGCTGGTTATAAGTGTGGATATCGGTGGTTACTAATGTGGTCATCGGTGGTTACTAGTGTGGGAATCGCTGGTTATAATTGTGGATATCGGTGATTTAGTTGTTGCTGTTTGTGGTGGCCATTTTGAATAACTGTCGTAACCAGAGTGGTCAAGACCTAGAAATAGTCTAACTTTTTTTTTCATATTTACGAGTAAAATAAAATAATGATAATTACGACTCGCACCTAAATACATTTAATATAACATTTTATGAATATGTTGTTGTTTTCAAATGCTGGGCCTTGGCACCTAAGCCATTAGCGTTCTTGCTCTCCAATATTTCTCTATGGTGGATCCAACAGGTAATACTTCACAGGTTTGTAGGTGTTCTTCATTCATTTCTTTGTCTTTATTGCATAGAGGACAATTTGGATTCGTGTAGATTCCTATCTTATGTAAATGTTTGGCCAAATAGTCATGTTCTGTAAGCAGTCTAAATTTTGCTACTGTAGTTTTGCGTGGAATTTCTGGAATAATATCTGGCTTCTTTACTAAAATATTCCATTTTTTGTCTTTGGCTTTATTACATAGGTCTTGGTTTTGTTTGATTTTATATTTGTTTTTAATTATTCTTTTTTTATGGATGCGAAAGGTATGCTTTTAGTAGTATTCTGAATTAAATTGGAGCCTTTTTTGGTAAGAAAATCAGCAGTGTCATTTCCAGCAATTCCACAATGTGCAGGTATCCATTGTAACAGAATTATTTTCTGTAGTTTTTGGAGTTGTTGAGTCATTTTGAAGCACTCTTTAATTTGTATTGATTTCATTCTGTGTGAATTTATTGCATATATTGCTGCCTTAGAATCAGAGAGTATGACAGCATTTTGAAATTATTTATTTATTCTGTATAGTAATTGTTGGAGTGAAATATGAATAGCCGTTACTTCCGTATCAAAATTTGTTGTGCGGTATCCTGCTGGTTGATAAATTGAAAATAATGCACATGTAATTCCTGATCCTGAGTTGTTATCAATAGTAAATCCATCTGTGTAGACATGTAACCATTCTTCTGGTGGATATCTCTTTTTCACAGCTTCTAATGCTAGAGCTTTTAGTACAGGCGTGGGAGTTTCAAATTTTGTAACTGGTTCTTCTAGATTTAGCTGAATGTTAATTAGTTCAAAAGTAAGAGGGATTTCTCTGATCAAAATATTTTCTTTAGATTTAGGAAGATTCAAATCTGTTTTTATTTCCGTTACTTTGGACAAAAATTTTGTTTGTGTTTTCAACTTGGTTGGTTGTAACTGTCTTTTTCTCCATTTTGATGTTGTTAATCGTAACATTTTTTCGTGTTCTGTTATTGACTGTTCTTCTAAAGTTAGACATATTGGAGGATTCTGAGTTAGTGCTTGCATTGCTGTGATTGGGGTTGATTTTGCTGCGCCGGTTATAAGCCGTAAAGCCTGATTTTGGCATACTTCTAAGCTATTCAGGTTAGAGTTATTTGCTGTGATTATTATCTCCCCGTTGTATAGACGTATTGGCTTGATGAATGTTTTATACGTGGTGTTCAGAGTCTGGCGATTACTACCCCACTTTGTTCCGGCTAATCGTTTTAAGATTGAATATCTTCTCGTTGCTTTGTTTTACTACTGCTTCAATATGTTTTCTCCAAGATAATTTTGAATAAAAAATTATCCCTAGATATTTTGTTTCATTTGTTTGTCTCAGCTTTGTTTTCTTGAACTATACATTTAGTTTTGGGACTTTTTTCTTCAAGCTAAATATTTGAAACGTTGTATTGTCAGTATTAATGGCCATTAAATTGTTGTGGGTCCACTTTTCTAGTAGGTTAAGAGCCTTTTCCATAGATGATTTAGATTTTTCTATTTGTGAAGAAGATGTCCACATAATCATGTCATCTGCAAAAAGAGCTGTCTTTAATATTTAATTTTAGGAAGTTATATTTTGAGGTTATTTTAATTATATTATTTTTGGTCTGGACATCTTACCTCAATATTAATGTTGATTTGTTCTTGGACATGTTTCAAAACAATTCTCTGTTTTATCTTCAGCTTTCCCAGACTGGTTTTATTTATGTTGCATTATGTTGCACCACCTGGATGTCGATGTCAGCTCCATCCTGTGGTTGGCCAAAGAACCTCCAAACAAGGTCACCCTCCATCGGAATATCAAAATTCATAACTCTGTTTCTGTTCTTCTGAATATAAATTTTTTCCCAAATAGTCAGCTCGTTTGTATTTTCTAACTGTTTTAATAATTTAGTGTCTGAATTAATATTATGTTTTTCAGACCAAACATGAGCAGCAACTGCAGATTTTTCAATTTCTCCATTTTTAATATTTCTTATGTGTTCTTTGGTTCTAATTTTTAGGTTTCTTTTGTTTTCCCTATATATATCTTTTCACAACCCATGCATTCAATTTGATATATTCCTGACTTTTTATTTTATCAGTTTTTTCATTTTTGTTGGTTTTTATTAGTTTATTTAAACTGTAGTTATTTTTGGTGCTAATTTAATATTAAACTTCTCAAATATATTGAAATTTATTATGTACCCAGGGGTGATATGTGAATTTCCTATATTTTTTCATAGGTGGTTCTTCTTTTTCAAGATTACTTCTGTTTATCATTTTTTGTTTTTTATACTTTTCTATCCTTTTATGTACCATTTTTTCATCAAACCCATTTTCTCTTGCTACTTTGATTATGTAATCAAAGTAGCAAAGTAGCAAGAGAAAATGGGTTTGATGAAAAAATGGTACATAAAAGGATAGAAAAGTATAAAAAACAAAAAATGATAAACAGAAGTAATCTTGAAAAAGAAGAACCACCTATGAAAAAATATAGGAAATTCACATATCACCCCTGGGTACATAATAAATTTCAAAATATATTTGAGAAGTTTAATATTAAATTAGCACCAAAAAATAACTACAGTTTAAATAAACTAATAAAAACCAACAAAAATGAAAAAAACTGATAAAAATAAAAAGTCAGGAATATATCAAATTGAATGCATGGGTTGTGAAAAGATATATATAGGGAAAACAAAAAGAAACCTAAAAATTAGAACCAAAGAACACATAAGAAATATTAAAAATGGAGAAATTGAAAAATCTGCAGTTGCTGCTCATGTTTGGTCTGAAAAACATAATATTAATTCAGACACTAAATTATTAAAACAGTTAGAAAATACAAACGAGCTGACTATTTGGGAAAAAATTTATATTCAGAAGAACAGAAACAGAGTTATGAATTTTGATATTCCGATGGAGGGTGACCTTGTTTGGAGGTTCTTTGGCCAACCACAGGATGGAGCTGACATCGACATCCAGGTGGTGCAACATAATGCAACATAAATAAAACCAGTCTGGGAAAGCTGAAGATAAAACAGAGAATTGTTTTGAAACATGTCCAAGAACAAATCAACATTAATATTGAGGTAAGATGTCCAGACCAAAAATAATATAATTAGAGCTGTCTTTATTTCTGTGTTTGATATAGCTGGTGGCAGATCGTTGATGTAGATGTTGAACAGGGTTGTACTTAGTACTGCACCTTGAGGGAGGCCCATTTTTATTTGTCGGAATTTGGAAGTACTGTCATTGTATTTTGTAGCACAGAAACGTTGTGAAAGGAACTGGGTGATCCAGTTTAACATATTGTTCTGAATGCCTAGTTTTATGAGTTTTTCAAGTAATTTATATCTCCATACTGAGTCATATGCTTTTTCAAAATCAATGAAAACTGTTAGCGTATCTTGATTTTTGTTGAAAGATTCATTGGCATCTTGAGAAAGTTGAATTGTATTTTCTTTTGTAGATAGATGTTGCCTGAATCCTGTTTGTGCTGTTGTTAGTATGTTTTTACTTTCTAAGAACCAATTTAATCTCGCTGAAATCATGCGTTCTGCTGTTTTTGCAATGACACTTGTTAAAGAGATTGGTCTGTAATTATTTATATCATCAGCTGTCTTGTCTTTTTTTAAAATAGGGATAATTATTGCTTTTTTCCACTCTGTAGGTACAGTAGAGGTCCATGATAGGTTAAATAATTTCAGTAGTGTATTCCTTCCCTTTTGGCCAAGATGTTTCAAAAATTCAACATGTATTTTATCTGGACCAGGAGATTTGTTGTCTTGTAACTCGTGTATTGCAGAATTTAGTTCCCATATGGTAAATTCTTTGCCGAATATATCATTCTTTTGTTCTTGATGCTTCTTAAAAGTCTTGAGATCTTTTTTTAATTTGCCTTTGCTTCTTTTTAGCTTTAGGAGGGAGTTGTGTTGAGAGCTGTAGTGTTTATTAAAAGCTTCAGCAATAGAGTTGTTGGAATTAAGTGTTTTCCCATTAAATTTGAGTGGTTCTTTCTTTGTATCTCTCTGACTTGTGATTTTACTTATATATCTATATACTTTTTTTGAGTCTTTTCTGTAATCAGCTTTTTCAATAAATTCACTGAATGCATTTTTCTTTGCTGCATAGATTTCTTTTTTAAACTTTGCTGCCTATCTTCGCCATTCTTGTGTATTTATTTGGTTGTTGGACAATTCTGCTTTTCTTCTTGCTGTGTCCCTTTCTTCTTTTAACTTGGATAAGTCTGCGTTCCAAAAGGGTTTGTAATGTTTAGTTTTTCCTCTTGGGATCCAATTTTTTGCTGCTTCAAGAATTATGTTTGATATGGTATTCTTAAGTTTATCTGTAGATACTTCGTACTGGATTAGGTTTAATTTATGTTCAGTTTCTTCTGTAAATTTTTCCCAATTAGCTTTTCTAAAATCCCAAGAGTATTTTGTTTTTTGTTTACTGTAATTTTGTTTGTCCTGATGTATTATAGATGCAACAACTGCTCTATGTTCCGATCCTAGGTCTTCAATGATTTCACGTGTAGTCTTATCTTTCAGGTCAGATGAAACTAACAGGAGATCTGGATTTGTACACTGGCCATTATAATGTATGTATAGAGGACAGTCATCATTCTTATAGATAAGTTCTAAAGTTAATATTGAGAAGCTAAAGCTATTGCTATCATAGAAATAAGTAAATTAATGAACACAATTAAATTATTGTAAATCAATGGTAAAGAGAAAAATTTTTGCCTGAACTGGGAATCAAACCCCGAACCTTTAGCTTTCCGTGCTAATGCTCTGCCATTGAGCTAATCCAGGCTTCATTCCCATCCAAGCAAGAATCCTTCTTTTACCTTATTCTACTGGCCCCACATTCAATTGCAATGAATCATCATTCACAAATACACAATGAATGGCTTCTACATGTCTTCTTCAGGTAGAAGCCATTCATTGTGTATTTGTGAATGATGATTCATTGCAATTGAATGTGGGGCCAGTAGAATAAGGTAAAGGAAGGATTCTTGCTTGGATGGGAATGAAGCCTGGATTAGCTCAGTGGCAGAGCATTAGCACAGAAAGCTAAAGGTTCGGGGTTCGATTCCCAGTTCAGGCAAACATTTTTCTCTTTATTGATTTACAATAATTTAATTGTGTTCATTAATTTACTTATTTGTATGATAGCAATAGCTTTAGCTTCTCAATATTAATTTAATAAATAATGCTATAGCTGTGTGGAGTCCCTTCATGTCTTCTTCAGGTAGAAGCCATTCATTGTGTATTTGTGAATGATGATTCATTGCAATTGAATGTGGGGCCAGTAGAATAAGGTAAAGTTCTAAAGTGTTTGAATTTAATAAATCTTCAATAGTTTTGCCACTAGGATTATAGTCTTTGTATCCCCATTTAGGTGAATGGTCATTAAAATCACCAATCAGAATTGTTTTTGGATAAATATTAATTATATCTAGACAGGGGTTGTTATTAGGTGGATTGTATATTCCATATATGTTGTAATGTGAATTTCCTTTCCAGATTTCAATTTGGATGATTTCTACTTAGAATTCCACTAGCTACTTGCCATGCTTTGGGGAGGATATGTATGTTGAATCCAGGAAATTGAAAATATTTTAGTTGGTCTCTTGATACATTAGCTTCTTGTATGATAAATACATCTATCCCATTTTCCTCTATGATTGTTTGTAGTTCAGTTTTTTTACTCTGTGTAAGTCCTCCTGCGTTCCATTGGAGAATTTTAAAGATGTTCTGTATATGACGTCCTGCAGATGTCCCCATCCGGAGATCCGAAAAGGGGACTGTTTTACCTCCGGAAAATTTGTCTGAAGGATTTGCCATTGTTCAGCATAAATGTAACCGTTTTTTAGGAGGGCACCAATTTTTTATTTGTAATGGTGGTTACATCACCCACTCACATAAACCCCCAGTATGACTGGAGGGCCACACATGCCGTTGGTTAATGGGTCCATCAGACCTTGCCGGGAGGATATATATTTTTTATATCCACCGACCATTCTCACAAGCACCATTTGTGGACCATTTCTACGCCGTGGCATGCCAGCGTAAGTTTTGAAATAGCATTTCCTCTATTTCTGATGGTGTGGTTATACCGCCATTACTCGGTCTTCATAGCCTCATTTGTAAGAGCAGGTTGCACCACGAGCAGGTTGAGGTTGAGATTTGGATAGGAGAGGTTATGGAATGCACTTAACTATCCTTTGCAACCCACATTTTATGAATATTTGTTACATTTAAGTAGTGTTAAAGTGGGTAAATACATTTCTGATCAACTTCCATGGTGCCGAATAACTTAATTGGATTATCCGTGTTTTCCGTTCAATATCGGTCCCAATTAACACAGACAATCAGGAGTTTGCTGTATTTAAATAAATCTAATCCTAACTAAACTAATTATCCTGTCTATTGGCCTCATGGTTATTAAAAGGGATAGAGATTGTATACGAATTTCATCCTAAAATTGCTCTGACTATTCCCATGGTTTTGTTGTATCTTACATTAGACCTTTAATATAAATCTTAAATTTTAGTTTGCAATTAAATATATACCTAAAATATTTCCTATTCATAACATGAACTAGGATTTGAAAAATGAAAACTTAATGTTCATAGATGATATGAATGATAAAATACAAAAGTAGCATAGTATGCAGTCTCAAGTGTTGTAAAACATTTGCAGAAGAATATGGTTTGATCATCATCTTCCATACAAGTATAAGGCCTGATGGCCTGTTACAATCTCAAGGCTGGATTTTAAATCCATCTCTTCCTTGGATGGTCTAAAGAGATTAATACTTAGATAATGGCTGTCATGTAAATATCTAGAAACTAGAATGATGGATCAATACTAGTAAAATTCAAACAAGTATACAAATAAGTATTAAATTAAAAGATTCTTACCTCTCCTCACATTATTCTGTTAAGTAGATCGCGATTTCAGGCCTATAGCAGGCCCATCTTCAGTACACTGTTGTTGACCGGTGTTATGTCGCTCGGAAGAACCACTTCTTCTTCCCTCTGTTGGTGGACCGATGAACCTCTTGATAAGGTCAAAATTTGCGGGAACTTCGAAGTTCATAAGTTTTCCTTTGTTTTTCTGAATGTGGATCTTTTCCCAAACTGTAAGTTCCTTAGGTGTCTCTATTTGTTTAATTAGACTAGCTTTTGATTCAATTCGATGTTTTCGTACCAAGCATGAGCAGCTACTGCTGACTTTTCCAATTCTCCATTTTTGACATTTCTAAGATGTTCCTTCACCCTTGTTTTCAAATTTCTTTTCGTTTTTCCTATATAAATTTTGTCACAATCTTTACATTTGATCTGATAAATTCCTGATTTATTTTCTTCTTCAATTTTTTCATTTTGTTGGTTTTGATTATCCTATTAAGGCTGTATTCATTCTTAGGTGCTAATCTTATATTAAACTTTTTGAAAATTTTTTGAAATTTGTAGTGTTTCAATGGATGGTAAGTGAATTTCTTGAATTTTATTTTTTTCTGTTTGTTTTATCAGTGTGCTTTCATTAATTAATTTTTGTCTTTTGAATTTATTTATTTTCCTGTGTACCATGCTTTCATCATAACCATTATCTGTTGCCACATTAATTATGTATTCTTTTTCTCTTTTATAGTTTTCTGGGCTCATAGGAATATTTACTAATCTGTATGCTAAGCTATTGAACACTGCCTCTTTGTGAGCAAAATGGTTGAAACCCGAAGCTTTAATATAGTTGTCTATATGAGTATTCTTTCTATATATTCCAAATTCTATCCTGTTTTCTTTGTTTCGTGTTAAATTAAGATCCAAAAATGGGATTTGTCTTTCAATCTCAGTTTCCATGGTGAATTTTATCGTTCTACTCTGGATGTTCAAAAGCTTCAAAGCATCCTCAATTTGTTTCTGTTTGACAATAGCAATTACGTCATCAACGTATCTGGTCCAAAATTTGAAGATCAAAGGATGTCCTCTTGTTATTTTCTGCTATTGATGACGTAATTGCTATTGTCAAACAGAAACAAATTGAGGATGCTTTGAAGCTTTTGAACATCCAGAGTAGAACGATAAAATTCACCATGGAAACTGAGATTGAAAGACAAATCCCATTTTTGGATCTTAATTTAACACGAACAAAGAAAACAGGATAGAATTTGGAATATATAGAAAGAATACTCATATAGACAACTATATTAAAGCTTCGGGTTTCAACCATTTTGCTCACAAAGAGGCAGTGTTCAATAGCTTAGCATACAGATTAGTAAATATTCCTATGAGCCCAGAAAACTATAAAAGAGAAAAAGAATACATAATTAATGTGGCAACAGATAATGGTTATGATGAAAGCATGGTACACAGGAAAATAAATAAATTCAAAAGACAAAAATTAATTAATGAAAGCATACTGATAAAACAAACAGAAAAAATAAAATTCAAGAAATTCACTTACCATCCATTGAAACACTACAAATTTCAAAAAATTTTCAAAAAGTTTAATATAAGATTAGCACCTAAGAATGAATACAGCCTTAATAGGATAATCAAAACCAACAAAAATGAAAAAATTGAAGAAGAAAATAAATCAGGAATTTATCAGATCAAATGTAAAGATTGTGACAAAATTTATATAGGAAAAACGAAAAGAAATTTGAAAACAAGGGTGAAGGAACATCTTAGAAATGTCAAAAATGGAGAATTGGAAAAGTCAGCAGTAGCTGCTCATGCTTGGTACGAAAAACATCGAATTGAATCAAAAGCTAGTCTAATTAAACAAATAGAGACACCTAAGGAACTTACAGTTTGGGAAAAGATCCACATTCAGAAAACAAAGGAAAACTTATGAACTTCGAAGTTCCCGCAAATTTTGACCTTATCAAGAGGTTCATCGGTCCACCAAACAGAGGGAAGAAGAAGTGGTTCTTCCGAGCGACATAACACCGGTCAACAACAGTGTACTGAAGATGGGCCTGCTATAGGCCTGAAATCGCGATCTACTTAACAGAATAATGTGAGGAGAGGTAAGAATCTTTTAATTTAATATTGAATTGAACCTCACAGTGATAATTCCTATATAAAAAAAAAAGGTTAAGAAGATGGAATCCCGATGGGATCTCCCACATCAGGTATAATGGCAGAAACTCAACCTGCAGAAGATGGAAGATAACTTCCGAAAGCGCTCCAGTTAATTTTAATACAATATTTTAACAAAGTTGAGGACGATGGTACCTACCAACAGGTACAATTTAATTTTTAACTTTCATCATAGAATGATGGACTATTAATCTATCATGCTTAATGGTTTATTTTGGGAACTAATATTTTGAGGTTCTTTTAATCAAGTTTTTTTTTTGAGTCTGGAAACATCTTACCTCAATTTAATTATGATTATTAACAACCGGAAGAGGGAGCTGATATTGACATCCAGGGTTGACAACATAAAACTCATCAGTCTGGGCAAGCTGAAGAAGATATAGAAGATTATATCGAGACGTGTTCAAGAACAAATCAACATTAAATTGAGGTATCATGGTTCATTTTTGTTGAGTTGTTTTTGACTCACCTCATACTTCTTAACTCCCTCGCAGACTCGAGTTTCGTCACAGCATTTGTGACATTCTCAATGCTACATCACGGTCACAACTAATGTCCAATGGTTTTCTCTCCTGTAGATTGATTTCTGCGCCCTCTGATGGCTGACCTCTAAATCAATCCCCTCTCCTTTTCACCGGGTATTTCAAAATTCATAGTTATGTTTTTATTCTTGCATATGTAAATTGTCTCCCAAATTGTGAGTTCCTTCGGTTTTTCCAACTGTTTAAGTAATTTTGCTTTGTAGTCGACAAAATTGCCAGTCTCAAGACAACCCTTGAGGATACCAGACGCAGTCTCTGGCAAAACGTTGGGGAACTACAAGCCTCAAGACCATGGCTAACAGCCCGGAAATCTTCTACAAGATCATCATAATTTTGCTTTGGTTTCTATTCTGTGTTTTTCTGACCATGCATGTGCAGCTACTGCATATTTTTCTGTTTCTCCATTTTTAACATTTCTAAGGTGTTCTTTTTTAATCTAGTATTTAAATTCCTTTTTGTTTTTCCTATGTATATCCTTTCATAATATTTACAATCAATTTGATAAATTCCTGCGAGGGAGTTAAGAAGTATGAGGTGAGTCAAAAACAATTCAACGCAAATTAAAGTAAACCTCATAGTGTTATTTCCTACCTACATAACTTAGTATCATGCTTAAGATTACAGAAAGTGGAAAAATTTATATATCTAGGAGCAGTGATACCATATTTATCTGAATATAAGATTACTTTTTCCGAAGTCTGAAATCCAAAAATTATGATTTGTCTTAAGTTTGCTGACTAAAAAGTAAGCCTGGTCGAGGTCAATGTTTCTACATTGCATAGCAGGTTACATAGCTGCTGGCTGGTGAGGTCAATATGTTTGTGCTGCATAGTATACAGTTGCCGTTCAGAAATGATTGCAGACACAAAAATGGACAAATAAAATGAGGTTGAAATCAAATATTACATGATAGTCAATAGGAAAGCTAGAAAAAATTAGTTTGGTAAAAAGAATCTCGGCAGTGACATTCAAAAATTGTAATGGTAGCAGTAAAGTTGAACAGGTTATACTTATGGCCATTAAAATGAGTGCTAAATTCAGTTTCTGTCAAAAAATACAGAACCATCAGTAGTTAGGCCAAGAATGTGGTGCAAGAATAACATTAATCAAAATTTCAGGGAAGTAGATTATACAGGGGAATCAGCCACAGTGAACTAGTGATTAATGTTCCTTGCCTCTGGTCCCGAGAGTCATGAGTTCAAATCCAGTTGGGGTTCGATGGATTTTTTCATCATCATGATCAAATTCATTTTAAGTCATGTGACCTGTGACAGTAAACCTAACGAAGATGGTCTTGATCTTTCTACCGATATTTTGGTATTCCTTGGTACCTATATCCAGTTGGAATATATTGGAACGCCAATTTTGGAAGTCTATTTATTTCCATTCCTTTCAGATGAATTTTCCATTCTTGTTGGTATCTTCTTAATCTTCATCTAAACTTGGTACTCCAAGTTTTTCTCTGATAATAGTGTTTCTTTGTTGATCCAGTCTAGTAACGGTAACTCCTAATAGTGATCGTAAGAAGTGCATTTGGCTTTCTCTAAGTTTATGGGAATTTGTTTTCTTTAAAATTCAAATTTCATTTCCTTCTTGAGATCTTAATCATCAATTTATTTCTTGCTTTGTTGTCATCAGTGTGATCATTCTGATCTTTGATTAGGTTTTTGCAAGTAATAAGAAGTTCTCTGGATTTGGTTACCAGCCATCCATAGAGCAAGACTAGTGGTAGGGGTGCTACCTTATAGCTTCTAGTCAGGCGTTCAAAATATGGCATTTCCTCCATATTTGATGGAATAGTTATACCGCCATGACTTGGTCCCCATTACATCATTAGCAGGGTGTACCATGTGTGGGTGAGGTTGGGAATTAGGTAAGAGAGGTCATAGAATGCACATCACTACTTTAAGTAATATTCCTGCCTTCATAAACTCTGTAACACTATTTAGCTACCAGTATTAATTTAATTGTGTGTGCAGTATCACATTTTAATAATAATGTTATAAATTTATGTAATAAAAAATAATATAGCTTCATATATTTATTTACTTACTTCTTATGTATTAGTGAGGAAAAAGTTTCACGCTCAATTAAAATATTTAGTTTATATAAGAACAGTCCAGCCTAATAATAGTCCATAGATGATGGACAATAATAATAATAATTCCAAATAGTTCGTTTCTTTTTTATTTAAGTGTGGACAGGCAGAATAATACAGAAATCATTGTAACAATTAAATTTAACCTCAACGGGAATCGAATATATGATCTCTTGCATATGAAGCAAGATTTAAGGTTCTGAGCTAAGCATTCGCTGGCTTGCTGAGCATAAAAGAATGCTCTTCATTGGAGGAAGGGGAACATATTTTAGCTCTACTGTGCAATTAGTTTACTTGTGTGAATCACATGTTAAAACTTGAAATATTTGAAATCAAGAGTCTGCCCATTCTATTTTTTTTTCTAAGTGTACAATAAATAGACACTTCCATATTTTATGAGATTACTGTGTGAAAGTACCCTGTACCATAATTTCAAAGACTTAAATTTCTGTTATACGGTTGACCCAACTTCTTAAGACGATTAAAACCAAATACAGCATATTTCAAACATTTAACTTTTAACTTTACTATCTAACCTCTCTTGGTTAACTCTTGTTTTTTCGACCCCGTCGCTATTAGGGCATCCGAGGGCTAGGGAGTCTTTCCTTTCTTCCATTTCTTCTTTCCTTTATTGTCTTTTCTTCTCCAGAAAAGCCTGACCAGAGGCTATAAGATGGCAGCCCCATCACTGGTCTTGCCTTCCTTTGGCCAGCAACCAATCGAAGGGACTATTATTATGCTTTCAAGTCTTATACGAGAATTTTCCGGAAGAAGCTGGAGGGAAAATTTTTCTATAGGATCGTAACAGGCCTTGGCCTAATACTTGGAAGGAAGAAGAAGAAGAAGGTCATAGAATGACATCACTACCTCTTATACCCTATTGGACTTTTTAGGATGGAAATATCCAAGAAGCAAATCCTCTGAGAGGGACTTTAATCTGTGGGTCCAGAGTCTGAAGATTTTCAGCCTCGTAAAAGATCCTTAAGCTTGAATAATGAGGCCTTGAAGCAAAACTTACCGACCTTCTTCATCCTAGTAATACCTTAGTTAAGGTAGAATTTTTATCACTCACTTCATATTGTTGTTCTTATTTGACTATAAACTGGTTTTGGAACATTATTCCATCCTCAGTATCGTCACGACCATTGTTCTGTCTTCTTGAAGAGCTCTCCTTCACTCCTTCCATTGGCTGACTGAAAAACCTCGAAACCAGGTCATTCTTACCGGGAATTTCAAAGTTCATCAATTTCTTCTTTTCGCTCTTTTAATGTAGATCTTTTCCCAAACAGTAACATCTTATCGAGAAAGAAGCTAAATTATTAAAACAAATAGAAAAACCAAAAGAACTTACTGTTTGGGAAAAGATCTACATTCAAAAGAGCGAAAAGAAGAAATTGATGAACTTTGAAATTCCCGGTGAGAATGACCTGGTTTCGAGGTTTTTCAGTCAGCCAATGGAAGGAGCGAAGGACAGCTCTTCAAGACGACAGAACAACGGTCGTGACGATACTGAGGATGGAATAGAAACTATGTTCCGAAACTAGTTTATAGTCAAATAAGAACAATATGAGGTGAGTGATAAAAATTCTACCTTAATGAATATGCCTCATAGTGAGAATTCCTAAAATAAATAAATACTTTAGTTGCCTACTAGATGTCTCGATCAGTATTTTGATCATATACCATTCATGACATGTTTAAGGAAATAAGCATAACTAATTGAACTATTATAGGAAATATCACTATGAGGTTTAATTAAAAATTTAGAATTAAATTCTTTACTCATATTCTGTCAGACAGGATATGAGGTGAGGTGTAAAAAATTTTACTCGAAATTCAAAGCATAACTAAATTAATTTGGTCTAGTAACTCCTAACAAAGGAGAGGCTAAGGCCCAACATTAGGGCATTACACCATTGTGGATAGGTTATACAGGGGATGGTTGGAAAACATTAACTCAGGATAGGGATTATGGAGAGCTTATGTCTACATGACATTGAACCTGTGGGTTCTGATAGTGCAAGTGACTTAGTTAGTTAACTGTTTTTTATGGCTGTTTATTGGACATAGGGTATTTTTATGTGTTGTAGGTGGAACAAATTCATCAACAGTTTTAGACGTTGTTGAATACTACAGTATCCAATCAAACGTATGGAGTGACTTGTCAAATCTCCCTGTGGCTGTACAGGGAGCAGGTGCTGTGTTCTTAGATGGTCAGCTCTTTGTTATTGGAGGAAGAGGGAAGACTCACCATGAGAAGAGAGCCTGGGTAAGTGACTGGTGTTACATTATCCTGACTATTTACTCATGCCCCAAATGGGAGTCAATAACCAATCACATTTCAATGATTTTTTGATTTACAACCAATCATAGTTGTGTTTCGCCTCAAATTTATCAACCGAAGTTTATCATAGTAAAGAAAGCTGCTCCTTTTTAACAATCTGAATAGGTCATAGCATTATTTTGCAGTGACTGACCCTCGAAGAAATACAGCTACCAGATTGTATATATAGTGCATGAATGTCAGCAGATAGCGCTTGCAGGAGATAATATAAAAACATTTGTAGCAATTGATTATACCACAATAAAAAGAAACAACGGTTTGAACTTTCTTAAACAAATTATTTTCCAGGAAATGACATTGCAGAAAAATGTAATTGACATATTTACATCATAGGACATCAGGAATTAAGTAATACCTATAATATTGGTTATAAATTTCTCCACTAGGGTACATTCTTACAATATTGCGATCTTTTGGCAATAAATAATATGATCTGGTTGCAATGATGAACAAATGAAGCATACCAATCGTTTCTCATTTGTTTTCAAACATCGCCATTTACATTAAATATATAAATATTTTAAAATAACATAGTTAAATAATGATTTGTGAGTAAACAGTTTAATTTTATTCGTTAAATAGTCCTAACAAATGCCACTCTTGATTTCCAAATTCTCTAGATAAATTCACTCCTCACTTCATGAGTCATGAATTTATCGATAATTTGGAAATCACTCGTGGCATTACTTATGACTATTTAACTCATTGACCGATAATCATGACTCTTCCTGTTCGTAATGAGAGATATCTCCACAAATTAACCTCTTCGACAAGGATATCGGTTGAACAATCTACGATTGATATGGTACAGCAAGAAATATCAATGGAATTACAAAAAAAAAAGAAAGGTTCTGTTGCTCTAAAAAATTTATTAAATGTTGTATAATGAATCTGCATTATTGTTAATAATTATTTCTCATACAATCATCTGTTATTGATTTTTTCCAAGCCCAAAGAGATTTAACAGTAAATATATACTATTTATAACTATACAGCCAGCTTAGAAATTGCCCGGAAGTAAGATCAGTATACATAACCTTACATTTGGTAAATATTAAACATTATAATTATTTTTAGCTTCTGATATTGTATTATTCGCTAAGTAGTCACTCCAAATCCAAAGCGAGGTTGAGTTTTTCGTTAGACAAAATCACTCGTGGCTTTGTCGCTTGTGATTTTTTCAGAAGAACACAACCTCTTGTTAGATTACTGTTGATATATGATGGGTGATGAATGATAATGAAAAAAATTTCCTTATAAGAAGGATTTATAGACCATTCTGCGAAAATGAGGTATGGAGAGTAAGACATAATACAGAGTGTTGCTTGTCAGTGAGCTATGAGTTCTCAGGGTTGTGGTATAGAATCAACTCATATCAGGTGATGACACGGGTATTAAGAATTAAATAAATAATAATTAATTTTAGTTCAATTTTATTAAATTGACAATTATAAATTAACTATAAACCTTTACACTTCGTAGATGATATGGGAAGTAAAGATGACTAAAAAATGTAACTTAGGTCGCGAGGTTCAAAAAAAATTCTAAGTTAATTTATTCATTTTCAATGAAATATCAAAGTGTTATTTCAAGTCCACTGCTAGCCGACTTGCTAAGCAATGTGAAATACTCGGACCAACAGATCTGTGCCCCTACAGCACTGACATAGTTCTTAGAAAAGTACATGTCTATACCCACACTATTTCACTGCCCTCCCATCCCACTACGTCAAACGGCAGCCAATGGTAACTTATCAAGTAGGAATGTTGCCAAACTTCCCCCAGTGTCATGGCTCTTGAATATATACTATTTATAACTATACAGCCAGCTTAGAAATTGCCCGGAAGTAAGATCAGTATACATAACCTTACATTTGGTAAATATTAAACATTATAATTATTTTTAGCTTCTGATATTGTATTATTCGCTAAGTAGTCACTCCAAATCCAAAGCGAGGTTGAGTTTTTCGTTAGACAAAATCACTCGTGGCTTTGTCGCTTGTGATTTTTTCAGAAGAACACAACCTCTTGTTAGATTACTGTTGATATATGATGGGTGATGAATGATAATGAAAAAAATTTCCTTATAAGAAGGATTTATAGACCATTCTGCGAAAATGAGGTATGGAGAGTAAGACATAATACAGAGTGTTGCTTGTCAGTGAGCTATGAGTTCTCAGGGTTGTGGTATAGAATCAACTCATATCAGGTGATGACACGGGTATTAAGAATTAAATAAATAATAATTAATTTTAGTTCAATTTTATTAAATTGACAATTATAAATTAACTATAAACCTTTACACTTCGTAGATGATATGGGAAGTAAAGATGACTAAAAAATGTAACTTAGGTCGCGAGGTTCAAAAAAAATTCTAAGTTAATTTATTCATTTTCAATGAAATATCAAAGTGTTATTTCAAGTCCACTGCTAGCCGACTTGCTAAGCAATGTGAAATACTCGGACCAACAGATCTGTGCCCCTACAGCACTGACATAGTTCTTAGAAAAGTACATGTCTATACCCACACTATTTCACTGCCCTCCCATCCCACTACGTCAAACGGCAGCCAATGGTAACTTATCAAGTAGGAATGTTGCCAAACTTCCCCCAGTGTCATGGCTCTTGAATATTGAATAATGTAAGGTTGGAGTTGAGTTGACAACACTGGAGTGCAAGTGCAAGAGATATATAGGAATGCAGGGAGGGAAATGATTTGCCAAGGCAGAAAAGGAGGTAGGCTTTAGTTCACATTCTTATGATAATACTTATAAACGATTTGATGTTCACGAATCACGAGAACAAGAGCAAGTGTGATTTTTAGTTTTCTTTTGTACAAAGAAAAACTGTGTAAGGGCGTGATCTTCTTTCGATGTTTTTATTATTCTTTTCATACATCTCAGTGATGGATAAATCATATTTGAAGAGAAAAATTATATGCTGAGATCGGGGCTCTGGGTCCTGGGTTTGAGCCCCAGTCTGAGCGTATAATTTTTTTCTTCAAATGTGTTCTCCTTTATTTGCCTTGTACATATTTTATAACAGTATTTCTTACTGGTGTTTCAATTCTAGGTGGGAGAAATTTTACAAAAGCTGGGAATTCCTAATCTTGAAAAGGGTACAATTTATATTATCTTTGGCCTTTCTTTGGTCTCCTAGCAGGATTCGAAGTACTGGCCTTCAATATCCGGATATGGAAAGTCTACAGTCAGATTCAACCCAGGAAGTTACTGTGTGTTTGGAATAGGGAACTGGGTTGCCATTTTAACGGTATTTTCTTGAGAGAAATCCTTACATAAAACTGAAGTATGCAAACACAGCAGGTACATAGTTGTAAGTTGTAGCCTCCAAGCCACCCCCTCTTAAAGAAAAAAAAACAGTTACCACTTGTCACTGAGCTCGTGTGGACCTATACTATCATGTGTGAAAGTGTTGACTCTCATATTTACTATAAAACTAGTTCGCATGCCATAAAAGAAAAACTACTATTTTAAAATGTATAGTACATAGATTTGGAAAAAGTACTGCTAACCTCCCCCTTCCCCCTTCCCTAAACAAACAAATACCCTTACTATGAGTTTGGCAACATCTACCCCCCTGTATGTAGGGGGAACTGGAGTAATCAGTAAGGTCTGTAGAAGGAAGGCAGAAGGAAGAGGGGGAGAAGTAGAAGAACATGGTATGAGGAAATATATGATGCCATGATGAAGAGGGGTATGGAAGAAGGACAAATGGGAAGATAGGAATCTCTGGAAAGCAGGAATCAAAGGCAAACTGCTGTAAAGTGGAAAGCCTGTATTAAGTAAGTAAGTAAGTAAGTAACTTCCTGGGTGGAATTAGAGTGTAGAAGATTCCTTGGTCCTTCTTCGTTGTTTGAAATAGTTTTGTTCTCTTAAGGAATCACAATTTTTAGTTTTATATTTGAGTTTAATTTTCAATATTAAATTCCCCATATTAATATATATGTTTTAATAATCATAATATTTTTAATCTTCATAACTTTACCTTTAATTTGATACCAAATATGATGTATTAATTTTGTTCTATGATTTAGGTCTATGCATAATATATGCATATATATATAATGGTCTATAAGTTCTCGTTACGAGAGATTGAACAAATTTTAGGAGAAGAAGATATTGTGAGATATGTAAAGTCTTATACGGCTAGGATGGTTAGGTCATGTAGAGAATGGAGAACAACAGGATAAATACAATGAAAGTATGAAGAGCCATAATATATTTTATAAACTTACTAACTGTGCTAAAGAAATATTTCAAAAGTCTACTACATGACAATATTATAGGGGTTAAAAGAATAGGGAGACCAAGAAAAAAGTGGCTGCAGGATGTAGAGCAAGACTTCTAAAAACTACGGATAAGAGTATGGAGAAGATTGGCACAGCAAAGAGAGGAATGGAAGAAGGTTGTGAAGGAAGTCAAAGCTTATCAAGGACTGTAGAACCAATGAGTAAGTAAATAAGTAAGAAAAATTGTCCTATGGTCTAACCATGAATCAAACCTAGGACCTCATGAACTGTAGTCAGAGGCTCTGATCACAATCCCCATGAGGCTGTATATCTTCCTGATTGTAACATTATGTTTATTCTACCTCATTTTGTTTTGTGTGCAATTGCATGCAGAAATTTCATTTTCATGCCCTGACTTCTGCTTAACTTTTTTTCTTTTTTGTTTATATCCAAGATTGAGATGCATGTGTTAAAAGGTTTGAAATACAGGGCTATTCAGAAAGAAGAAACACATTTCAAACATTTATTTCTCCTCCGTTGTCCAGCTTTTGTAGAAGAGACCAGCCTTTCTGCTAAATATTGGAGTGCAAGAGAGCGAATGATTTCATTATCAAGTGCTCGACATTAGATACCAACCAACCAACCAACATTTATTTCTTGCAAACTACAAAAAATAGAAACACAATTCCAGCATTCCTGGAAAGAGAAAAGTTTGAAGTTCAGATCAGGGCCATATTTCTCTAACCATGTCCGACGTTACCTGAATAACACCATTCCAGGACATTGGATTGGAAGAGGAGGAGCAGATCAATTTCATTACCGGTGGCCTCCCAGGTCATCAGACCTAATCCCATGTGATTTTTATATGTGGCTTTTACGTACAAGACCGTGACATTGAATTGTTGAAGCTGTGAATTCGGTAACTAGAGACCAGCTGAATCGTGTGTGGCAAGAAATGAGCCACCATTTTGATATTTGCCATGTAACATATGGTGATCATATTGAATGCATAAAATGGTGAAATTTGAACTTTTCTCTTTCTAGGAATGTTGGAATTGTGTTTATATTTTATGTAGTTTCGAAGAAATAAATGTTAGAAGTATGTTCCTTCTTTTTGAATAGCCCTGTATATTTTATACATTGCCATTTAGCTCTTAATAGGTACTGATAATAAAAAAGGTGAATTTACTACATATTCCCACATAAACATTTATTCTGTCCATATCATCATATTGTCCAGACTGTTGAATTTTATGTTATGTTGTCAGCCCTGGATGTCAACTCCCCCTCCATCTTTACGTTGAATGAAGAACTTGTGAATCAGATCTTTTTCCCCAGGAATTTCAAAATTCGTAATCCTTTCTTTATTCTTCTGGATGCACATCTTCTCCCAAACGGTAAGCTCTTTAGTGTTTTCTAACTGTTTTAATAACTTAGGGCCACATGCAAATACATTAGTCTCTATTCAAATTACTTCCAATCACTGGTGAGCTGACTTTCTGTGAGCAAGTGCAACGATCGAATTACCTACCCACTAACTGGTCATGCATGAAAGTCGTTGTTTTCGTAACATTGGCAAGAAATTACCCAGAATTCTCAGCAATAAAACCACTTCCGTTATTTTCGTCTGCTAGAGGAATGCATTTACGCTTGCGTCCCGCAAATAATACAGTATACAACACGACGTCTGCATTGCACAATATTATGCCAATTCTCCCGTTCTTCCAGTTGACTCTCTCAAATTCCTCTTCTCAACGTATACCGAAAACATGATCGAAGTCTTCAAGGTCCGACATCTTGGATAAAGCAGCAAGGTTTCAAACTACATCGCTTACCATCAGTTCCCATCGGGTTGCTCACGATTCGTTTCTCTGCTAAGTCACCTCGCCAGGTAGCTTTAGGAATTTCAACAATTCTTATCGCATGGACAGATTTTGAGTACGCAAAAACGTATTTGGATGCAACTTTCTCAGCAGAGAATGACTTTTACGGTCTAATGTGTTCATAGATTCGAGCCTTAGTGTTTGACCATTAGAACGAAAGAATACATTAGAAATGTAAAAAATGGACAAATAGAAAAATCTGCAGTAGTTGCCCACGTCTGGTCAAAAAAACATAAAATCGATGAAACACTACATTATTAATACAGTTAGAAACCATTAAAGAGCTCACCATTTGGGAGAAGTTCTACATCCAGATAAATAAAAGTAGGATTATGAATTTTGAAATTCCCGGAGAAAAAGATGGAGTAGGAGTCAATATCCAGGGTCAAGAACATAAAACCCAACAATCTGGACAAGCTACTGATGATAAGGACAGCATATCATTCATTCATTTTGAGAATTTTCCTCATCATTGAGGGTTTTCTTCAACCAGTCTTAATAATTAACACGAGTTTTAAAAAAATACATAATGACTATGGAGTTATAGACTATCAGTTTGTAACAAACATTCACAAATTTCTTACATATCTATACCGATGGTTCTTTGAATATCGACATGGATAACTCAGGAGCTGGATATTATGTTTTGCAAACCAAGGAAAGCTATTATATCCCATGCTCTTCCTGTTCTAGCTTGGACTCAGAATTGTTAGCCATAGAAGCAGCTATTCAGTATGCATCACAGTGCCCTTCTCTATTAATCTGTATCTTCACTGATTCCTTAGCATATGTATAGTATCATTCAATATACCTCAACGACATACGCACATAGAATAATGCCAATACAGAAAAAATGGCTCGAGTTAAATAACTAGGGAAAACAATAACATTTCAATGGATTCCCAACCATTGTGGCATATTTGGTAATGAAATGGCAGACAAAATTGTAAAAAACTGCAACAAAATTATTTTCACAACCTAGAAAACTGATATCCCTAAATAAAGCAATAGCATCTATAAATACACACTTCACAAAATATTGGAGAAGCAAGTGGTTAACATCTGGAAATGGAAAAAAAACACTGAAAAAAATCATGAAGAAATCAAATGATTTAAAAAACAGTATGACAACATTCCACGGCATGTGCAAACATTTGCTTCAAGAGCAAGAATTGGTCACATAGTGACTAATACATATTTATATAGATTCAATCTAAATGATTCACCTATGTGCCACTGTGCCAAGCTGAAGAGGAGGATATAGAACATATTGTGCTGAACTGTACATCTATAAATTGTCATAGAAATACTCTAAAGTAACTATCACCTCAAGCTTGGGTGAAACATTTCAATTCATCTTATCCACACCTAAGCTATGGACTACTACAGAGCTTGTATATAGTTTACATAAGAAAAATCACCAATCAACTCTTGAAGTAGTGTAACTATGCAGTGGAATCATGTCATCAGCTACGGCTAAAAACACGTAATGAAGAATGAACTCACAAATTTCCTTTAATTTAAGTTCTTCATCATTCTCTATGCTCTGTGTCTTCATCCGTTACACCAAATTTCCTCATTGAATTCTGAATGTTACAACATATCAAAACATGTCAAATGAAACATATATATTTATGAGGTAAGATGCACCAGACTCACCTTATTTATTAAGAAGAACATCATGTTACTTCCTACTTATTAACTGGTAATAATGTATGTTTTATATTTCAGATTTATGAAGAAAATCAAAATAGTTGGCATGAAGCTCCTTCGATGAACAAACATAGAGGTTATCCTGGTGTTGTTGCAGTAGGGGGAGCAATTTATGCACTTGGAGGAATTGGTAAATTAAGATATTTCACAATAGTAACTTTATGCCTTTTTTCAATGAATTGGATATCATTAAGTTATGTAGATAGGAAATAACACTATGAGGTTTATTTTAATATTGTTTAATTGTTTCTTCACTTACCTCATACTTCTTAACTCCCACGCAGACTCAAGTTTCGTCACTTCATTTGTGACATTCTCAATACACAAATGAAGTGACGAAACTCGAGTCTGCATGGGAGTTAAGAAGTATGAGGTGAGTGAAGAAACAATTAAACAGAATTAGATAGCATTCATAAAATCCATAAGTACAACAAAACAATGCCAATAATTAATAAAATTATAAAATCTTCCATAGTACAAAACCACACAAGAATACACCTATGTAAAATATTAGCAAGACCAGTGGTGCACAAAGAAATTAAACACAGACTCAATTCTGCAAATTATGCTATTATGCATTATAGGGACTCTTGTCGTCCCAACTTCTTTAAAAAAAACATGAAACTGATATATATATATATATATAATTCATGAATTAATGTGTAATTTTTTACATCTTACCTCATAGTTTTTCTTAAACATGGGAACTGCAGTTTTCAAGAGAACCATCTCTCTCATTTTCAACCGACATTATGACTATGAAATGAGTGAGATATATAAAACTGTTATTCTCCCAGTTATATTACATGGATGTGAAACATGGACCCTTATTTTAAGGGAGGAGAAAATATTAAGAACATTTGAAAATGAGTTCTTAGGAAAATTTTTGGACCAAAGAGAGCTGAACAGATAGGCAAATGGAGAGTACTACATAACATTCAGTATGTGGTCTTTATAGGCAATCTGATATAATAACAGTCAAGTGTCATAGACTGTGGTGGGCATGAATGGGGAATCTAAGACGGGCATGGAAACTCATTGTAGAAAAACCAGAGGGAAAGTGTACAGTAAGTAGGCCAAGACTGAGATGGGAAATTAACACATTTACCATTATTTGAGGGAGGTATGGAGAGCTTATGTCCTCATGGCCATGAATCTACAGTTTCAATAGTGCCAGTAAATGTAGTTTAGTTTCTTTCCCAGTAAATTTAGTTTAGTTTCTTTAATTTAATTTCATAATAAAATTTTATTTGAAGAGAAAAATATATGCCTGAATCGGGATTTGAACCCGATTGTCCCGTGGTTCTGTACGCAATACAGAAGAATACATCTGAGTAGCAGGTGTCCAAGTTGACGTGATTTTAGCCTTCGGATGAACGAGAAGTGTATAATTTGGAAAGAAATTTTTAATGGTTTTTCTGCGTTTTTGGTGAAAATGTTGTAATGAACAGCACACTAGTATTTAGACCTACTTGGGTCCAGGGTTCAAATCCCGGTTCAAAAAATTACTTTTTTTTTTTCTTTCTAAATTTGGATTCTATCCAGGATTGGAGAACTTTTATTGAAATAAAAAACATTGAAAATAGACGTGTTAAATTTAGATATGTGGGAGATATCTTAATAAAAGACTTTTCTTAGCAACTACTGGGCTAATGAATGGGAGAAGGTGCATATAAATTAAAAAAAAAAATCATGATTAATCCGATTATATCACTATAAATTATTATTCATACACCCATTATTAATTTCTCTCTCTTTATTTATGGAAATACTGATTTTATCAAATATAATATTAAATATCTGTTTTTTTAAAGTTTTATTTTATTCCCACACAAATTATTCTGTCAGCAGTAATGTCATTATATTCAAAATCCATCCAATTCCTGTAATTTAGCATGTCAACTGACTGAATGGCAACTCTGTGACAATTTAACATACATGCAAAGTATTGATTAATACAGTAAACATTTTTTTTAAAAGCTACCCCGGTGGCGTACTTTTCCCACTTTTTCCCTCCCCTGTACTCCTTGGACCAAACTGTATACTTTCCTCGTTCTCACTTACAGGATTCAGTGTTGTTGAGAGAGTGACAATGAAGTTCTCCTTCATTTCAACACTTGCAATATTGTCCTAGTGTAGGGTTTCACATTCAGAAGTGCTCTCAAGATTTCTAGTCGTTATGAAAATGAATATGAAAACATGAGAAGTTCAAAATGTTGGAAGAATATTGAAATAAATAATTATAAAATTTAAAATAAAATTCTTTACACCTCACCTCATATCCTGTCTTCTTTTTAGACTGGTTTCGTAACTTAAACAGTAACTTCTTCAGTAGTTTTATGATCGATGTTCTGTCATCCAGGAGCATTGCTTCTTACTCCATCTGATGAATCTCTCAATCAGTCCACCAACAGATGCAGTAAGAAACAGTGCTCCTTGGTGACAGAATGTCGGTCGTGAAACTATTGAAGATGTAACTGTTTAGGTTATGAAATCAGTCTAAAAAGGAGACAGAATATGAAGTGTGGTGTAAAAAATTTTATTTTAAATTTTAAATTATACCTCATGGTGATATTTCCTAAAATAAAAAATAAAAATTGTGATTAATGGCATAAACCATTGTTGAGCCATAGCCTCTCCTTTATCAGGAATTTATAGACCAAGTTAATTTTTAGTTACCTTATTTGTCCAATGGCACGAGTGGCCTGCGGTCAATACACCGATTTAATGAGACATCTAACAGGCAACTAAGGTATTACTAGTATTTAATATTTAATTTTAGGAAGTTATATTTTGAGGTTATTTTAATTATATTATGGGAAAGCTGAAGATAAAACAGAGAATTGTTTTGAAACATGTCCAAGAACAAATCAACATTAATATTGAGGTAAGATGTCCAGACCAAAAATAATATAATTATTACTAGTATGTTTGAGATCGGTCGATAAATTTTGCTTAGAGGCCTCTTTGTTCAGGCTTATGGATCTTTTATGAGCTTGAAAATCTTCAGACTCGGGACCCACAGCTTAAAGTCCCTCTTGGAGGACTTGTTCCTTGGATTTTTCCATCCTAAAAAAAATTCCATTGACCGCGGCCGGGTTTGAACCTGTGACCCTTGGAACCAGAGGCAAGGAGCATAACCATTAATCCACCGTGGCCATTTCCTAAAATAGTTCAAAATAATTATAAATTGATTCTTTAAGAAAACATGGTACACTGAAAAATAAGTAAGTTGAAAAGACAAAAATTAGTTAAGTACACTTTATAAGAGAAGGTAGAAAATGTAAAATTTAAGAAATTAACATATCATCCATTGAAGCACCACAAATTTCAATTTTTTTTAAAAAAGCTCAATACAAGATTGGCACCGAAAATTTATTTGAGCTTCCATGGAATAATTTTTTTTTGTATAATTGAAACCAACAAAAATGAGAAAATGGAGGAAGAAAATAAATCACAAATTTATCAGATAAAATACAGAGATTGTGATAAAATCTACATAGGGAAAACAAAAAGAAATTTGAAAACCAGAGCGTAGGGGAACATCTTAAGAATGTTAAAAATCTGCAATGGCCGCTCATGCTTGATCAGAAAAACATCAAATTGAAAGAAAGGTTAAATTAATAAGACAAATAGAAAACCTAAAGAGCTCACAGTTTGTGAAAAGATCCACATTATAAAAAGGAGAAGAAATTAAATAATTTTGAAATTTGATTTGATCTGGAGGTTCAATGTCTACCAACAGATGAAGGAAGAAGCAGTATTTCAACACAACAGAACAATGGTTGTGTAAATACTGAAGGTGGAACTGAGCTTGTTCCGAAACCGGTCTAAATGGAAGACAGATTATGAAGTGAGGTGATAAAGAATTTATTTTAAATTTAAATAATTATAAAGTTGCACAGCTACAAGCCGGAGGGTCGAGAGTTCAAGTCCCGTTGGGGTCAGGATTTTTAAACTGACACAAACCCTCTGGCGGCACTATGGCCCTGGGGTCGACTCAGCCTCTAATGGAAATGAGTACCAGACGCTTGTTCTGTGGGTAAAGGCAGCCGTCACGCAGGGCTGACAACCCGGCTGACATGAAGTGCCGATTGTCTAGAAAAAGTGGGAGCCTTAACCTCCTACTACCCCAAGGGCCTCCGGGCCTGTTGTGGGATCACTTTACTTTACTATAAAGTTGCATTTTATATATTAGATTTTAAAATACTGTGACTTCTTTATTTTTTATGGGAGTGCATTGCTCTTTTACTCAATAGGAGAAACCAGAACTGCTTTGTGAGTTTGGAAATTAAAAAATGAAATCAATTTTTTTATTTGGAATCATTTCACGAATAAACTGCAAACTGAATAATCCAACCCAAGTTAATGAGAATTTACTGTATACTGATAACATATATTGACAGTGTAATTTCAGATTATGTATGTTATTTTTGTTTTATTAATTTTATGTGTTTTTTATAATTAAGGTGGTGATGGAAGTGACAATGACAAATATTTAAAATGTATGGAAAAATATGATAAAGGAAGAAATCGTTGGTACATGGTTGCCCCTATGCATGAAGAACGTGCATCATTTGGGTGTGCTGCAGTGGATGAGTTCATTTATGTCATGGGAGGATATGATGGAACATTTTGGCTCAAATCTGTAGAAAGGTGAGTTCATGTTTAATATAAGAATAGTGTCACTGTGCATGCACTGAATTCTAACCAGCAGATTCTAGTTTGATACTCTATAATGTCAGACATTTTATTTTGAATGATTTAAATCAAGGAACTAGGATTGAAGTGTATAATTTCAGATAATTTTAGTGTGAATCAATTTCTCTAAACTCTTGTGTAGTACACATGTTGATGAATCATACTGAATGGATGATTTAATTTACATGTGAAGCTGATGATTCCCTTGTGCTTATAAAAAAGGGATTATTATTATTATTGTTATTATTGCCACTTTTTAAACTGTTATTAATATTCTTGTCTCTCACTGTTGGGGTCCCGAGATCGAGTCTCGGTCACTCTATGTGGGTTTCGTGGTGGACAAAACGGAGCTTGGGCAGGTTTTTCTGAGGGTTCTTCCTATTTTCCCCTCCCTGTGATGGTGTGTCAGGCGTGGTCAGCTGGCACCCTTGTCATTCACAGACCTCTATATATAGGAGCTCATCTCACCTCATCCCTTGACCTGACCCTGAGTTGAACACGAGTTGATATTTTATTAATATTGTTATTTTCATTGTTTATTATTACAGTGGACACTTTTTAATTTGAACTCAAGAGGGAATTTTTAAAAGTTTGAATTATTGAAACGTCAAATTAACAAAAGACAGTTTATTTTACATAGTACTGTACCCTGAAATAAATTTATTTCATGCAAATACTGCAATTAACATGCTCTGTAACTCACATTTTAATTTCCATATTGTCATAAAATGTGTAGTCCTAGTAGTTTGACACAAGTTTAAAGCTCTTCAGTACAAGACTGCTCCCACTTAGGCATAAAGTCCAGTTTCATCCATATTAAAGATGTCTTTTGATTCATAATTCCTTGTGAATTCAGGTAATCCACTCATTAGTTGTTTCCCTACTAACTGAACCACTCTCACCGCACACATTTTTAAACGAAATGCCATTTCTTTCCTGAAAACCACCGAACCAACCTCCACTTGCTTTAAAATTTTTAATGCCCAACTTTTCTGCAAATTCTTCGGCCTTGGCACACACTAATGGACCACTCAATGGTATGTTACGATCATGCAATTGTTTGAATCATTTGAACACACACTCATCAACTTCAGGAAATTCACCTCTTCTTATGCGTTTCCTACTTCCACCACTTTGTAGGTTCCAACTCTCCATTATTTTTTCTTTATTCTTTATGTAGGTGGATAAAGTGTTCGACAGTATTCCATATTCCTTGGCAATATCACATTTCTTCTTTGTTTCTTTTTCTGTTTCCCTGAGCACCTCAATTTTTTTTTGCTAATGTTGAACTAGTATACACTCCACGTTTCGACATTATGAATTGAATAACTTAATAGATTCATACTGACTGAAGTTATTAACTGTACTGTACTGTATGTGTACATGTATACCTGTACTGTAAAAGTAAGGGAGGGTACATGCATTATTCTCAGTTTTTGGGCTATGAGTGAGGGATGAATGTCTATGTACTGTACCTGACGACACAAAGTGCTGGACAATACGGCCCAGTGCACTTGCCATATAATGGGACTTTAACAATAAGCAGCTAGGAATGTAGGTACTAGTTGAATTCTTTGAATTTTTCAACCGTATTTCAACTTTTATAGAATTCAGATTACTTTTTTGATTATCAATAAATTGGATTATGGCTTTGAATTATCCAAATGTTGGCCTTCAAAGCATTGAATTAAACATGGATTTTTAACATTAATTTAAATAGGAGTTTCAGGGGATTGTACTTCGAATTATCGAATGTTGAATTAACCGGTGTCCATTGTATTATTATTATTATTATTATTAATATTATTTCTCTATTTTTAATTGTTATTGTCATTCTTTTTAATTGTTATTAATATTGTTATTTTCATTGTTTTAATTGTTCTAATTATTATTGTTAGTGTTTTTAATTGTCGTTGTTATTACTTATTATTATTGTTATTTTGTTCATCTGACCCTGTGACAGTGTGTCAGGCTTGGTCAGCCATCACCCTTGTTGTTTGCAGACCTCTAAACTATAAGGGTTTCATCTTATCTCATTCCTCGACCTGACCTTCAGTTGGATACATGTTTATCATTATTGTTATTATTTATTGTTGTTTTATTATTATTATTAATACTATTATTATTCATCATCATCATCCGGTATCATGGTAGCTGCCGCCATCTTCCGGAAACCAAAACGCCATTCCTCTCTGTCCATCCATTGATCTTCCTCCAATCCTCTGATATTCATAGCTGCTTGTACCCCTTCTATCAAAGTTTTCTTTGGTCTTCCTCTCATCCTCCTTTCTATTGAGATCCATTCCATAACAATTTCAGGCAATCTTTGCTCTGGCATTCTTTTGACATGGCCATGCCACTGTAATCTTTTCTTTTCTATAATGTCTATGATGTCTGGCTCCTCTTGTACACCCATAATTTTCTTTATTTCTTTATTTCGTATTCTATCCATTCTAGATTTTCCAGCTGATCTTCTTAAAACATCCATTTCTGTACTCAAAATTCTTTTCATTTCCTTGGTAGAAATTTGCAAAACTTCAGCACCATATGTTAAAATGCTCTGAATTATAATTTGATATATTTGTAATTTTCTATTTTTTGTGATATTCTTGCTCCACCAAACAGAGTTTAAAGCATTTATTGCTTGTTTTGTTTGTGCAATTCTATTTTTAATTTCCACTGTGTTATTGCCTGAATGGTCTAATTTTGTTCCTAAATAAGTGCATTCAATACTAGGTTTTAGTTCTTCTCCATTGTCGAAATTTATATTTTCCATTTCTTCTCCTATACACAGATATTTAGTTTTCTCTATATTTATATAAAGTCCCCATTTTTCATATTCTTTTTTTAGTTTTTTAGCCTTATGTTCTGTCATCGTGGCCTTATGCTATTAATAACTGGTCGTCTGCAAAATTTAGTGAATGTACATGTGTATTTTGGATTGGTATGCCCATTTTTTGACATTTTTTCCTCCAGTCTCTTAGTACTCTTTCCAGATAAATTTTAAGTACAGTTAAAGATAAACTGCAACTCTGCCTTAAACCTTTTGTAATAGTAAATCCCTCTGTTATATGATTTCCAACTCTTATTTTCGAAATTGATTCTTTGTATAATGATTTTATAGCTCCTATTAATCTTTTGTTAATGTTAGAATTGTCTAAAGTTTCCAACATTTTTTGAGGAATATTATCATATGCCTTAGTCAAATCGACAAAAAGCAAATGTATATCTCTGTTAGTAGCTCTTTCTTTTTCTATCATTTGCATCATGCAAAATATTTTATCTGTGCATGATCTACACTTTTAAAACCAGATTGTTCTTCCATTTCTTTGTGTATTATTATTATTATTATTATTATTATTATTATTATTATTATTATTATTATTATTATTATTGTTGTTGTTGTTGTTTTAAGACATAATCCCTTATTGCACAGCAATTGTGCTGGTTCAAGTTTCCATGAGAAATTTTCTAATGAAATTTCAGCCAGTAAGGTACTGATGCTCACGAGCATTGTGAGGAATTTGAGTAGTACAATAAGTAGCAGCTTCAGGTTGAGAAAACTAGCTGTAACAGCTGAAGGACTCGACATGATGATCACATGTCTCCACTATACTGGCTGGTTGATCCATCCATCTTTGTGATTGTCATATGTGGATGTGAGGCCAGCAGCCAATTGGTAGGCCAAGAGCCTTCTAGGCCTGATTGCACCATGGAATTATTATTGTTATCATTATTGTCATTATCATCTCAATACCATCATTATCCTTATTACAGACAAAGACAATAATAGTGACATTTAAAAAATTTATAGGAGTAAAGTAGGGGAATATCAATCATTTTAGCAATTAGTAAAAAGGTAAAGTGATCCCACTACAGGCCCAAGGAGGCCCTTGGGGTAGTAGTAGGTTAAGGCTCCCACTTTTTCTAGATAATCAGCACTTAATGTGAGCCGGATTGTCAGCTCTGCATGACAGCTGTCTTTACCCCCAGAACAAGCATCTAGTACTCATTTTAGTTAGAGGCTGAGTCGACCACAGGGCAATAGCGCCGCCAGAAGGTTTGGGTCAGTTTAAAAATCCTGACTCCTTAGCAATTAGTAAATAACTGTAATATTATTCGTAAAAATTAATTGAAAAAAATTGAGAATTGTTTACCGTTCTATTACTTACTTAGGTATACATAAAAAATATAATAAATTTGTGAATTTTTAACATTATGAGGTTTTATTAATAAGAATAAAATGAATCGTGAATTCTTACCTCATACTTCTATGTTTTTTTAAACACAGCACCGCAGTATCAGCGACCATCGTGAAAACAGCTGATGATGGTGACGATGGTCGCTGATACTGCGGTGCTGTGTTTAAATAAGCATAGAAGTATGAGGTAAGAAGAATTCACGATTCATTTTATTCTTATATGTAAAAAATAATAATATACTATCAACTAACCTGAAAAAATTGTATTCTAGTACCTGGGTTTGGTCAGAGTTCCCGCAACACTTGGGTAGTTCTGATCACCTTATTTTTAGCTAAAGAAAAAGCTGAAATACACAAAAATGCTAAAGTTATTGTCTCTGAGAACAAAAATCACACACATAATTCTTTGCTGTGTCATATCCACTGCATTCTGCATGAACTTAAAGTGCACCTGTAACACAATTTGCTATACCAGCCTATATTACAACATGTAACATCAGTCAGGTGCTTAATTGCATTCTTTAAATGTTAATCCATCCATAGTAATTCTGCCCGAGGGCAGGTCCTTCACTGCAATCATAGCACTTTCATGCTATGCTTGCAGCTTTACTAGGGAATTGTAGGTGTGGTAGCTTCCCGTTGCTTTCCACACCGGTGAAGGATGATGTGATGGCCATATGATTTCAGGGACCGTTTGGGCCTTAAAGTTTTCCTGACATTTAATAATAATAATAATAGCTTTATTTTACCTGGCAGAGTTAAGGCCTTAAGGCCTTGTCTACCACTCAACCAGGTAATTTGTCTTACAGGTGAGGAAAAACCCGATAAAAACCTCACCCAGAAAAACTGCCCTGACCGGGGATCAAACCCGGGCCCGCTGCGTGACAAGGCAGCACACTACCTCGAGACCACAGCGGTGGACAAATGTTAATAATAATAAAAAATTTTTTTTTGAAAAATGAGGAGGCACTTGAGGTAATTCTGATCAGTATCAATGTGCCTTGTAATAAATAATTTGGCACCATTTCGTTCTGGAGTTATATATTGAAACTGTAAGTAATTATTTCATATTAATATCCAGTCTGTTGTCATAATCTGTAAAATTGCATTTAATTGATAAAATCTAACTTACCTGGCATAAATCAACTTAGCTTCCTTACAATAAAAGTATACTAAATATCAGCGACATGATGTGGTTACAGCAATTACCCCAGCTGTATGATGAAACTGTACTTCTGGATTATAACAACTTCTTTCCCAAATTGTTCAGTTTATAAATAGTATGAGCATTTATTATTGTTAAGGTGTGTGCAGAAACCTACCATAATAGTAGAGTATATAAAAAAGAATATTTTACAATTCCTACTCATGTATACACTATTCAATACTGAAATACGTGCAGTGATACTCACTTAAAATGGGTCTGTAGTGTGTAATATACAATCACCCAGTTCCATGTTAAGTAACTTGGCAAATCACAGTAATCAGTAACATTAACTAAAACTCATGAAAGCAAATTAATAGCTCTTTTGAAAAAAAACTGAGTGCTCATATTAAATTACTTCAACTGTTGATTTCCACAAATAATATATTCACGTTCACAATCATTCAATTGTTGAGTTACTCAATTACTTACTTACTTACTCACTGGCACTATCGAACCCATAGGTTCATGGCCACGCGGACATAAGCTCTCCATACATCCCTATCCTGAGCTAATGCTTTCCAATCATTCCCTGTATAATCTACTTCCCTCAAATCATAGTTAATGTTGTTCTCCTACCTCATTCTTGGTCTACCAACTGGGCGTTTTCCCTCTGGCTTTCCTACAAGAAGCTTCCATGCAAGTCTTTCATTCCCCATACGTGCAACATGTCCTGCCCATCGCAGTCTACGAGACTTAACTGTTCTTATTATATCTGGCTTCCTATAAAGACCATGTAGTTCATTGTTATGTAGTCTTCTCCATTCACCTGTCTGTTCATCTCTCTTTGGTCCAAAAATTTTCCTAAGTACTTTATTCTCAAATACTTGTAATCTCCTTTCCTCCCTTAAAGTAAGAGTCCATGTTTCGCACCCATATAATATAACTGGTAGAATAATAGTTTTATATATTTTCAGTTTAACGTTTTTTGAAAGGAGTTGGGACATCAAGAGTCTCTGCAATGCATAATAGCACGCATTTCCAGAATTGAGCCTATGTTTAATTTCTTTGTGCATCTCATTCCTATTTGTGATTATTGTTCCTAGGTATTTGAATTCAGCCACTTCCTCAAAATTTCCCTCATTTGTTATTAGCTGTCCATTTCCGTTATATAATGTATTTCTACATGTGACCATATATTTAGTTTTATTGATATTTACTTCCAGTCCTAATTTCTTAGTGTTACTCAATAGTGTGTGCGTGTTTTCCTTTAGTATCTCCTCGCTATCGGCCAATAGTACTATGAGTTACCCAATTAGATGACATAAATAAAACTACTTAAATTAATAGGTTACTATAGCTGACAAAGTATATAATTTGATTTTATATTGTTTCTCTGTGTTTTGTAAAAATATAACTTGCATAAATCAAATATTATGAATATAAAAAATATTATTGATACTTTTCAATCCAACCAATTACATTTCTCATCTCGCATCAGCAAAGGAATGCTTTCTGAAGTGATAGATTGAAACTTCATTCGACCTTATGGTTATCGATCAACATGTATATTTCGCTTTCGAGTTGTGACATCAGGCCCAGCCAGCTGGTATTCAATGAAATATCTATGACTTTGTCACAAGTTTCGTTTAGTGCAGCGATAACCCACTAGTGTGAGTTATGAATGGTTTAGCAGCCACACATTGAAATACGCTTATATGAATTCATCTGTAATTTAGTAGTCGGTGTTAGAAAGGCTAATGTGAACATAGGAAGCTCCATCAACCTGAATGTGATAGATGACTGTTGGCACGGTGGAAAATTTGAAATTTAATGTTCACGTGTAATTGATTTGAATGTAATTTGGTACATCTATTAGTTTATTTTAATCTAAAATTATGAATGTTACCTCAGCAGTGCTGGGGTAGCTGGGGTTGAATGCACGCCACTGTCAAATATAAAATGTCCAATACACTATAAAGATGCTGCTCAAGTAGCATTGACATTATGTACAGTGCTTGTAACACTTTGCAGAAGATGCCAGCAATATGCAGAATGCGGCTCTAATAGCGGTTTCTGATTCCCTCCATGATCAGAATTCCCTCACTTTACTCTAAGATACAATAAATCTGTATTATTGGGAACAAATAATTTTTAATACAGGGCTATTCAGAAAGAAGAAACAGACTTCAAACATTTATTTCTTCCAGACTACAAAAAATAGAAACACAATTCCAACGTTCCTGGGAAGAGAAAAGTTTGAAGTTTTGATCATGGCTGCATTGATGCTGTTGCTTGAGATGTACAATAATATTACAATTTAATAATTTCTCTTGCCAGTTATTTAAATATTTTGGACTGCAATAAAAACAAAATCATGCAACTTCATCGCTAGTAGCCTCCGAGGTCAGTAGACCTAACCCCTTGTGATTTTTATCTGTGGGGTTACATAAAAGAATGTGTTTTTATCCCCTCTATGCCTGACTCTCTTGAAAATGTGCGACATTGAATTGTTGAAGATGCAAATTCGATAAGTAGAGACCAGCTGATTCTTGTGTGGCAAGAAATGAGCCACCATTTTGATATTTGTCGTGTAACACATGATGCTCATATTGAATGCATAAAGTAGTGAAATTTGAACTTTTCTCTTTCCAGGAACGTTGGAATTGTGTTTCTATTTTTTTGTAGTTTGGAAGAAATAAATGTTTGAAGTCTGTTCCTTCTTTCTGAATAGCCCTGTATATGATTGCAGATACAATACTCTAACAAATGAATGGTTCTACATGGCTCCTATGAGTGTACCAAGAAGTCACTTCAGCACCACAGTGTCAAACAATCGAATATACTGTTTGGGGGGCCATGACAGCATTCACTATCTCAACACAGTTGAGAAATTCAATCCTAACACAAACAGATGGCACTGTGTGCATCCAATGCAAGTTAGAAGATACGGTGTTGGTGCTGCAACTTTGTATGTTCCTCTTTACAAGGACACGTCTTACTGACTTACGTGCAACCGCACATGTGGTAAGAAGTAATAGTTATTTATGCTACAAGGATTGAAAGTGAGACAGACCATCTAGCGATGAAGCAGTTGCTGCCAGGGCTATATGAATCTTAGTTTCCAATATGGCTCCAGTTCATTTGTGTTCAGTTCTCACTGTTTTTCAAGACTGAAACCAACAAATTAAAATTTGTCTTGAGAATTCAAAGAATGTGTACTAACAAAAAGTTATAAATGGGCAGGATATGTGTTACAAATGGGAAATGAAAGAGGGGCATGGGTACTTCTTATAGGAAATTCAGAGGAAGAGAGTCCAATAGGTAGGCCAAGAAGGAATTGAGAATATAACATCAGCCATGATTTGAGGTGGGTGAATTATACAGGGAATGATTAGAAAATATTAGGTCACATAGGGATATAAGGTGTGCAACTATGAACCTCTAGGTTCGAAAGTGCCAGTAGATTATAGTCTGACAACTTCAAGTAAAACCCTGGCGCTGTGTGTCAACAACACTAAAGAAGGAGACGGTGGAGAAAAGAAAAACATACTTATGTGATCTGATATATAAAAATGAATGTTTGTTTGATGGTTTGTTTTTCGTACTTTATGCATGGCCATACCGTTGATCCGAGAGTGATGGGGCTTTTTGCAAAATGTTCAGGAGATTCCCGGAATGAACATAGGCTATAAGAGAGTTGTGATACTCAACTCCTACACCCTTAAAAATCGCCCTTTGTAGTGGAAAATGTGAAAAAGTAGCTCTTTGGACGCTTAAATGGCTTACACTGCCTAAATCATAACAAATGCACTAAATTAATGTATACAGAATTGAATATCTCAAAAAACTACAAAAAAGTCCGTGACAGCACATGTTTATCTCTTATGGATAACTCACAATAACCATTTTTTTTTATTTCATTGATGCCAAGAAGATCGAGACAAATACGTAGATTCCTGTGCAAGCATGGCGGGTATTCTTTTACGAATAACTCACAAAAATGAATTTTGTCCTTTAGCTCATTTATGCCAAGAAGATTGAGATAAGTAGATTCCCGGGCAACACCGGGTAATCAGCACGGGGATAATTACGATATACATTTAGAATTATTTTTCATTTTACTTATTCAACTAATCATAAGAAGTGCATATTTTTTGTCTTTCACCTCATTTATGCCAAGAAGATCGGGATGAGTAGATTCCCGGACAACGCCGGGTAAACAGCACGGGGTATCTAAAAATAATTACGATATAAGTTTTACCTTCCACTTATTTAACTAAACATAAAACACATTAATTTTCGTATTTCAGCTCATTTATGTCAAGAAGATCGGGATAAGTAGATTGCTGGGCAGTCAGCATGGGGTATCTAAAAATATAAATTTATAATTATTTTTGCTCTTACTTATTCCACTAAACATAAAAGCACATTAATTTTCATTTATTTAGTCGTAGCAGCGCACGCTGTGTATTAGCTGGTGAGTAATCAAAATTACAGTGGGAAGTAACACTTTGAATGGCAGAATTTCAACAGATGGAGTTTGGCTGACATTGGTGGTGAAGGCTTTTGAAATCAGTACCGTGAAAACATGTAGCTTTATGAGGTTACATGAAAAAAACTTTTAATTGACTCAATTTATAAATAAACAAACCATGAAGACCTTCGGCCTATCAGCCAACTGCTGGCTTCACATCTACGTGGGTTAATCACAGAGGTAGACGATCATATAGCCAATGTAGGGGTGACATGTGGTCAGCTTGTCAGGTCCCTCAACTTGGAGCCATTACTTATTGTAGCTACCCAAATTCCTCATAATGCTGGATGGGCACCGATCCCATACTGACCGAAATTCCATGAGAAAATGTATTCCCCCATGGAGACTTGAACCAGTGCAAGTCCCGTAGCTCTGTGCCAAGGCATCTTGCCTTAACCACTTGGCTACTGCACAGAACTTAATTTATAAATACTAATACGGTATAGCCATATCTGTATTATTCACAGACAGCTACTGAATAAGTTTGAATCATTTTGGCAGCATAGATTTTCCTTACGTATTTACGAGTAGGTCCACTGATTTTGTCTGATCTAATAAAACAAAAAAAAAGGCAGTGAACAAGTCTGCTCCAATGCTATTGTTATGGACCTTCTCTTGAATGCATTCAAAGAAGAAGTGAAAAAACTGTTCTTGTGGGAATACTGTGTATTGGTTTCGAAGGTTACACACCCCTAAAAGATATAGGTATATATTAGTGAGACAATTATAAAAATTTTGATGGACCGTACAGATGGAAGAAGAAATGTTGGAAGGCTTAAAGCTAGGTAGTTGGATGGAGTTATGGAAGATGTCCAAAGACCTAAAATTCGAAATTGCTGGAGAGTCGCCAGGGATAGAGAGATCTGGAGGAGAGTTCTTAGCAAGATTTGGTTGTTACACCAAATATGATGATGATGAAAAGAGATTGGTTCCTTACACAATGAAAGAGAGACAAGATCAGTAGTTCACATATTTTCTGGGGGTTTACTTGAAGTTGTCAGGCTGTAGTTATATTTAAAAATATTTAATAAAATCAATTTTTACACCTGATGTTATAATAGTATATTACGATGCGAGGTTGGGAAGTGGTTTTTATAGAAGTGAGGAAATGTTTAAAAAACTGAGTAATAGTGAGGTTTTTAATTTCTGAGATTCTGTAAAACACTTGACAAACTTGCATTGTACATTTTTTTTGTGCGATGGTATTTTCAAAATAATAACATCTTTGTTGGAAATATTTGCATTCATTATAAACAACTAACTAATGTTAACAGTGTGGGCAATGTTCATTAGTTGAGACTACAGCAGGCCATGACACCAATCAGTTATAAAATGGCAAAGAGTATGTATTTATTGTTTTATATTGTTTCAAATAAAGTTCAGTCCATTTAAAATGCAGTGATTTGTTTCGTATAATGTATATTAACACTACCTTTTGGATATATTTTTGTATGTACATTGTACGTAGTATACATAAAGGGCAGTGGTTTTACTTCCTGCACGAAGTTTGTAATATGTAATATTACAGTATAGTCACATAGGTTGGCGACCCCGAAATGTAGAACTTTCAATCATGGTTGCCATTGCTATAAGTACGACAAAATGCACTGTCGCGCAAAAAATGATATTATCTGACATTGACATATTTCAGAGGCATTATATGTGATTTTGATTAAATTTTATCTATATGTACGAGTTAGATAAAACCCATCCGGGTTTGATGGATTTTTTAGGATGGAAAAATTCAAGAGACAGTTATTTGGGTGGAAGTTTAAACCATGGGTCCAGAGTCTGGAGATTTTCAGGTTCACAAAAGAACCTCAAGCCTAAATAGGAGCATCTGGGCAAAATTTAATTGAACTTCCCCATCCAAGTAATACCTTAAAATGCCTCTTTGAGGCAATGGTGCTACCACTTGTCACTCACTGTAGGGAAATAAGCGCAAGTAAATTTAAATTAAAATATTTTTAGTCTGTTCATCTTACCTCAATATTAATGTTGATTTGTTCTTGAACATGTTTTGATTATATCATATTCATCTTGCCCAGACTGGTTGGATTTATGTTGCACACCCTGGATGTCGATGTCAGCTCCATCCTGTGGTTGGCCAGGGTGTGCAACATAAATCCAACCAGTCTGGGCAAGATGCTGATGATGATTATGATATAATCAAAACTGTTCAAGAACAAACCAACATTAATATTGAGGTAAGATGAACAGACTAAAAATAATTTAATTAAAATAACCTCAAAATATCTCTTCCTAAAATAAAATATTAAATTTAAATTAATATTAAGAAGCTAAAGCTATTACTATGATTGTTATAAGTAAATTAATAATTAAAATATTTGGTCTGTGTATTCTTTAAGGTAGAATTTTTTATCACTCACCTCATATTGTTCTTCTTATTTGACTATAAACTAGTTTCGGAACATAGTTTCTGTTCCATCCTCAGTATCGTCACGACCGTTGTTCTGTCGTCTTGAAGAGCTGTCCTTCTTTCCTTCCATTGGCTGACTGAAAAACCTCGAAACCAGGTCATTCTCACCAGGAATTTCAAAGTTCATCAATTTCTTCTTTTTGCTCTTTTGAATGTAGATCTTTTCCCAAAAAGTAAGTTCTTTTGGTTTTTCTATTTGTTTTAATAATTTAGCTTCTTTCTCGATAAGATGTTTTTCAGACCATGCATGGGCAGCCACTGCAGATTTTTCTACTTCCCCTTTCTTGACATTCATGAGATGTTCTTTCACTCTGTTTTCAAATTTCTCTTAGTTTTTCCTATATAGAATTTCTCACATTCTTCACATTCAATTTGATAAATCCCTGATTTGTTTTCTTCTTTAATTTTCTCATTCATATTAGGTCTAATCAGTCTACTGATGCTGTAGTCATTTTTGGGTGCTAACCTTATGTTGAAATCTTTAAAATTTTTTTGAAACTTGTGGTGTTTTAATGGATGATATGTGAATTTTCTAAATTTTACATTTTCTTCTTTTACTTGTATAAGAGTGCTTTGATTAATAAATTTTTGTCTTTTGAACTTGTTTATTTTCTTGAGTATCATTTTTATTGCAAAACCATTTTTCATGGCTACGTTGATTATGTGTTCTTTTTCTTTTTCATAATTTTCTTTGTTCATTGGTATGTTCACTAATCTATGTGTCAAACTATTGAAAACTGCTTCTTTGTGAGCTATGTGATTGAAACCTGAAGCTTTTATGTAGTTATCTATGTGTGTCTTATTTCTGTAAATTCCAAATTCTATCTTATTTTCTTCATTCCTTTTTAAGTTGAGATCTAAAAATGGTATTTCTCCATTGATTTCCTTTTCCATAGTGAACTTTATAGTTTGACTTTGAATGTTCAATAATTTTAATGCATCATCTATCTGTTTATGATTAACTTTGTGAATAGTGAGAATTCCTAAAATAAGTAATTATAAGACATATCTGTGTGTTCTTACCTCTTATGGTTAAGAGGTTCGAGATACGAATACACAGTTCATATAATAAAAGTGGGGAATTGTTACATTATGAGATTTTCTTAATAAGAATCAAATGAATCATGAACTGAGGTATTGACATGGGAAAGATAGTAAGTCATAAAAAGCAAATTTTACAGGGGTAGCAAAAAACAATTTTGACACTTTTAAATTTAAATATATTTTGTAAAGCTAATATGGATATTATGTACTATTTTGCAAATAAATTTTCTTGTTTAGTAGGGTCAAAATTATATTAAAATTAATATTGGGAAAATTGTTTTTTGCTTTCCCTTTATTATTTAGTGAAATATTTAAGTAGTCACAAAATAATAGAAAGTTAAAAGAGTAAAATTGCTTTTTATGACTTTCTACCTTTTCCATGTCAATGCCTCAATTATTCTTACCTCATACATCTATGTTTTTTAACACAGAACTGCAGTATTGGGAAACATCATTCCATTCATCAGCAGTCGTGACAACAGGTGACGAAAGGGAATGATGTTTCCAAATACTGCAGTTCTGTGTTAAAAAACATACATGTATGAGGTAAGAAGAATTCGCAATTAATTTGATTCTTATTAAGAATACACAGAACAAATATCTTAATTTATTAAATAAACCTCTTAATTGATGTTTTTATTATTAATTTAACACTTCTCTGTTAAATTAATAATAAAAGTATCAAATGAAGCCGTACTGGCTTTATAAAGTAGTGTTTAAATTCCCGATAAATGTCTTCTTAACTAAGAAGCCACCATTTGCAAAGATAGAAGCAAAGGCTTCATAGCATTTGGTGCTGGGAATTATAACATATATAAGAGAAAAAATTGCGTCTAGATCAGAACTCGCCCCGGTAGCTCAGATGGTAGAGCATTGGCCTAGAAAGCCAAAGGTCCTGGATTCGAGTCTCGGTCTGGGCGAAAATTTTTCTCATCAAATATAAACCTCTTAATGTTACTTCCTATTGTAATTTTAAAGTAAATTAAAGTATACAACTAAACTAATTCTCTAACTGTTTGGAATCCCATCATGTATTCTTAACGTAGAAGCCATTCAATGTGTATTTGTGAATGATGATTCATTGCTTTGGATTTGGGTTCAAGAGAGTATGGTAAAAGGAGAATTTATGCTTGGAGGAAGGAATCCTGAATTAGCTGAATGATCTAGAGCATCGACGTGTAAAGCTGAAGGTTCAGTGTTTGATTCCAAGTTCTGGCATAAATTGTTCTCCTTACCATTGATAAGTAAATTTGCTCAGTTATGTAACTCCCAGTATGGAGCACTGTTATCTCCATGTACAGATATATGAACCAGTTTAGATAGACTGCAAGTCAATGACCAATTACATTTCAATGAATTTTGTTTTACAACCAATTACAGTCCTTTTTTCACCTCAGTTTTATCAATTTAATTTTATCACTTTAAAATCAAGCTCCTCCTTTTTAACATTCTGAATAGGTCAGAGCATTATTTTGTAGTGACTGACTCTCTAAGAAATATGTTGAATAGAACAATTTATATATTGAGATGTAAGAATTCTACAATCCAAGTGGCTACCAGTTTGTATATATAGTGCACGAATGTAACCAAAAAGTGCTTGCGGGAGATAATATAAAAACATTTGTAACAATTGATTATATCACAAAAAAAAGAAACCACTGTTTGCACTTTCTTAAACGTATTATTTTCCAGGTAATAACATTCCAGAAAAATATAATTGACATACTTGCATCATAGGACATCAGAAATTAATTAATATACAGTTTGATGTGTTTCATTTTTTCTCTACTAGGGTACATTCTTACAATGTTGTGATCCTTTGGCAATAAATAATATGATCTGGTTGTAGTGATGAACAAGTGAAACATAACGTTTCTCATTTGTTTTCAAACATCGCCATTTACATTAAATATATAAATATTTTAAAATAACTATAGTTAAATAATGATTTGTGAGTAAACAGCTTCATTTTATTCGTTAAATAGTCCTAACAAATGCCACTCTTGATTTCCAAATTCACTAGATAAATTCGAAATCACTCATGGCATTACTTATGATAATGTACAAGTAGATTGAATGTCTCAATTTACTCATTTCACTGTTTATTCTTTCTTATGTTTCTACTTTGTTCTTTGAAGTTTTTAGAATTGTTGCTTTTGCTTAGGGTTCAAATTTGCTAAATATGAGTGAATGAATTTAACCCCAATTTGGATGGATGCGTGAATGAATTATACCCGAAATTGGAGACCTGTGCGTTCTGAATATTGTTTCATGATTAATAAGTATTTAGTTGGAGTTGAACTATTATAGGAAATATCATACAAGGTTTATTCATAGTTAAATATGAGAAATAACATGAAGTTCTTAATTCATGAATGAATGAGTCATTTTTTATATCTTACCTCATACGGGAACTGCAGTATTCAAGAAGAAGAGGAAGGATGTTTCCTCTTGAAAACTGCAGTTCCTGTAAAATTCATCGGAGAACATGTTGTTTAAACAACTCACCTCATAGGATTCATGCTTCCATGATATCGCGATTTCAAACATAGTCATGTTCATCATCAGCCATAACTCCGACTGACCACAGTTCCTGTGTTTAAGAAAACATAAACTATGAGGTAAGATATAAAAAATGACTCATTCATTCATGAATACAAGGTTCAATTTAAAATTTAAAATAAAATTCTTCAACCTCACTTCATATTCTGTCTTCTAATTAAACTGGTTCCGTAACCTTACTGGTTACATCTTCAGAAAATACACATCCAGGAGCACTGATTCTTACTCTGTCAGATGGTAGACCAATGAACCTTCCAATCAAATCAACTTCCCGAAAATTTCAAAATTCATTAATTTTTCTTTCTTAGTTTTTTGAATGTAGATATTTTCTATTTGCTTTATTAAACTAGCTTTTCTTTCAATTTGTGGTTTTTGTGACCAAACATGAGTGACTATGGCTGATTTTTCCAATTCCCCATTTTTGACATCCCTAGGGTGTTCCTTTACTTTGGTTTTCTTTTTTGTTTTCCCTATGTAAATTTTATCAAAATCTCCGCATTTAATCTGACTATTTAACTCATGCCCCAAATGGGAGTCAATGACCAATCACATTACAATGATTTTTTATTTACAACCAATCACAGTCGTGTTTTACCTTGCTCTTTATCAGCTCCTGCTTTTGTGATAAAGAAAGCTCCTCCTTTTTAATGTTCTGAACAGGTCTAAGTATTATTTTTCTCCAACAAATACATTGAATATAGCAAATAATGAAAAGATTCCTTGATTTTATTGAGTTGTTTACTAAAAAAATAAATGAATAACTCGTAATGTTGATTATGATATATACACTGCTCAAAACAATTAGAGGAACACTATGAAATATGCAAATATTTTTTCATTGGATAAAGGTACAAACATCAAATTAATAAAGTACATTATTTGTGGTTATTTATTTATTTATTTATTGCTCATATCAGTAAAAACAATGAATAACGCTGACAATTAACTTTTCAAATAATTCCGCTATGTAAGCAATTCAAACTTGTGCTTATTTTTCAAAGTTAAACACTCGTTATATAGAGTTAGTATCGTGTATGGCCTCCACGACATTCGATGACAGTTTGGCACCTTCGTGGCATGCTCCCAATAAGATTCTGGATTTCCTCTTGCGGGATATTCTCCCATTCCTCCTTCAGAGCATCTCCAAGTTGCTGCAGAGTTTGTGGAGCTTGATGTCGGTTCCTGACCTTCCTGTCTAGAAGATCCCACAAGTGTTCAATAGGGTTGAGGTCTGGGCTGACCGCTGGCCACTCCATTACCTCAATTTCATTCCTCCTCAGGAAATCCCTGGTGACAGCCGCAGAATGTGCCCTGGCATTATCCTGCATAAACAGAAATCCAGGGCCTACTCCAATGGCAGCAGGTACTACATGCTCTTCCAGAACGTGCTCGATATACCGGACAGCATTCAGTCGCTGGGGAACAAGTACAAGGTCCGTACGATTGTTGTACATAACTCCGGCCCACACCATTATGGAACCTCCTCCGAATCTATCAATTTCCTGTACAGCCTCTGCAGAAAATCTTTCTCCTGGCCGTCCCCACACCCTCAATCGACCATCACAACGTGTAAGACGATACCTGGATTCGTCCGAGAAGAGCACAGACTCCCACTGGTTCAGGTTCCAATCACCATGGTTTTCAGCATACGTACGTCTTGCTGCCTTATGCCCATTTGTTAAGCGTGGTTTTTTAACGGGCCTTTTTGGACGAATATTCTCTTTCCTTAATCTGTTCCTTATGGTTTGGTCTGAAACCCGGATTCCGGAAGCCATATGAAGGTCATTCTGCAGGTCTTTTGCAGTTTTTGTACGCTGTCGAAGAGCAGAAAGAACAACGTATCTGTCATCCTGGGGGCTTGTTTTAAATTTACGGCCCTGGCCACGTCTTGTACAATACTGACCTGTCTCTCTGTGCCTGTTGCGTAACCTGGACACCACGGAAGGAGAAACCCCAAGCTCTCTAGCCACTTGTCGCAGAGATTGACCTTGTCGTAAAAGATGTAGAGCATGATACACTTCAAACTCATTTAAATGCCTCATTTTGTCAGAGACTTCAATAAACAAGGCAATAATCAACATTCGTCACTATAGCAACATCAGGAAGCTTACCAATTAGAAGTGGCCAGTGCCTTCCAAAATAAAAAAAAATCTCTATATTTGTTATTTGAGGTAATTTCTCTGTATTAGGCCATGGATCTTTAAAATTTGTATCCAATGATAAAATTAATAATTCAATTTACATATTGTCCAACTTTCAGCATCACAGCTTTAAAAAACAATTACTTATTCAATTTATTACAAGTGTTCCTCTAATTGTTTTGAGCAGTGTAGTTTGATGTGTTTCATTGTTTCTCCACTTGGATGCACTCTTACAATATTGCAATCTTATTTGGCAATAAATAATATGATCAAGGTGCAGTGAATGAACATAAACCTCACATTTCTGATTTGTTTTCAAACATCGCCGTTTACATTAAATATGTAAATATTTTAAAATAACTATAGTTAAACAATGATTTGTGAGTAAACAGCTTAATTTTATTCAGTAAATAGTCCTAACAAATTCCACTCTTGATTTCCAAATTTTCTAGATAAATTCACTCCTCACTTCGCGAGCCGTGAATTTATCGATAATTTGGAAATCACTCGTGGCATTACTTATGATAAATTTCTTTTTTTTTTTCCCTCAATTTTGTCATTTTTGTTGGTTTTATTTTCCTACTGAGGCTATATTGATTTCTCGGTGGCAATATTGTTTTGAACTTTTAACATTTTTTTTTTTAATTTGTGGTGCTTCAATCAAGATGTAACCTCTAAGGTTACGAAACCGATTTAATTAGAAGACAGGATATGAGGTGAGGTGAAAATAATTTTATTTTAAATTTTAAATTTAATTGGAATTGTGCAATACGTCTGTGATTAACCCCTAAGTGTGGTTTGATGTATATATATATGCGACCAGTTTCCTCCTTTCTGTGCAGTCATTTAATTGTCCACACAGTATCCCTGTACTGTGGTATTTTTAAACTCTTCTCCACTTATCTGATGCGATTATATTTCCTTTGGATTAATCTTTTTAAGATTATGAATTTGTGCACTTATTTTAGATACAATTCTAATTTATTAATTAAAATCAAATAAATCGTGAATTCTTCTTACCTCATACATCTATGTTTTTTAAACACAGAAGTGCAGTATTGGGAAACATCATTCTCATCGTTGTGAAAACAGCTGAGGATGGGAATGATGTTTCACAATACTGCAGTTCTGTGTTAAAAACATAGATGTATGAGGTAAGAAGAATTCATGATTCATTTGATTTTAAACAATTTTAATAGATTAAATAAATAAACAATTCATTGTTTAATTGTTATGCATGCACAATGCAGAATATATTAGAATTTCAATTGTTCCAAATGTCTGCTTCTATACAATTTTTAAAGCATCGAAAAGGAAAAACCTTTGAAAAGCAGAGAGAAACAAATTATTTTGAATGTTTTCAAACAGTTGAGTGCAAAAATCCTACATTAGCCATTGAGGATGTGGTGAAAATAACAGCAGAATTTACTGGTAATAAGCATAGAGCATAAATTTTGCTCATAATGAAATTGTAAATAAAAGATATCTATCGACATAATAGAAAAAAGTAAATGTCTGATTAGGTAGACCCATTATTTTGCCATAAATAAATAAGAAATGGAAATTTCTAATTATTGGTACCATCTTACCTTGTATTTAGTCTTATTTCCTGTAAAATATGATATTGCCTAAAAACAATGTTTCTATCACTGACAGTTCCGTACACAATTCAGTCATATGTCAGCTAAAAATAGCACCATGGTTCCCCAATAGACTGTTGTTTGTTTACAGTACAACTGGAACTGAGCTCAGAATTAGTATAGAAGGTCATAGTCGTCAACCCATGTGGGTCGATATAGACCACTTTGGGAATGACTCTTGCAGGTTATTCTAATTCTCAGATCAGTGGGTTTGAATTCAACTGTAATCTGTGCAAAAAAAATATTGTTTATGTTATGTAGTTTGATACATCTACTAACTGTAGCAGCGAGTAGAGGACATTGTTTGTAATTCTGTGATCTGCTCCTGTCATTAATTTTAATATTTGAGCCTTTCAGTATTAGAATGGGGCATGTCCACTTTTGGTTTATTTGCAACTGAGCACATGTACTGCAAGCTCAAGAATATATTTATGTTTATAATTGTATTTTTTTTTTCATTTAGATTAAAAATTTTTAGCTCTTGTCTAATTGTTTCACTAGGAATATGATCTCTTAGAGTATATCCTGCAACGTATCTAAGGAACTTCATCTCTGACGTTTCTAGTAATCTTCTGTCTGATCTATTCATGGCCCAATTCTCTAATCCATATGTCACAATGGGAATTGCCATTACCTTATAAAACTGGAAAAATACAAAGCTATAAACAAAAATGGCATAAACCTATTTTAAGAATGGACTATTCTCGTCTAACTAAACAAGCACTGTTGTTCATAGTTAAATATGGGAAATAACATTATGAGGTTCTTAATTCGTAAATTAACAGATAACAAAAAAGATTAAAAGAATACACTACTCTGCAATCTGATTCAAAGAAAGGAAAACAATTTAAGAAAATTACTTATCATCCTGAAATACAAAACAAATTTCAAAAAAATTTCAAGAAATTCAATATTACATTGGCACCAATAAATAAATTTAGCCTTGGTAATCTATTTATTGATTTTATTAAACACAATGTGTACATTTAGAATTTTCACCAGTCTTTTGTAATTTTGGTTAGAGGCTGAGTTCTGCTTTGGCATTTCATTAGGTGGTACCTGGAGCATGGCTCGTCGCAAAGCTTACATCTGCAGTCCTCCTTCGGGTCGTGGTATGACGGATTCTGACATATTTTCCAGTGGAAACCATGCGCGGCGAAGCGTGTGTATAGGTGGCGAAGTTGGAAGTTCGGTCCTTTCCACACATCGGTTTTCATTGTTTCTGTGTCCATTATTTCCATCGGTATTGCATTGGCTTTGTTTTGTCTCTCTTTGATGGCGTCTTTATATGCCTGGGTTTCTGGTAGATTGAAGCGAAGCTTGATGTCCTCAATGAAGTAGGATTCATGTGCTATTCTGTAGGCGTAGCTGTTTCTTGTGTACTTTGAGAGTGACAAGGCCCTCTTGAGATATCTGGCTTTGACATTCTCCAATTTCTTGAGGTTTTTCGCTGTTAGGTGAATCCAAATTATCTGAATACCGTATGTGGCCGCTGGTGCTACCTTGAGTTGGAACAGTGCCATCGCCGTTGGCAGGGACAGTCTCTCAAGCTTGGGGATGTCGAACATCGAATTTATTGCCGCTGTGGTCCTGTCTTGTATATGCATGGTGAACGTGGTTCCAGTAGTCTGCAGCGTCACTCCCAGGTACTTAAAGTTGGGGACTATTTCTAGGGCTGAGTCGCCGCACATAAAGTGGTCATTTTTTGATAATCTGCCTCCTCTTCTGAACTTCATTGCTTTTGTTTTGGAGCTATTTATTTCCATTGAATTTTCTGACGCCCATTTTCTGATATTCTTCATGGCCTCCTGCAGATCTTCAGGACTCTTGGAAAGGATGGCCATGTCATCGGCATACATTAATAGCTTTGTATTTCTTGCGTTTATAGCTTGTCCAATATCGGCCGTCATAATGTTAAAGAGGACTGGGCTCAGTGGGTCTCCTTGTAGGACTCCTCGTGTTTGAGCAATTTCTTTTGACATTGATATGCCATCGTAGATTGCTACATAGTTGGTAATCTATTAATAACTAATAAGAAATTGAACACCCCAGATAGCAAAAAATCTGGAATTTATCAAATTAATTGTAAGGTCTGCAATAAAGTATACATAGGAAAAACAAAAAGGAATTTGGATACTCGCTTAAGAAACACTTTAGAAATATTAAAAATGGTGAAATTGAAAAATCAGCTATTGCAGCACATAGTTTATTGGAGAATCATAAAATTGAAAAAGAAGCCCAACTTTTAAAACATTTGGAAAAACCTTTAGAATTGACAATTTGGGAGAAGATATATATTCAGAAGAACAAATTTAGATCCATGAATTTTGAGATTCCTGATGAACGTGACCTCATCTTAAAGTTCATCAAATCAACACCAGATGGCAACGTTATTGATGGAGATTCAAACGATTCCAATGAAAATCCGGTATCATAATGTCGGTTGAAAATGAGAGAGATCCTTCTCTTGAAAACTAGTTCCTATGTTTAAAGAAACATAAAATATGAGGTAAGGTGTAAAAAATTGACTCATTAATTTACAAAGCACTGTTGTACCAACCTCAAGGCTATAGAGATGTGGGACGTCCTAGAAGACGATGGGAAGATGAATTCTGAGAGCAGAACAGGTCAAGGGTCTACCATGAAGATGATGAATTGTATTTTTATAGTGTTACCAAGTGTCTATTAAAATAAATAAAATACTTGTACTGTTTTATAATATATTATTTAAACTATTATGTAGAAGAAAATACAATTTTCATAAAATATGACATAATGGACCCATTCAATACTCGAGGGATCAATATTCCTGAAAGATCCAAGGTGACGGACAAGTGTATGTAGATTACTAACAGATAAAAATTTTATTTTCACCAAAGGTTTCAAGGACATACGAGTGGTCCGATATTCTCTGCTGGCAACTTTTCACTCCTTGTAACAATATTCCTCACATGATAAAAGTCACCTCTGAAAAGTCCAAGGTAACAGATGTGTGTGTTTATATTTAGAGACAAAATTACATTATAGTAATTTCATTCTCGCCAGAGGTTTCAAGGACATGCGAGTGGTTCTGATATTCTGCGCTGGCAACTTCTCACTCCTTGCATGATAAGCTGGTCCTCTTGCAGAGTTGCTTTTATATACAAGTATGTCTGCGCAGCATCACGGAGTTGAGAGTGGGGGTTCGTGTAAATAGTGGGAGATACAGTGATTTGACCTTGAAATCACTATAATTGAAGGGCTTAGGGCAGTAACATGATAAGCCACATTCTGTTAAGAAATATCATTTATTACAATTATAGCAAATAAATGTATTGAAATATCCATGAAATCATTTGTAAGTGTGCCAGTGATTAGTTAAAACATATAGACACACAATGTATTAACAACAATACTGATTAATTAGTATTTATAATTTTTTGAAACATTAAAATCCTTATATCTCAGAAAGAACAATATGTGGCTTATCATGTTACTACCTTAAGCCCCTGAATTCTATATTTGTATGGGGCATGCCATGCTCTAGCAGGTTAAGTCATTATGCTACAAGATGGAAGGTCGAACATTTGAGTCCTGGTGGGGTTAGGATTTTTAAACTGATTCAAACCTTCTGGCGACACCGTGGCCCTGGAGTCGACTCAGCCCCTAACTGAAATGAATACCAGATTCTCGTTCTGGGGTAAAGTCTAACGCAGGGCTGGCAACCCTGCCGGTATCAAGTGGCGATTGTCTAGAAAAGTAGGAGCCTTAACATCATTCTACCCCAAAGATCTCCTAAGGCCTGTAGTGGGATCATTTTACCTGTATATTTGTATAAGAGATTGTGTTGTTCCGTGGTTCGCGAAATAAACTCCGGATGGCGGTAAGAAAGAAAAAAAAATCCCTGAATTTCCCGCCTGTTATTTTTTTAAATTCCCATTGGCATTTTTCTGGAATTGGTAGAATTGTAAACTACTTCTTAGTTTGTGGCGATGTTATGTTGGTTGATAAATGGTAAGTGCCAAGAGAGTCCTTAACCTAAATTCCCAGACCATGGGCAACCACAGGAATAACCCCTTTAATGAAAAATTCGTGTGGTCTGAACTGGAATCGATTCCGGAACCTCATAACCTGTAGCCATAAGACAATGAAATTTGCTTCCCCTCCTAATATGACTCCATTTTTCCCCCCTCTCTATGACAGTGTGTGATCTATCAGTCATTTGTTCTACACCGCCATATTTGATATTTTCGAGTGCAAGAGAAGAGCAGATAATGGTCGGTTTATTACAATATTTTAAAAGTAAAATATTACAAATAGTTTAATTAATAGTGTAATTACAGTGCAAATTAAAGTAGAAGATTAATTTTCAATGTGAAACTTACGATGGCATTCCATTTGCGCTTATGGACATACAGTATATCAAATATGTAGTCTGTAATTTTTAATACTAGAGAGTTAACGTAAATAATACAAGACAGAAAGCAGATGTACGGGATACACGTGGAGTGTATCACGACAATTCAACCGCCTGCACAAGCTTATATTGCAGAACCAAGGTAAGAGCCCGTGTATAAACCTGACGGATTTGAAGTGACTGCATTTACTTAGGCTTGTGGATTCTATATATATTTGTGTGTTTTTAGTAATATGTATGAGTTCTCACATTTTAATGTAAACATCTGAACTATAACACAAAAATTACATGACAAATAAATAAACGACATAACTCCTATACCGTATTTTTGTCAAATATTGTACAGTACGCTCTTCAGACACAGTAGTAACATTCTTGTTCATACAGCGAGATTTTGTGATATAAAGTAAATGTTCTATCTTCTGAAATGTGATTTATTTTTTATCATCATATCAGAGTAACACACCTATAGTTAATAAAATAAATTATCTTTTACAGCCATTTCTATTACAAATATAATTAAAACTAAAACCAACGAAATTAAATATTCACTTGTTTGCAACATTTCTGTTCATACACTTAAAATACAAAACCAAAACACAGAACAATATCTTCATTTAATACTTAATAGTGTACCCCGGCTCAACTACACTTTTACTAGCGCTTGATTTTGCAGTTATATTATTGTAAACTATAACTCTTCTTTTGTATTTACTAACATCATTTAATATTTTAAACTTTTTCAAACAATTTTTATAACATCATTAGACAGTACCCCTTAGCTTTAATCACTGCTTCACATCGTTGCAATGAATTTATCAATATTTTATTGTTTCAGGTGTCATTTTACCTCATTCTTCTTTAATTAAACATTTTATCTCCTCTTTTGAATCCCCTTTCCTTTTACGGACATTTTTCTTCAACTCGGCTCAAAAAATTCTCTATTGGATTTAGATCAGCTGCTTCAGAACATTCCAGATCAACCAAAGCGAGTTAATTTCTGCAGTATGTTTACTGTCATTGTCTTGTTGGAATATGTAATTCTGTCCTGTCCATTTTTACAGTATGGCATTTTGTTTTACATTTTCCTTCTTTATTCTGTTGTAATGACACTTATCCATTATTCCGTCAATGAAGTGCAGGTTTCCAACCCCGCTGGAAGACATACAGACCCAGATCATAACTGGACCTCATCCATGTTTCACAGTCGAAAGAGTATTCACCTTATCATCAGCAGTGTTGGGTTTCCTCCAAACCCTTATTATGCCATCTGATCCGAAGATATATAGTTTGCTTCATCGGACCAAATTACACGATCCCAAAATTCCTGTGATTTGTTTACATGCTCTTTTGTAAAGAGTAATCTTGTAGCACAATTTTTTTCTCTTACGTATGGCCTTTTACGCGGTCTGAGGTCATGATAATTATGCGACCAACGCACACAACAAGCTGTTTGATTGCTCATTTGCTTTCTAGACACTTTCCACCATGCGCCTAAGTTCTGGGACATTGATCGGATGATGTGTTCTAACATGTCTGAGTATAAAACTTTCTTCTCTTTCGTTTATTATTTTTCGTCTACCGTTACGCTCAAAATTTTCTATGGTACCTTCATACTTCAACTTGTTAAGTATGTATTGTACAGTAGCATGTGATTTTCCCACTATATTGCCTATTTCTCTCAGTGATTTACGTCTTAGAGCAAAGTTGACAATAGTTCTCTTTAAGTCTGAACGTAACTGCATTATCTTCTCCATTTTGTACACAAATGAAGAAAGTACGTGAATGCTATGAAACAACCCTCTCTACTCGTTCACTTGGGTAGGTAGCGCAACATATGTTTATATAAACAGAAAGTATAGAGACAACATTATTTGAGCGTATGAACAAGACTGTTGCATTCCAGTTCCATACTTCGTGCTATGCTAAAGTAATGATGGGTTTTTCCTAATTAATATAAACGTGCTACAATATAATATTAATTGCCATACGTTTCCGTAACACAGCTAATACTATTACGCGGCCTAGTATCAATTTTAATACTGAAATAGGTCTAAAATTAACGACAATATAAGCTGTATGAACAAGACTGTATGTAGGTAGGTCTACTGTTTCTTTAATTTGAAGCAACTATTGGAAATATCGATCGCCATGATCACAACAAACTGTATAGCCTAGTTTGTATGGCAGTTTACGGTTTTTATATTTTCGGATAATTTCCTTTTTAAAAACACAGTAACATCTACGAAAGGAGGACCAATGGCTTTACTTACCCTCCTAAGAAATAATGATTTTTACGCCCTTAAAACTTGCAATCCTCGGAACCAGAGACGAAAATATAATATTAATGGCTTTATTTTACCTAGCAGAGTTAGGCCTTGTCTACCAGGTTAAAAAAATAGTCTTACATCTAAATATAATAAATATAAATGATTACATATTGTATCTATAATACAGTTATTATTCACAATTATTTTAATTTACTCAAGTTAACGAATAAAATATTTTTTATTTATAAAAATATCATACAAATAACCATGACTTGAGGAAAGTAGATTATACAGGGGATGATTGGAAAACTAGCTCAGGATAGGGTTGTGTGGAGAGCTAATGTCCGCGCGACCATGAACCTACGGGTTTGATAATGCAGTGAGTTAGTTTTAGTTATCTATACAAATGCAGGGGACTTGACAGAAGTCATTGCCCTTTTGAATAAAATATAAAATGTACAAGATAGAAAAATGGAAATAAAACTAAAATTAATTCTGGAGAAAAATCAATTATTTAACAAAAAGTAATTGTATAAGCGTGACCTAAACGTGTCAACCCCTGAAATCTTGAGGGAGGGAATTTCAGGAGCAGGCAAAGACTACTGTGAAATAATTAGAATAGTAAGAAGTGCTGTGGAGATGGATTGTTGGCAGACTGTTTTATTGTGACCTAGTATTAATATTGTGGTAAGAAGATAACGTCAGGTAACTAGGAATATAAGAATTTAGAATCTTGAAAAAGAGTGAAAGAGAGTGCAATTTACGTCTGTCGCTAAGACGGAACCAAAAAAATATTATTGAAGTGTTCGGAAATATTATAATAACAGCGGATGTTGTAAATGAAACGAACGCAAGCATTATGAGTACGCTGCAGTTTCTGTGACAAGTCAAAGTTTAGGTCATTATATAATTATAACGTCACAATAATCGAAGTGTGGCAACGCAAGATTCTGCACAGGTTTTTTTAATGAAAAAGAGATAAATGTCTTTAAACGCTAAGATAATGTATGGTGGAGATATACAGTATTTCCCTCGCCTTTACCTAGTGGTTTAAGGTAGAGTGCATTTGTGTATAGCTAGCGGACTTGTACTGATTCAAGTGCCCGGGTTGAAGAAACTTCCTCATGGAATGTCGGTCAGATTGAGACCGGTGCCCGCCCAACATCATGAGGAATTTGGGTAGATACAATAAGTAGCGGCTTCAAATTAAGAAAACCAGCTATAATGACTGGGAGACGCGACATGCTGACCACATGTCACCCCTATACTGGCTGAGAATGATCTTCCACCCCTATGATTAACACATGTGGATGTGAGACCAGCAAGCGGCTGGTAGACTAAAGTCTGATAAGCCCATCGCGTCATGGAGTTTAATTTATATAGATCTATCTTTACTCAAGATGCTCTAAATAAAAATTGTAATTTAAACAAATGCAGCAACTAAGTAAGTTGACTTCAGTTGTTTCTTTTTATTATCAAAAGTTAGTAAATAATTGTTCGTATTTGTTTGTTTCTACGTTTTATTCTTTTTTTTTTCGTTTATACTGGTTTTCCTTATTGTTTTACCTGTTTGTTAACTTTCTTTAATTCTCACACAGACACAAGGACAGCGCACACACACCCAGTCCCAAGGTGGAGATTTAAAATCTCCTACCCCGCCAGGAATCGAACCCGGGTCGCCGGAGTGGAAAGTAGGGACTCTACCGACTACGCCACAGCGACGGACAGTCTTGATTATAACCGTTCTTTCATCGTATAGTCTCCTTTTGTTTTTTTAATTAATTTTGCCATTGTAGTGCAAATGACTAATTATGTTACAACGAATCATAGGTTACAAAATATATCGGTTATCTTCCATTACATAAAATTTATTGCTAAGTGCCAAGTTTGGTTCCGATAAAACACAATATATATATATATATATATATATATCCATCCATAGTAATTCTGCCCGAGGACAGGTCTTTCACTGCAATAATAGCATTTTCATGCTCTGCTTTGCAGCTTTACTGGAATTGTAGGTGTGGTAGCTTCCTGTTGCTTTCCACACCGACGAAGGAGGATGATGATGGCCATATGATATACACATATATAAGTTATATATATATCATAATTACAGTCATTTGCACTACAATGACAAAATTAATTAAAAGAACAAAATGTATGTGTGTGTGTATATATATATATATATATATATATATATGTGTGTGTGTGTGTGTGTGTGTGTGTGTGTGTGTGTGTGTGTGTGTGTGTGTGTGTATGTGTGTGTTCCACCAATGTGGTCTCGAAGTAGATTCCTGTGCAAGCATAAGCAGCATATGGCAGGTATTCTTTTACGGATAACTCACAATAACGAATTTTGTCTTTTAGCTCATTTATGCCAAGAAGATCGAGATAAATAGATTCCCGGGCAACACCGGGTAATCAGCACAGGGAATTTTAAAATAATTACGATATACATTTATAATTATTTTTCATTTTACTTATTCAACTAATCATAAAAAGAACATTAATTTTTATCTTTCAGCTCATTTATGCTAAGAAGATCGGGATGAGTAGATTCCCGGGCAACGCCGGGTAATCAGCACGGGGTATCTAAAAAATACAAATTTATAATTATTTTTCCTTTTACTTATTGAGTTAAACATAAAAGCACATTAATTTTCATTTATTTAGGCGTAGCAGCGCACGCCGGGTTATAGCTAGTAATAAAAACTAATTATACATGGCAAAAATCGCTGTGAAACAATCTGCTCGGTCTATCCATTGATCTCTTAAATTCCTGCTCTCCATTGCTTCCCAGATAGCCTACCCTTCATCCTTCAACCACTCTCATTACGTGTCAATACCATATGAGTTGTCTTGTTGAGATATCTTCGATAATATTATTTTTAATTCCCATTGTTTGTCTTATTGTATTATTTGATATTCTTTGTCTTTGGGATATTCTTGCTGACCGACCGATGAAATTCATTTCCATAGCTAAAAGCTTATTTTTGAAAACATTCATAAGTTGCCAAGTTTATGAACCATATATAACTGTGCGTCTGACAATTGATTATAAATTTGATTTTTTTGTTTATTTTTTATTTGTTTTCCCATAATATAGAATTAAGAGTTGATGTAACAATTTTGCCTTTCTTTGCACGTCCTCAAATTGCTGCATCCGTTCTTTCATCATTTGTAACTGTTATCCCCAGATATATTTATATTTATTACAGTGTTTAATCACTCCTTTATTTTCAATAATTTGAAAACAACTTCAATAGATTAATTCCTTCAGAATTCGCTAAACAACTTATAAAATATTAATGTTTTGTCCAGAATGTATTCAATGTAATCGATTGAAACTTAGTAGACATTTTTGAAAGCTTTACGATTAATTTACCATATAGATTTACTTTATTCGGGGTTTCAATACACAAATGCAAGTTCCCCCCCCCCTAGAATCATGCAATTTTTAAATTTGTAAAATTATTTTATACATATTTCTAATAAATACTTCTTGGAGAAATCCCCATCATCCAGTCTCGTGTCTCTGTTCCGGAGATCGAGTTTTGGACAAAATCCTCAATCTATCTAAGTCATTCCATTTATCTTCTTCCATAATTTCCTCCTCTTTTCACGACATACTTCTTAACTTGTTCTTCCCATTTATATCTCGGTCAATCTTTTAGTCCCTTCTTCTAATCTAAATTCCAATGCTTGTCTTGGCAAAAAAAAAAGTAAGTAAATTTATCCGACTAGGCGTTCAAATGCTCTTGGGGTAGTAGGAGGGTCGTCACTATATGTCAGCCGGGGTAATTGCCGCCTTCATCCCCAGAAAAATACATCTGGTACTCATTTCCTTTAAAGTCTGAGTCGATCGCAGAGCGTAGTGCCACCAGAAGGAATAGGCCAGTTTAAAAATGCTGACCCCCATCAGAACTCATATTCGCGAGTAGTGTATTAACTCAACGAGCTCCACTTGTCATGTATTCTTCCAGTATTAATTCTTTCGACGGGCCATGCCATCTTATTCTACTGTCCTCCATTCCATCTTCTATTTTATCCAACTTCAAGAAGATTGTCATAATTTTACATGTTATTAAATAAGATTTAAGAGAATGAGTGTTGTCAGGAGAGTCAGGTTTTCAATCCCGTAATATTTGGGCCAACACAAAATAATTAGTATGTCTATGCCACTGCATTTAACCTCTTGCGATTCACAATAACAAAAATGAACAAGATATATGTCAATTTTTTGAGCTTAATAGGTTTCTAAGAACCAAATAAAAGAAATATTTTTGGGGGGTTCAAAACATTTTTGGGGGTTTTGATGAGGTCCTTAATTCGGATTCTGTCAATTATAATTTTATTTTCATGTTTAATGAATTCATAGGGGTTAAAATAAATAAAATCAAGAAACAATATATTTTAAGGGGATTTATTTATGGTTTCTTTATTTTACCTGATGGAGTTAAGACCGTAAGGTCTTCTTCCACTTCACCAGGGTTAAATTATACAGATATTAACAATTATGAATAGACACCGGTTGTTAGGGAAATGCCTACAGTTATTTATTATAGATATTGTAAAAGCGATTTCATATTAGTTCATACCGACAACCCTAGAGTTATTTTCCATGAAGTTAATTTTGCCTATAAATGCCTATTTCAGCTTACAATGCCTATTTGCCATTTTTTCTCGAAATTAACATAGTATTTCAATGCGATTAATTGAAATGGACAAACTTCATGACACATATCATTGCATAGAAATCTTTAAGTGACTGGCAATGTTATTTTTGATGTTTGTAACACTGAAATCGTAGTTCTCGTTCACAATAGGTGCTTCAAAGACAAACTGGTGCGACAAATGTATGTGGCTTATTAATTGTTTTATTTGTTTTTACCTTTAGAACAATTGTTTTACAATGCCTAAAGAACAGACAACAGTAAAAGACAAACTGACCAATTTCGTGTCCCGCGCCGTAGCCGAGCCGAGTGGTTAAGGCTGGAAGCCTTGGCGCAGAGCTACGGGACTTGCGTTGGTTCGAGTCTCCATGGGGGAAGAAATTTTCTCATGGTATTTCGGCCAGTATGGGACCGGTGCCCACCCAGCATCGTGATGCATTTGGGTAGCTACAATAAGTAGCGGCTCCAGATTGAGAAAACCAGCTATAACGGCTGGGGGACTCTACATGCTGACCACATGTCACCCCTACACTGGCTGTTGATCATCTACCTCTGTGATTGACACATGTGGATGTGAGGCCAGCAGCCGGCTGGTAGGCTAAGGACCTTGAAGGCCTGTCGCGCCAGGAGTTTTTTAGACCAATTTTGTGCTGAAATATTCTCAAGTGACGGTTCAACTTTGTTTTGCAAAGTGTGTAAAATTTCAGTGAATTGCTCGAAGATGTGCCATGTTTCGCAGCACGAACACACTGCAAAACATAAAATATACCTTTTTTGTAAAAAGGCAAAACAAGTTCCAAAATCATCTATGATATATTCGTATGCTATTGTTAGCATATGTTTATATTCTTTACGTAAGGCTGTAAAAATTTATGTTGTAGTCTATTTTTATAACAGCCTATTTTGATTTTTAGTGCCTATATTAATGATTTTAGTGCCTTTTTGCCTGCCTATTTTAAATTTTTTAAGTGCCTAATATCTATCTATCTTCGGGTTTTTACAGCTGCTGCCGTCTTCCCGTGCCAAACCTCCAAAGCCTACGGTCTTGGGCATCTTCGATGCTTAGCCCTCTAGCTTGCATAACTGTCTTCATGTTTTCCTTCCATGTTAACCTTGGTCTTCCTCTTTTCTTCTTTCTGTTAGGATGCCATTCATATAGTTGCTTCGGCCATCGCTCATCTTCCATTCTTAAAACATGCCCTAACCACTTTAATTCCTTTTCCTCAATTCTTTCAATTATGCTTTCTTCTGCTTCCATTTTGTTTCTAATTTCCTTATTTGTGACACGTTCTAATTTAGACTTTCTGGCACTTCTTCGTAAATAAGTGCCTAACATCCGGAGTCTAATTATGAATTATCTACAATTTGATTAATAATATACCTACATAATTGGCATTCGCTACACAATATACAGTTGACAACGAAAGAACAAAAAAATATTAAAATAATAATACCATTATTTATTTACTAAATAAAACCATAAAAGTTTTATTGATTTTCATAAATATTTATTTTAATCAATATTCAAGCCAGCTCTTTCGGTACACTGTATCTTCATCAGACGAATGTCAAAATAAATATTTATGAAAATCAGTAAAACTTTAATTTTTATTTAGTAAATAAAGAATACGATTTTCATCAAGTAAACGCAAGATATTATATAATAATACATTTAAGGGGGTTTCACGCAAGCAATCATATATATGGTAACATCGGCCTCAACAGAGTTTTGTCCTTTAATATACTTATATTGATACTGTCATACATAAAGTATACAGCTGGGGGGAAAAAAAAGTTTTTAAGTTTTGAAGGTATCGAATATGACACCACCGATAACAGAGGGTTGGTGTTATTCTCGAAGCGAGAAAAAAAGAAAACACCAAAATGTATCATGTATGATACCTAAGGACGTAGGAGATTGATGATTTTAAAATGAACATAAATATGTAAAATAAAAAAAATAAAAAAAAGCTTTATAGAGGGGTAAATAAATTAGTGTTATATTCGTCAAAGGCGGGGAATGTAGAAGACTACATCACATTGAAATACATGCTCTTTATGGGAAACCGTTAAAATAGGAACAGTTAAGTCTCGCAGATTGTGATCGGCAGGACATGTGGCACGAATGGGGAATGAAAGAGGAATATGTAACCTCCTTGTAGGAAAACCAGAGAGGGAAAGCGCCTAATAGGTAGATCAAAAATGATGTGGGAGAATAACATTAACCATGATTTGAGGGAAGTAGATTATACAAGGGATAATAAGGATATATGCAGACGGGGTCGGTGGGGGGTCCATGAACCTACAGGTTCTAGAGTGTCAGTGAGTTAATTAATTATATAAGGTAATTTCATGTAATGAGGAAAAATGAGAACTTCCAAATGTCAAAAGAATGATCGATATCAGACATATTGAGGAACTACTGTCGCATTACGCCATCTGAGTATATCTAGTACAGTAGAAAGGCGCTAGAATCGACGCTTTTTCTCCTTCCTCAACGGCGTCGTTTGGTTCACCCTCGCGCTTGCGTGATATCACTGAAACATCAGCTGTTTGCATGGCCACCCCAGTCTCGCGGGGACCTTGCCACAGCAATGAAGGCGGGTCCAAATCCTCACCTGCAGGAAATATGCAACCACTCCCACCACTGTCTTTATTGGCCACCATTATCAAAGTGCTTGAAATCCTTACGTGTGCGAGACTTGTAAATAAATAATCGGTAAAGGAACGGTATCCCCACTTGGCTGGCGCTCTGCGCGAGTGTTTTGTTGTGTAACTACAGTAGTAGCAGTATTCCTCATGCAGCCGACCGGCATGGCACTTGGCATGGAGGCTTCCCGGTGTTCAATATAACATTTTTGTTTTGTAAGTGTTGATGTGTCAAACTATCGGAGATGGAGCTTTATGAAAGTGGTGATAGATCGATTTATCATGGGTGCCACCGACACGCTTCTCCTCGCTGCAACCCGAGAACTAAAGTCACTTACCTCTTCTTATTTACCGTGATTATCTTACTGTTAGGACATTTAGGCGTCTGTACAGGGCGTCCTGACGTCATATCATTTTCTTCAAGTTCCACGACTTCTAGATCTACTTCTTCACCTTCTGGTAATAATTTCTTGAGTAGACCTTTTTCTTGGTCTGTTATACGTGCGGATCGCCACTATAATGCTGATATAATTGATGATGATGATGGTGTGGGTGGTGGTGTTGGTGATAATTATGATAATGGTGGTTACACAGATGAAAATTCATCCCCTTCTTCATCCATAGGACGTTCTCCTGACACTGGTGGCCTCGATGATAGCAGTGGTGGCAGGGTTACCAGTACAAACTCCAGGCAAACTATGGATGATGGGAAAGGTGGCGACGGGTCGCAGGTGCAGACGGTCGAACATGGAGAAACCAAGAGATATTCTGTGGCGTCGGTGGAATTCAAACGTGTAGAGACTCCTTTCATCATAGGCGTCTGGATTTTCAGCGCCAGTCTCGCCAAAATAGGTAAGTGGCACTCAACTCAAGTGTCTTGTCTGGATTTCGTGTTATCATGTAAACATATGTTCTCAATGCTTGCTCCTCTCTATACTTCCTTGTAGATAAGCGATACGAACAAGGCTTAATACATGCAATTATAACCTCAAATAATAATAATGATGATTATAATAATACTAACAATAATAATAATAATAATTTTATTAGGATTTTTTTACAATACAGGAATTTTGTAAATTTTATTCCTCCACATATCCCTATTCTCTGCATCACTTTCTGTTAATGCTCTCGACACCATACTCCTCTGCACTCCTTGAACCCATTGTTATTTTGGTCTCCCCTTTCTTCTGTTGCCCACCGCTTCAAAATGTCATCTGACATCTTCACGTGGCCAAACCATTTTAGTCTTTTTTCTTCAATAACTTGTACAACATATTTTTGAACAAACATTATTTCTCTGATTTTAGTATAATAATTGTATATTGTATTGTAAGCCTATGTTTTCCCTTTACAGAGATTTAGGCGCTCTCCCCCTACAAGGAAGAATTTGAACCATACTAATTTAGTTACACTTGTTTTCGTATAGATGTCATTTTGAGTGGTACGTGGTCAGCGTTCCGCCTCATACTGACATCTAGGAAACCAAGGGGACGGGAAAATTCGGTAAATTTTGCTTAGAGGCCTTTTCATTCAGGCTTAAGGATTTTTACGAGCCTGAAAATCTTCAGACTCGAGACCCACGGCTTAAAGTCCCTCCCGAAGGACTTGCTCCTTGGATTTTCCGTCCTAAAAAATCCATCGACCCCGGCCGGGTTTGAACCCGCGACCCTCGGGACCAGAGGCAAGGAGCATAACCACTAGTCCACCGCGGCCGACAGTAAATAATAATACCGATAATAATAATAATAATAATAATAATAATAATAATAATAATAATAATAATATATTTAGTAACACTAAGAAATTAGGGCTGAAAGTAAATATCAACAAAACTAAATATTTGGTCACACATAGAAATGCATTATATAATGGAAATGGACAGTTCATGACAAAAGAGGGAAATTTTGAAGAAGTGACTGAATTCAAATACCTAGGGACAATAATTACAAAGAAGAATGAGTTGTACAAAGAAATTAAATATATCAATTCTGAAAATGCATTTAGGGACTCTTGTCGTCCGAACTTCTCTCAAAAATCGTTAAACTGAAAATATATAAAACTGTTACTCCCTCAGTTATATGCATACGAAATATGGACTACTACTTTAAGAGAGGAGCAAATATTAGGTATATTTGAGAATAATTTTTTAGGAAAATTTTTGACGGAAGAAAGATGAACACACAGGTGAATGGAAAATATTTAATAACAGTGAACTACATGATCCTTATGGGAAACCAGATATAATAAAAAAAATTAAGCCTTGTAGACTGCAATGGGATGACATGTGACACTAATGAGGAAAACCAGAAAGAAAACGCCCGGTTGGTAGACCAAGAATTGCCTAATAGGTGTATATTTAAGGCAATGAGGTAACTTGCACTCGCTAACATGTGTTGGGAAATAAGCGTAACTAAATTATACACGTGGGGATGTACGAATTTAGACAGACACTAATAATAATATATATTCTTTTTTCTAAGAATTTTTCCTCATAATTGAGGAATTTCTCCAACCAATCTTAATAATTAACATGTATTAAAAAATAAATATAAATTACTACGGACTTACAGACTATCAGTTTGCAACAAACATTCACAAATTTCCCTTAATTAAAGTTCTCCATCGTTCTCTGCCCTCTGTGTCCTCATCAGTCACACCTAATTTCCTCATTGAATTTTGTTCTTTCAGGTTGTTCTTGGTCTTCCTTTTCTGTTCCTTCTTTCAATTTTCCAAACATAGACGGCCTTTGATAGTCTTCCATCCTGCATTCTTCTTAAGTGACCATACCATTTTAGCCTTCTGTTTTGAATCTCATCCATTATATTTCTTTCTACATTCATCCATTTTCTAATTTCTGTGTTTCTAATTTTTTCCAGTCGAGATTTTCTGGCAGCTCTTCTCCAAAAATCCATTTCAAGTGAAGTTATCCTGTTGACATGTTGTGTCATTGTCGAAACTTCCGATCCATATAACATTATATTTTCTAGTATGGATTTATAAATTAGTTGTTTTGTTCTGTTAATTATGTTTTTACTCCCTATGGAGTTTAACATTCCTATGGTTTTTCTTCCATTACTAATCCTTTTTTTGCTATTTCTTTATTTGATGTTCCATCTTTCTCTATAATTGATCCCAAATAACAGAAACTATCACTCTTCTTTATATATATTCCATTAATATATAATTCATCTGGGTAAAATAATAACAATAATAATAATAATGATAATAATGATGATAATGATGATGATGATGATAATAATAATAATAATAATAATAATAATAATAATAATAATACAGATATAAGTCATGATGCTGTAATTAAAGAGAGGATAAATAAGTGTAAATCTGCAATACCAAAATTAAATGGCGATTTTAGGATCAGAATATAATTTATAAAAGAAATAGAAAAGTAGAAAAATATAACATACGGTGGAGAAATAGGAGAATTAAAATTGAAAAAAAAAGGTAAGTAAATTCTGTAGAAATACGATTTTTGGAAGCGTTCAGTGAGAATTTCTAGAAGAGATAAAAATAAGAAACAGTGTAAATTAACAAAAAATGAATGTCATCATCATCATCATTATCTTCTTCTTTCACGGATTAGGTCCGATCTTACATTAGTTCAGACCAGCATTTTCTTGGTCTACCTGCCGATCTTCGTCCTCCAGGATTATACATCAATGCCATATTTCAGTCATGACTAACTAAACTAACTCACTGGCACTATCGAATCCATAGGTTCATGGCCGCGAGGACATAAGCTCTCCATACATCGCTATCCTGAGTTAATGTTTTCCAATCACCTGCTGTATAATCTACTTCCCTCAAATCATGATTTATGTTATTTTTCCACCTCATTCTTCATCTACCAACTGTACACTTTCCCTCTAGTTTTCCTGTAAGTAGTTTCCATGCCCCTCTTTTATTCACATTCGTACCACATGCCCTGCCCATCGCAGTCTACGTGACTTAACTCTTCTTATTATATCTGCTATCGTAGTATAAAGTGCATGTAGTTCACTATTACGTAGTATACTCTATTCGCCTGTCTGTTCATCAAAAAATGTCCTAAGAACTTTATTCTCAAATAAAGAATATGTAAAATGAACATGAAATATAATGGTCCTGTTAGCCAATATTTTAAATAAAATCAATAAAGAAGTACAAAGTTTTCTTTTTAATAGACTGATTTGGTTTATAATAAAGCATTTTAAACCGTGGATCCCGAGTCTGATTTTCAGGCTCGTAAAAAAAGTCATTAAGCCTGAATAAAGAGGCCTTAAGCAAAATTTACCGACATCAACGTCCTAGTAATACCTTAGTTGCCTGTTAGATGTCTCATTGGGTCGGTGTGTTCACCGCTTGCTATCCATTACACATGCGAACAAATAAGGTAACTAAAAATTAATTTGGTCTAGTAACTCCTTACAAGCCGGAAGGTCGATGATTCGAGCCCCGTGGATTTTTAAACTCACCCTCTGGCGGCACTAGGGTCCTGGGGCCGACTCAGCCTCTAGCTGAAATGAGTACCAGGCGCTTGTTCTGGGGGTAAAGGCGATCGTCACGCAGGGCCGACATCAAGTGCCGATTGTCTAGAAAAAGTGGGAGCCTTAACCTCCTACTACCCCAAGGGCCTCCTGAGGCCTATAGTGGGATCACTTTACTTTTACTTTACTAGTAACTTCTTGCAAAGGATAGGCTATGGCTCAAAAATGGGATATGCCATTATAGATAGCTAGATTCATAAGAATTTCATGGATATAGTTATTAGAAGATGGTAGAGAGATATGTAATATATAGTTGGCTATGACCTTTGAATTATTTAGATAGCAATATTGTTATCATAAGTAATGCCACGAGTGATTTCCAAATTATCGATAAATTCACGACTCACGAAGTGAGGAGTGAATTTATCTAGAGAATTTGGAAATCAAGAGTGGAATTTGTTAGGACTATTTAACGAATAAAATTAAGCTGTTTACTCACAAATCATTATTTAACTATAGTTATTTTAAAATATTTATATATTTAATGTAAACGGCAATGTTTGAAAACAAATGAGAAACGATAGGTACGCTTCTACTGCTTCTTTTGTTTATCACTGCAACCAGATCATACTATTTATTGCCAAAGGAACGCAATATTGTAAGGAGGAGCTTTCTTTAATATGGTAATTATAACACTGATAAATATTTGCTGAAATACGACTCTGATTGGTTGTAAAACAGAAATCATTGAAACGTGATTGGTCATTGACTCCCATTTGGGACATGAGTTAAATAGTCATAAGTAATGCCACGAGTGATTTCCAAATTATCGATAAATTCACGACTCACCAAGTGAGAGAATTTGGAAATCAAGAGTGGCATTTGTTAGGACTATTTAACGATTAAAATTAAGCTGTTTACTCACAAATCATTGTTTAACTATAGTTATTTTAAAATATTTATATATTTAATGTAAACGGCAATGTTTGAAAACAAATCAGAAATGTGAAGTTATGTTCATTCACTGCTGCTTGATCATATTATTTATTGCCAAATAAGATCGCAATATTGTAAGAGTCCACCCAAGTGGAGAAATAATGAAACACATCAAACTATATATCATAATCAACATTACGGGTTATTCATTTATTTTTTAGTAAATAACTCAATAAAATCAAGGAATCTTTTCATTATTTGCTATATTGAATGTATTTGTCGGAGAAAAATAATGTTTTGATCTGTACAGAACATTAAAAAGGAGGAGCACAAAAGCAGGAGCCGATAAAGAGAAATCGATAAAGAGCGAGGTGAAACACGACTGTCATTGGTTGTAAATAAAAATCATTGTAACATGATTGGTCATTGACTCCCATTTGAGGCATGAGTTAAATAGTCATTGTAAAAGTTGTTGACAGTGTTATTAAAATTTTATTTGAATTAAAAGCTCTTTATGTCTCAATAATTTGATATTATTGTGATTAAACCAGAGATTTGTGATTCTATTGTTTACCTAACCGGAGTCCGTCTTTAAATTATCTAAATAAATATGTAGGCTTACGAAATAACTTCATGCTAGTGCCAAAGTGCGTTTAATTTGTGGTATTCGCAAATTTGACCATGTTACAACGTCCCTGGAACAAATATCGTTACTTCGTCTAAGAGAATGTAGGACTTTCCATTCCCTAACCTTCTTCTTTATTAGGAATTTCTCTACAGTACAGCAGTTTTCCTACAACCCATTGTAAATCCTATTCTCTGCATCACTCCTCTCGACACCATATTCCTATGCATTGAATCTACGGTTCTTTTGGTCTCCCCTTTCTTCTGTTGCTCTCCGCTTCAAAATTTAATATAATCTTATGTATTCTGTCATCTGACATCCTCTTTACGTGGCTTTAAGATTTTATTTTAGACTTCTGTCTTCTTTCCTTATATCTTATTTATAAAATTCTTCTCACATCATCGCTTAATTATAATTGTAAATCATTTTTTATCACGCCGCTTCATTAGACTCTCCGACACACATAATTGAGACACTTGGTCCCATCAGCAAATTGTCCTTTATATCCCCCCTCATCACACTGTGTATTATTTACTATCTTTTACAGTTTTACTTGCTATAACATGGAATTCCCTTCCGCCCTATGTCAAATATAACATTGTTCAAAAACAAACTAAAGAATTATTTATTAACACACTAACTTATACACCTCACTGATAATATTATTTTAACAATCAATACTTTATTTTATGAAAATAATATTAAGATTAACAAATATTTCTTCTTCTACTTCATGAAATTAGGCCTTTTGACCTGTGTTCACATCAATTGGGATTTAATGAAATTCCCATCTAGTATAAATGGGCGTCCAACACTTCTATGTCCTATTGGTTTGTACTTCAATAACAGCTGGAGGATTCTATCTACAGGCATTCTTTTAACATGTTCATACCAGTTGTTTCTCATATTGTCAATTCTATTTGTTAAATTAAAAATAATTAAGTATTTTAAAATATCTTTATATATATAAAATAAGAAATAATAATGATGATTACTGAACTTTATAGCGTTATTTATTAACAAGGTACAAACATTAACTTTGTTCTTTTTTCAATGATACTATGTAATTTTTCTTCAATTCGTTAATTAAGCACTCCAAGACCTGTTCAAAAAGTATCACAATGTATCATTCTAATAAATAGCATCTTTTAACGAAAAAATAAACTGGATTATTACTGACATATTACAGTACTACCCATATGAATTATGAACAGTAGAACATTCACATTAAGTGCTCAAAATGATGGCATTTTCAGTGAAACACATGTCCAATCGCCGAATTAATGAGAAGATTGATTCCTCTACTGTTACCGGCTGAATTGAATTACAAACATGCACAATAAGGTCCTGCATATTCTCTGGAGTTATCGAAATATCTCGATAGACAATGTCTTTAATAACTCTCCAGAGAAAACAGTCCAATGGGGTAAGAAGGTCAATGAACTACACCTCCATTAATAAGGTTCTGTTTGTTAGAACGGTGCATTGTGATACATTTTTGAGCCTTGGAGTGCTTAATTAACGCATCTAAAAAATACACATTGCTATTGAAGAAAACAAAGTTAGTGTTTGTATGTTGTTAACAAGTAACGCTACAAAGTTCAGTAATCATCATAATTATTTCCCCCTCATAGTTGGAAAACTTTTGTAAAAAAACAATTTTTCATTTTGTACTTACGTACAAAATTATATCGGGTGGTCAAGATAAATGAGACACCCGGTATATGGAATGTTGTAACCATTCAACCCAACAAGGAACTTCCATCGAATAGACGACCAACGTCAATGGGAAAGTGCAGCAATTCTAATAATTTATGTTTTAACTGAAATCCGTGTATCTATCTTTAATGTTAGATTTTGAAGCTTGAATTGTGTCTGCTTGTTATGGGTAACGTAAGCAAATACCACTTGCATGCAAAACAGTATATTTGATAACCAATAAGAATCCCGTAAGCAAAGTAGCACTTTTATTAAAAAAAAACCCATGGAGCTACAGGCCTAGAAGACCCTTGACCTACCCGTGGGTTGCTGGCTTCACATCTACACGTGTTAATCATAGAGGTAGATGATCATACAGCAACTGTAGGGGTGACATGTGGTTAGGGTCCATCAGCCGTTATAGCTGGTTTTCTCAATCTGGAGCCGCTACTTATTGTAGCTACCCAAATTCCTCACGATGCTGGGTGGGTATACTGATCGAAATTCCATGAGAAAATGTCTTTCCCCATGGAGACTCTATCCAGCGCATGTCCCGTAGCTTTGCACCAAGGCTTCTTGGCTTAACCTCTCGGCTACGGCGCGGGATAATATATATATATATATATATATATGTATATATATATATATCAAATAATAATTTACATATACCGATACTATAATAATTTGTGCATGTTTCGGTTAATTAAGCATTGCGAAATGTAATGCATTGTTTCCATTCATGACAACATTCGTAAGTATCGAAAATTGTTCATGTCGTGAAAAAGGTATATATATATATATATATATATATATATATATATATATATATATATATATATTAAAGGCACGCTTTGAAACGATTTCTTGCCATCACATTTTATATGGAAATGTTAAAATGTAAACTTTTATATATTTTTTAAAAGAATTGTAAGTCTAATTGATTTACGACCAAGCTATTAATCAATTGTTTGTCTATTATGTGACGTCACTAGTGTGGCATTTAAAGTATTAGTAGAAAGCACACGTATGCAATATGCAGCTAAACAATTAACAATTATAAAATTCTTTTAAAATCACTTCCGTGTAACGAAATTAATTTTAAAAGTTTTTAAGTTTCTCTTATAAATTTATTTCTGTTCATTTTAATTTTCCTGTAAAAAGTATTAAAGATATTATGCTTGATCTACAGTTAATAAGCCTAATGGAAACATTTCTAATTAAAATTGTCCAATTTCTATATTTCTTTCTTTTCCTTATTTAACCTCTTACTTCGTAAATATATCCCGCTATCCGGGCTTAAAGGGATAAGACCTGTCCGAAGAGAATTTTAATCTCTGGATCACATATGAACATGGATGAGTGGTCAACTGAATGCCACGGCCACCTCCAAAACAATATGAACATTTAAGACAATGCTCACAAACTCATACAAGCAAGGCTACAAGGCTATATAATATTAACGACAAATATGAGGGAAAATTTTTGAAGAAGTGGCTGACTTCAAATTCCTAGGAAAAATAATTACAAACAAAATGAGATGCACAAAAAAATTAAACACAGGCATAATTTTGGAAATGCGTGCTATTATGCATTGCAGGGGCTCTTTTCGGCAACTTCTTAAAAAAAAAATTAAACTAAAAATATATAAATATATAAAACTGTTATTCTTCCAATTATATTATATGGATGTGACTCTTATTTTTAGGAAAGAGAAAAGATTATGAGTATTTGAGAATAATGTTCTTGAGAAAAATGTTAGGCCAAAGAGAGATGAACAGACAGGTGAATATCAGTTGACGACAACAGTGAGCTACATGATCTTTATGGGAAACCAGACAGTTAAGTCACGTAGGGCAAGAGATGTTTAACAAATGAGGAAGGAAAGAGGGCTTGGAAATTCCTTATAGGAAAACCAGAGTGAAAATTCCAAGTAGATAGGCCAAGAATGAGGTGGGAGTATAATATTAACCATAATTTGAGGGAAGTAGATTATACAGGGGATGATTGGTAAACATTAGCTCAGGACAAAGAAATATGGAGTGCATATGTCCGCACGGTCATGAACCTACGTGATCGATAGTGCCAGTGAGTTAGTTAGTTAGTTATTTAATACAATATTAATTGATTATGTATAGGTACAGTCCACCGCTGTAGTCTCGAGGTAGCGTGCTGCCTTGTCACGTAGCGGGCCCGGGTTCGATCCCCGGTCGGGACAGGCTCCTGGGTGAGGTTTTTTTCGGGGTTTTTCCTCACCTGTAAGACAAATGTCAGGGAGCTTAGTGCCCAACGATCCCCAAAATCATCCGGCCATCATCATCCTTATCATTATCACCATCCTTATCATTATCATCAACCTTCACCGGTGTGGAAAGGAACGGGATGCTACCATATCTATACCCGAGCCGTCATATCTCCGGCTTCAAAGCTTAGGTTATGCGAGTGGTAAAGGGAGAATTCGCCCTCTACTGCCAATAAGAATATGGTTGTATTGTAAGTAGATGTCTGCCACGACCAATCACTGCTCTTGACGCAGGTATAGCACGCTGGCAAGGTTTGAAATTGCTGAGATGTTGTCAGCTGTATGTCTGCTAACCACATACATAAAGCGATCACTCGCACTGAATATCCATATCGGCAACACTGTCGTGAAAACGTCAAGGCCGGATAATCAGTGGCTGCAGTATATAATTCCTCAGTAAAGTTGCAAAGCATAGCATTAAAATTCTAAGATTGCAGTGAAAGACCTGCCTTAACATCTGACATTTGTATTAAAGGTGAGGTGAAACCCCGATAAAAAGTCCCCCTTAGGATAACTGCCCCGTCCGGAGATCGAACCCAGGCCTGCTAGGTCTGAGGCAACGACCTTACCACTAGAAAACAACACGGGTAGTGACCAATTTTAAAAGTTGATTGCCCCTTGGTTTTAGCCAAAATGTCCAAAATAGTAATATCTCACGTTCGTTATGTCTGAAGGCTTCTAGTCTATCGGGTGGTTATTATTCTGATTTCCGGTTCCGAGGTGCGCCTGTTCAAATCTGGCTGGAATAGATTGGTATGATTTCCTTCGGAAGAGACGTAAACTCGTGAGTCGCGTGTCGTATATTTACGGCACCTAAAAGAACGTTAAGCCTTGAATAAGACATCTCTGAACAAAATTTGACAGACATTTCACGACGAAATTTGAGCGCTATTGAACCCAGGCAGTGACTTTTAAACTTTTCGCAATCGGAGCTTCTCTCAGCTGCCATTATGTTAAAAAGGTAAATATGCCAACAAAAATACACGCATCCGTAAAAGAAGTAATTTTCCATCTACTTAATATATGCTTGGAATCTGCAGTGATATCCCCATTTTCATTTTTAATTAAAATTGTTCTAGCTGATATTTTCTAAAATATGTAAAAATATGAAGCGTACCCTACTAACTAAATATGGACAAATACAGAAAAATAAATGTGTCTTAAACCATTACAAATACCTAAATTCATAAACATGTAATGACATTTTAACTTTAACTTCTGTAAAAACAAGTATGTATTTACAGTCCCATTTTAATTTTTAATTATTTTTTTGTTGTAGGCCAAAACCCTTTTCGTTCTTTTCTAATTCCATGACACAATTCTCCGATGTTTATACTTTTGGCGTTTTTTCGAGATCATTAATCTTTTTCTTAAATATTCTCTCTATTTTACTCTTTAAAAACTGTCCAATGTTACATAATTGTTCTAAACTAGTGTTCGCCAAGTGGTCGAAATTCAACCATAAATAACACGTATCTTTATATTATATTAGACAATTTAGTTTTAAATTGTATTAGACCATAATCATAAAAAATACATGGTATACATTTATGTTGAAGTGTAACTGATGATGGGGGCGATAGTATTCTGAATTAGCATCCAGCATTCTGAGGGATTTGGGTAGTTACAATATGTAGCGACTCCACGTTGAGAAAACCAGCTATAGAGGCTGGTGGACCCAACTTGCTGACCACATGTCACCCCTACACTGGCAGGATGCTGTGATTAACACATGTACAAATTGTACATGTATTACTTCCCTATAATTTAAATGTGAGCTTTGGTGCTGGATTTTAGTGCCTTCCTGTTATAAAGGCAGATCATTTTTTGCTCATTGACTTTTGTAGACCACAGTCTTCTCTGGAAGAAATTTAACTCTTGCACCATGGAGATTTTCCATAAATACTACCTTGTAGTTAAAAACTGTTTACAATTTTTTATTGATTACACTAAAGCTCGTGAATAACTATTAAAAAATCGGTTGACAAATAGAGGAGAAAATTGTGTTTAACTATTTTGTCTTGGCCTATTTATGACAAATAGAGGAGAAAATGGTGTTTAACTATTTTGTTTTTGCCTATTTATATATAGATATACTTAATTTGACTTATGTAAACCAATTCATTTTTGCTAGCCTACTTTTATTTACTACTAGCTAATAACCCGGTGTGCGCTGCTACGCCTAAATTAATGAAAATTAATGTGCTTTTATGTTTAGTTGAATAAGTAAAAGGAAAAATAATTATAAATGAATATCGTAATTATTTTAAGATTCCCTGTGCTGATTACCCGGTGTTGCCCGGGAATCTACTTATCTCGATCTTCTTGGCATAAATTAGCTAAAAGACATAATCCGTTATTGTGAGTTATCCGTAAAAGAATACCCGCCATGTACTGCTATGCTTGCACAGGAATCTACGTACTTGTCTCGATCTTCTTGGCATCAATGAAAGACAAAAATTATTGCGAGTTATCGGTAAAAGATAAACATATGCTGTCGCGGACTTTTTTATAGACCTTTATGAGATATGCAATTCTGTGTACATTAATTTTGTGTATTTGTAATGGTTTAGGTAGCGTAAGCCATTTAAGCTTACAAAAAGCGACATTCTTTTACGTTTTTTCACTACAGAAGGTGATTTTTAAGGGTGAAGGGCTTGAGCATTAAAACTCTCTTATAACCTATAACCTTCCCGGGAAAATCCTGAACATTTTACAAAAAGCCTCATGACAATCGGATGAATGGTATGGCAGCACATGCCTGCCCGGGAATCTACTTATTCCAATCTCCTTGGCAGCAATGAAAGACAAAAATGGTTATTGTGAGTTATCCTTAAGAGATAAACATATGCTGTCCCGGACATTTTTGTAGTTTTTTTTAGATATTCAATTTTGTGTACATTAATGTTGTGTATTTGTTATGGTTTAGGCAGCATAGCAATTTAAGGGTAAAAAAAGGGACTGTTTCACGTTTTTCACTACAAAGGGTGTTTTTTTAAGGGTGTAGGATTTTAGTATCACAACTCTCTTATAGCCTATGTTCATCCCGGTAATCTCCTGAACGTTTTTAAAAAAAAAACCATCACAATCGGTTCAACGGTATGGTTGCGCATAAAGTACGAACAAACAAACATTCATTTTTATATATTAGATTTGTCGTCACATTCCTTATCAAACAATTTCTCATTCGGCCTCTTTTTTTTAATTAATCTACATTTTATGATACTGACAATTTAATAGTATATCTTATAGTTTACCATTTTATATGTATAAATATCAGTTTGTCCTTCACAATGTCGGAAAAATTAGCTTAGGGTTGGAATATACTATGAGCTTATGTCCATGTGGTCGGTCATGAATCACCGATTGATAGTGATATTTAAAACAAATACCACCACTCTCATAAAATGTGGATATTTTATTAAGCATTAATGGAATAAATGTGTCATTAATCAAGCGATGTATTCCTTTTATCGCATACCGAAGGGATGTAGCTGTTGAGGTTGTTCTCCTGAAAATATTTAAAAAAATACAGATTGTATCTAGTAGACACCCAAAATGACCATGACCAAAATGTATTTAAAGGTCTATGTATTGTCTGTTAACGCTCTAGCGGCTACAATTGTCGTTTCATCGGAATAAAACTTGGTTTATAGCAAGTCAGTAAAGAAGTAAAGTCGAGTTCGTTCCGACCACCAGGTGTAGGAGTTCACCTGAAACGAATTAAAAAAAAATACTATCTAACTTACTCACTGGCACCACAGTCAGATTCAACCCAGGAAGTTGCTGTGTGTTTGGAATAGGGCACTGGGTTGCCATTTTAACAGTATTTTCTTGAGAGAAATCCTTAAATAAAACTGAAATATGCAACACAGCAGGTACGTAGTTGTAAGTTGTAGCCGTCCAAGCCACCCCTTCTGAAAGAAACAAAAAAAACAGTTACCACTTGTCACTGAGCTCGTGCGGATCTGTAGTATCCTGTGTGAAAGTATCGACTCTCATATTTACTATAAACTAGTTTGCATGCCGTAAAAGAAAAGCTATGTTTTTCAAATGTATAGTACATATATTTGGAAAAATTACTGCTAACCTTGCCCCTCCACCCCTCCCTAAACAAACAAATACCGTTATTATGAGTTTGGCAACATCTAGCCCTGTACATAGGGGGACACTGGCGTAGCCCGTAAGGTCTGAAGTAACTTCCTGGGTTGAATTAGAGTGTACATGTAGGAGATCATCTCAAACGATAATTTACAAATCGTTCTAGTGTTCGCATTTTTCTATGTTTCATAACGATCCTCAGTATATGCTATTAAAATAAACCGAGGAAGCAGGTATTCTCAAAAAATCAGCGAAATCCGAGCAATGGAAGAGGGTGTTTACCTGAAACTCCAAATTAAAAATTCACTCTAACAATCGCCATGTTTGGTTCGTCGCAATGTATATCATACAATTTAAATTAACCCTTAATTTATTTTTAACTTATTCAACTAAAAATAAAAATACGTATTCCATTTTGGTATTAATTCTTATTTTTTACATGTTTGAATTTATTTTATGTCTTGAAACATGGCTTTATATATATTTCCCTCCCCTTTGACTAAAACTTTATCATGTATACATATATACTAGAAGTCCCGGCCACGCGTTGCTGTGGCTAAGGTACACGTTAAAAATTTAAATTAAGTTGCTGTCTTTCAGCCAGATTACTTAAAACTAATACTTACACACTAAATTAATAATATTGAAAATAAAAAAAACACTGAACACATTTAAATTATGAAATAATCAATATTTGTAATTCAATTGAAATTCGCGGTTGCAACAAAAGCACAGCCATCTGGATCTCTCTTTGTTAAATAATAAACCAATTACCTTACCAAATTACCTTACACCGCCATCTGTTAGAATCGTATGGAACTCACAGATAATTACACCGCCATCTGTTAGAATCGTATGGAACTCACAGATAATTATAACTCTTTGTTAAATAATAAACAAATAATTTGCAATAAAAAAATAATGCGACTATAAATTTAGTTATTAACTACCTTAAGTCTCAAGTTGGATCAAACTGCACACAGTGTGCAACATTTTATTAAAACCGGTTCAATAGTTTAGGATTCCATCGCGGACAAACAACGTGGCACGAATTTTTATATATTAAGATAATTATAACATCGAAATAAAGAAGCATCACTGCTATATAGTAAAAACATTCTCTTTAATTTGCTTACTTGTTATTGGAGCAACTAGGGCAGTGGAGACCAAGTTCCCCGCTACCTCTCGTAATTGAGAATGTATATCGTCATCGTTCTGGCAGATTTCACCAAGTCCAATATTGTTGTTTTGAGATACAGCGATATTAAAATTTGATCCACATCAGAAGTCTGTTACGCCAGAAAATATTAAGCATCTATAAATTAGAAAAGGACAGGGATAGCACTTGTGGCTTTTGCCAGACAGTGAAGAATCATTTTCGTAATATAGTAGTGTACATATCTCAAAACAGCGAATTTTGGACGTGATGACTTAGCTTGAACGCCGACGATATAAAGAAAAATACATTTTTGTACTAAATTTGCTTGGTAGTATATTTGGTAGCGCACTGGAGTATCAATTCAGAGGTCCGAGTTCAAATCCCGTCCAATCATTTAATTTTTCTTATTGTGTATGTATATATATATATATATAACATTGTATTTTTCGAACTTCCCCCGTCTCTCAATACTTACTTTTTTGCTGGTAAATTCACAGTGATTTTCTTGTTTGCGATCTTGTATCCGCCGGTCGTTCACCTCTTTGGGGTGGGATAGTCCTTTTGGGCTCAGCTGTTTTGTCCTGATTTAATGCTGGACCCCGGAGTTAGTTTCGTAGCACTTCCTCTCCCTTTCTCTCAGATTTTCGCGGATATAAGTATGATTAAGAAAACTTTCTTAATCATATGTATTCTATATGTATTATTTCTGTAACTGAACTGCATCCAAGCACGAGCACTTGCTCTTTCGGGTGTGAATGCTGTGTATAACATTTATTTGCGAATATAATTTATTCTTATATTCTTACTTATTTAGGCGTACCAGAGCACGTCGGGTATTCGCTATTAATATATAATTAGGAAACCAACAATTTTTTTAAATAACTTTATTGCTAATTTACAATCTATCTTGAAAAGACAATAAGTAAATTTGTTAAAAGACATAACTTGTTAGGAGAATACTGCCCATTGACAGCACTCCATTATACAGGGTGGACCGCTCGAATGGACCTAATTTCAATTGCTTGTTACTGGCAAACGGTTGAAGATAGAAACTTAAAACAACGTTCATATTACAGAAAAACTCACCAAGTTTTGATATCCAGATCACCACATCTCTATATGAGCCCCAGCAGTCACTGTGACGATATCAAAGCGATGAACAATTTCTTGCCAAGTACGTTGGAGTATGTCTTCTGGAATGTTCTCAATAGCCTCTATGATGCGCTCACGAAGATCACGAAGGTCTTTGACTGGGGTGGTGTAAACTTTATCTTTGACATAGCCCCAGAGAAAGAAATCCAGTGGTGTTAAATCGGGAGATCTCGGGGGCCACGCGATTGGTCCTCCCCTACCAATCCAACGGCCAGGGAAAATGTTGTCCAAAGTCGTACGAACTTCATTGGACCAGTGGGGAGGAGCACCATCTTGCTGGAAAACGATGTTAGGCTGCAGTTGTTCAATTTGTGGAAAGAAGAACTGCTCCAGCATGTCAAGATATGTGGTACCACGAACAGTTTTTCTCGGCGAAGAAAAACGGTCCAATGACCTTATTATGTGACAAACTGCACCAAACATTCATCTTCGGACTATCACGAACATGCTCTTGAATAGCGTGAGGATTCTCCGATCCCCAGATCCGCACATTATGCCGGTTTACCTTGCCTGACAAATGGAAAGTGGCTTCGTCCGAGAAGAAAATCTTGGTCATGAAGTCAGGATCAGCGCCGAGACGGTCCAGCATCGTATTGGCGAATTCCACTCGTTTCGGCATGTCATTCGGCTCCAGACGTTGCACTAACTGCACTTTATATGCGTGCAGTTTGAGGCGTTTTGTGGACAATCCGTTGTAATGTCGATTTTGGTATTTGAAGTTCCCGCGAAGCTCTTCTTAATGACTTCCGGGGGCTTCGCTCAAATGCGGCTTGAACATTTGCTACCATTTCATCGGATGCTCTGCGACCACCACCATGCTTCTTCAACACAGATCCTGTAGCTAATAATGTATCACGCCACTTCTTTATGCTTCTAGCAGTTGGAGCATCACGGTTAAACACACGCCGGAACTCCCTTTGAACTCTAATGATTGATTTAAACTCCGCATATCACAAAACAGCTTGCGCTTTCATCTGCGGAGTCGCCATTTTCACAAACAATTAAATCTAAGAACGAGAAACGTATCTTTGTGCCATCTACCGACAGGATTCGAAACTTGGTGAGTTTTTCTGTACTATGAACGTTGTTTTAAGTTTCTATCTTCAACCGTTTGCCAGTAACAAGCAATTGAAATTAGGTCCATTCGAGCGGTCCACCCTGTACAACATTTTATGCGAAAATGAAAGGAAGTTCTAATATTTTATTTCTTTTTAATCTTCTTATTTCTTCACTGTTGTCTAGAAGATTGATTGCAAGATGATTAGGGTGAACTTCTAGTCGCCTTAGATATCGAGTGCTGTACTTTTCTATTTCTTCTTTTACAGTAGCTATTTTTAAATCATGATGAATGGTGGCGTTGTTTACATACCATGGAGCTGCAACAATAAAACGAAGGGTCTTAGACTGAAATCTCTGTAAAATTTCAATATTGGAACCAACAAAATGGAATAATAAATTTTTCTTCTTGAGAAATTCGCTTAGTTAACGCAGTTTCTTCGTGACGGAATTGTTTTGAAATGTTCGCATCTCTCCAAGGACGCGCTCCGTAAAGAATGAGAACCCCTGCGTGACATCTAAGTATGCGATTGACAGCTTATGCGTATTTGGCTGCTGAACAATAATGTTTATGTTATCTGATTGAAAGGACAGACTGAATGTTAACATCATGCCAGTGTCATATCTTGTAGAGAGAGATGCTTTTGGACATTACAAACAAGACATAGCCATTCAGATTTATAAAGTCCGTCGCCGTGGCGTAGTCGGTAGAGTCCCTACCTTCCACTCCGGCGACCCGGGTTCGATTCGTGGCAGGGTAGGGGATTTTAAATCTCCACATTAGGTCTGGGTGTGTGTGTCCTGTCCTTGTGTTTATGTGAGAATTAAAGAAAGTTAACAAACAGGTAAAACAAACAAACAAAAAAGTAAAACAATAAGGGGAAAAAATAGTCCGTCGCCGTGGCGTAATAGGTAGAGTCCCTACCTTCCACTCCGGCGACCCGGGTTCGATTCCCGGCGGATTTTAAATCTCCACCTTGGGTCTGGGTGTGTGTCCTGTCTTGTGTATGTGTGAATAAGATAAAAAAGGTTAACAAAGTTTAAAAAAAAGGAAAAATAGTGTAAACGAAAGAAAACCACAAAGAAAGAAAAAAAAATGTCAACCATAATAAACACAAGGGCCAAAACAAATAGAATTGTCATATGTAGTGCAGTGTCATGAGTTTTGTTTCCTGCAGAAAGTTAATACCAACTGCGAAATATTATGCGAGATAATGCTCCGTTATCTCCCCCACTACGCAATGCAGTTTATCGCGTCTAAACTTCTCCAGTCGTGACTTGTAAAACGGTCTTCATTTCTTTCTTTTAAAGTGTTCTTCTATCGATAGAGTTTGTTAAACATGTAAAATAGCTTCTTATATAATTTTCCCGATAACATTACGCATCAGAAATATTGGTGAATGCGCAGGACATTTTTAATCGAAGGTGCAGCGCGTGCATTTGCATGGGGAGGGGGCAAGTTTCGCCGATAATGGAAGTACCGGTGCGAAATGTATGCGAAGCATATTATCAAAACATCTCTTGTCTATTTTCATATATTTTTGGGAAATATAAATGAGATGCATGAAGGAATTAAACATAGACTCAATTCTGGAAACGCATGCTATTATGCAGTACAGGGAATCTTATCCCAAGTTTTCTAAAAAAAACATCAACTGAAAACATATAAAACTTGTTCTCCCAGTTCTATTATATGGATGTGAAATGTGGACTCTTAGTTTAAGGGAGAAGAAAAGATTACGAGTATCTGAGAATAAAGTTCTTAGGATTTTTTTTTGGACAAAAGAGAGATGAACAGACAGGCGAAAGGAGAAGACTGAATGTCAGTGAGCTACATGATCTTTATAGCAAACCACATATAATAAGAACAGTTAAGTCTCATAGACTGCGATGGGCAGGACATGTGCCACGAATGAGGAATGAAAGAGAAGGATGAAAGCTTGTTATAGGAAAACCAGAAGAAAACTCCCAGTTGATAGACCAAGAATGAATTGGGAGAATAACATTTAGCATGATTTGAGGGAAGTAGATTACATAGGAAATGATTGGAAAACATTAGCTCAGGATAGGGATGTGTGGAGAGCTTATGTCCGCACGGCCATAAACCTACGGGTTTGATAGTGCCAGTGAGCTAGTTTATTTGATTTCTATTTTTACTTAGTTTAACGTTTCACTTTATAGGTTGCCTACTTTTACATGTCCCACCCCTCCGGGACATCTGCACCAATTACCACCACCCCTTGGGATACCTCGGCCAGAAGGCCCTACTCCCAAGTCCCAGAATTCTTGTCCTCCCTTTTCTACATCGCGATCACATTCAAGTTCACAGGCAATAAAACCAACACCTCAGGGAGATGGTGTTGGAGTCGCAACTTCAGGGCAAATTGCTGAGCTACATAGTACATCAGATCGCTCATTCCTGATGACCCCACAGTTGGTCCACGGGCTCCATGAGCCTAGCCGGCAGGACTGCTGTCGCAGATTCACCGACCATTTCCCTGTTCTGCCTCCAGGGACGCATCCTGCAGCCGTTGTGAGACCGGCTAGGGCTTGAGTGAGTCCTCAAGCCCCACAGTGTGAGATTATAGTACATCCAAGTACTCATCTCCTGGAGACCCCATAGTTGGTCCACGAGCCCGTAGGCTGAGCCGGGAGCCAGCACAGTTGCTCCCCACTATGCTGGTCCGAGCCGTGCCCTGGTCCGCCTCCCAGGGACGAGTCCGCTGCCGTTATGGGCCGGCTAGGAGCTCGCAAGCTCCCACAGGTAAGTAAAATAGTACGACAGGGCGCTCATCTCCTGCCGACCCCACTAATGGTTCACGAGTCCCTTGGACTTAGCCGGGAGGACTGTCGAGCAGATCCACCGACTATTCCCCCAGTGCACCAGCTGAGGACATGTTTTGTTGCTGAAGTGGGTCCAGCCTGAGCATTAGTAGTTACGTCAGGTTGCTCAACTCCTGACGACCTCACAGATTGTCCTTGGGTCACCCGGTCCAGGAGTCGGCGCAAATCCCACACCCAAAAGACCGCGCTTTCTCCGTTTCCGAGCTTACTGACCTGGTGGTGATTCCCAGCATTACGCTCGGTATTGTCCCAACCAGCCCGTTCGCAAGACTAGGCCTAGTCGTGCCGCTGCTGTGAGACCAGCCCACTGAGCAATGTAGGCATCCAGGATGCTCATCGTCCATGGTGCCTCCACAGATGGACCTGGGGTTCATAGAACCAAGAGAAAGGAGCTCCTGATCTCCGATCTCCCGCCACTTCGCCACGGTGGCCGCACGCTCCTGCTAGTGGGTCCAGGCAGTGTGAGCTTTAGTACAACAGGGCGCTCGTCTCCTGTTAACCCCACTTATGGTCCGCGAGTCCATCGGACTTGGCAGGGAGGACTGTCTAGCAGATCCACCGACCTTTTTCCCCACTACGCCACCGAGGGGACGCGTTAGGCTGCTGAAGTGGGCGCAGCACGAGCTATGTTGTACGTCAGGTCGCTCGAGTCCTGACGACCTCGCAAATGGCCCGCGGGTCCGGTCTGGACCTAGCCGGGAGGAATGCAAGCAAACCACCGACCGTTCCCCTATCCGCCACCCGGGGACGCGCCCTGTTTCTGTTGTGAGCACAGCTGGGGCCCGTGAAGAGGACCCCCCAGGGACCCCTCCGGGACAATAATAACAATAATAATAATAATAATAATAATAATAATAATAATTGTTTTAGGAAATATTTCAACTAGAGTGATTCTCCTTTTACCCAAAATTTTCTGTCGCCAGAGGTCTCTGTCTATTGCATTGCATCTCTTTCCCTAAACCCTTTGCTTCTACACTTCTTCTCGCCATCTATCCAACATTTTTTTTTCTCTTGCCTCCCATTTAAGAACCTTCTTTGCTATTCTATCTGTTGCATTTGTATGAATTGTCCATATCACGAAAGCTTTTTTTTTTTGCCTTCTATTTTTTCCTGTAAGCTTATGTTCCTTTCGACCTGCATAATTTCTCTTACTGTACTGCTACTACTAATAATAATAATGTAAAGCTTGTAGGCTTTCACGGCCGGTGTCTTGATTGTTGTTTAGTTGGTCTTTCGGGCTAAATGACCGTGGTTCGTTAAATCGCAGTAGATTTAAACGATTAATGCGAACTTATACCTGCGGCATGAAAACGATACGTTTCCGGACAAAGGTTCCAATTCAGCCCTAGAACATTGATGTCCAATTATAATGAATTCGGGGGCCAGACATATGTTTTCTAATAAGGTGGAGGGCCACAGATTGAAAATAAAATTGTATATTCAAAATTATATATTCAAAAAATAAACTGTAGTTACTACTTATGATAGAAATATTTATATATTTTTTTACTAGTAGCACGTCTATTGAATGTGACTACTTGAAAACTCAATCGCACTGAAGAGGCATAACGGAGAGAGAAGACATTTAGTTAACCTTGTCCTTGGTCATATGGCATGGAACCATAAATACAATTTCTCTCGATACTAGGGGTTGTTCGATGGATGAACGTGTTTAACACAGTACAGAATCGATAAATGCAGAATGAATTTAAAATGTACAATGACTAATATAATGCTTAAAGAAATGTTCAGTAAGTTTATTTTTGAACTGTTCTTTACTCGGGCTGTCCTCGATATAATACTCCATGGCGCGATAACCTAGAAGGTTCTTGACCTACCAGCCGTCTGCTAGCCTCACATCCACGTGTTAATCACAGGGGTTACCGAACATTAAGCGAATGTTGGGGTAAGATTTGGTCAGCATGTCGGGTCCCCCAGTCGTTATACTTGATTTTCTTAATCTGGAGCCGTTTCTCATTGCAGTTCCTCAAATTCCTCATGACACTGAGTGGGCATCGGTCCTAAACTGACCGAAATTCCACGGGAATTCGAACCAGCGCAAGTTCCACAGCTCTGCACCAAGGTGCTATGCCCTAAATCCCTCGGTATAAGGGAAAGAGAATTCATGACTTTTTAAAAATTGTATTCTTCTTTTCGTTATTATTTTCTTATTGTTCTTCATCCTCGAATTTTCTTCTTATTCTTCTACTTCCTCTTCATAAAGAGAGAGAGAGAGAGAATGAGAGAGAGAGAAAGAGAGAGAAAGAAAGTTCTCTTCCACTATTTTTCTCTCTATTCCTTTTTTATCTCTTCCACTTTTTTCTCTCTCTTGCTCTCCGAAACAAGAATAAGGATTAGAGTGAGATGTTGGAGGTAGAAATGCAGCCAGAGTGGGTATGGAGGCGGACTGACCTTATTTTCTTGGCGCTGTAAAGAGCAGTAATAAACTACTGAAGTTTGAAATAGATTTTTGTAAGTTATAGGCTTATGTACACTCCCTTGGCAGTTAAGCTTCTAAACGTAATATTTTATGCACTAAACCGGTTGAAATATACGTGAAACTATACCATTAAGCTTTAAGTAACGTGGCATGTCCTTAAAAATACAAAATAGTTCTAACTAGAGAAAAGTGTTATATATATATGTACTGATTAACATCTTTAAAAATTCAGCTAAGTTCAATTGTTTATGGCTGTGTGTGACACCGTCTCTAACTTTACATGGCAGGTAATTTTCTTTACTTCATGCTACTACTAAATGGCATAAGTGACGGATTGTCGGACAAACTGCATACTCCTCATTATATGTGTATCATATTCATATTTAACTAGCTAAGGTCCGGCGTGTGTTCCTACGCCTAAATAAATTAAATATGATTTTTTTAAATTTTCGTTTCAGGTAAATTCCTACACCCATTGCTTTTATGTCAAAACAGCAGCTAAACACTCACCGTACCTGAAAATGTGTACATACAAAGTTATACGTTGCATCTAACCAACCACGGCGGTTTGTTTTCAATTATTATTTTCGGATTTCAGTTAATCCTCATTTATAATGGTCTGATACCGTCGAGTTTCGGATAATACCTACCTCAGTTTATTTTAATAGCATATACCGTGTTTCGTTGTGAACAGAAAATTGCGACATCTACAGCGACTTTTTAATTTTCGTTTCAGGTGAACTCCTACACCTAATGGTTTTAGAGCATAATAGATGGCGGTTAAACACACTCGGCGTACTTGAAAATTTGTATTACAAATGTTAATGAATTTTCGTATAAAGATGACCGAAAATATGATCACAATTCTTCATTTATTCCACGAATTATCATGACCCCATCTTTAAGATAAGAGTCAAAGTATGTAGAATGTATAATATAGGAAATGTCTAGTTCTCTTATTTAAGATTTACACACTTCGACTCCCAATTAGTTAGTCTCTCGTTTCCAGTATCTATCCTCAAACCATATTTAAATACACGATCACATCATAATCTCTTGTTTAATATACGCAACATAGGACATCCATCATATACTATATTCACTTTTCACAACTGAAATTCCACACCACAATAAATCAGGGCTGCCGGGCGTTACAATCATTTAAAATTATATGGTATACACTGCGACGAACCAAACAAGGCGTTTGCTAAAGTCAATTTTTAATTTCGAATTTCAGGCAAATCCCCATATCTAACGGTCGGATTTCGCTGATTTTAGATAATATCTACCTCGGTTTATTTTAATAATATATTTAATAATATAGTTTACTAATATATGCATCATTACCTCTAATTTTACGCCTTTCAGATTTATTAAATATCTGTTGGAAGTTTGGACACGTTCCAGAAGAATGGAAGATAGCAAAGATGCATCCAATATTTTAAAAAAGCTAACAGATATGAATGCAATAATTATCGAGAAATAAGTCTTCTAAATACACGTTATAAGATCTATGCCTCCATCTTAAAACGCCGTCTTAATATTATCATTGAAAGTATGCATTCAGATGCAAAACGGTTTTAGAAAAGGAAGATCTTGTTCAGTCTGTATATACATGTTTAACACAACTAATAGAGAAACGTAGAGAATATAATTACCAACATATATGGCGTTTATTGATTTTGAGAAGGCTTTTGATTGTGAATAGAAAAAAATTATGGAATATAATGATAAACAGAGGCATTTCACAACATTTGGTTAAAATTATTGAAAGTTTATATGTAGATAATAAAATATTAATTAGCATGGGTCATAAAACACAAAACAATGAAACAGCGACAATAAACTGTGGAGTAAAACAAGGATGCCCACTTTCGCCATCACTTTTTAATGTATATATAGACGATGCCATACAGAATTGGCAAATTGTTTTAATTGAACATTTTTAAATTGACAATATTTTATTAGATACTTTACTTTTTGCAGACGATCAGGTTGTGATATCTGAGACAGAAGATGGCTTACAACGGGCAATTTACAAATTAAGTAAAATATGTGAAACATACAACTTGAAAATATCTACTCTAAAAACAAAAGTTTTAGCTTTTCAAGGGTATGAACCGAAGAATATAAACGTCAGAAATGAGTTTTGTGAGGAGTATGGATCAAAGGCGAAGTGAGGATATACGAAGAGAACTGAATATATTCAAACTATTAGATAGAATTACACAATACAGGGATGAATGGATGGACCACATCAATAGAGTGGATAACAATAGAATTCCGAAACAGATTCTTCATTACAAACCACTAGGACGAAGAAATGTTGGAAGACCCAGTAAAAGATGGTTAGACCAATATTCTAACTTGAGATCGGAACAGACCAGCAGGTGTTAATCCTTGATGCTGCTGCTGATGATGATCTACCTCGGTTTATTTTAATAGGATATACTAAGTTTTGCTGTGAGACATCGAAATTTTCTACCGCTAACGATTTTCAAATTTTATTTTGAAGTGAACTCCTACACCTACATGCAAACTTTCATGGTGTTCGGTTAAACGGTGTCGAAGCCTATTATTCTCAGATATACCAACATACATTTTTATACGCACTTATTAGAACGCAACGTTAGGTCAGAATCTCATTTTACTATTAAAACACGCGCATATTGGAATGCAGCGTTGTGTCGACCGACTACTCTTCGAGTACAAACGTAGGCAGGCTGAATTTTTAAATAAGAAAATAAAACAATGTTTCTTATAGAATACAATGCCATTGTAGGGTTAGAAAATCCATCGACTCCGGCCGGGATTGAACTGGCGAATCTGTCCTAACAGAGTTATAAAACGAGTAATTGTTAGTAAGACATCGGTTGAGACTAACTCACTGGCACTATCAAACTCGTAGGTTCATGGCCGCGCGGACATAAGCTCTCCATACATCCCTATCCTGAGCTAATGTTTTCCAATCATTCCCCTAACTAAAGTGAAGTGCCTGAATTAAAGGGCTACTTCCCTCAAATCATAGTTAATGTTATTCTCCCACCTCATTCCTTGTCTACCAACTGGGCGTTTTCCCTCTGGTTTTCCTATAAGAAGCTTTCATGCATGTATTTCATTCCCCATTCGTACCACATGCCCTGCCCACCGCAGTCTACAAGACTTAACTGTTCTTATTATATCTGGCTTCCTATAAAGACCATGTAGTTCATTGTTATGTAAGTCTTCTCCATTCATCCATATGTTCATCTCTCTTTGGTCCAAAAATTTTCCTAAGAACTTCATTCTCAATACTCGTAATCTCTTTTCCTCCTTAAAGTAAGAGTCAATGCTTCGCATCCATATAATATATCTGGTAGAATAATATATCTATATATTTTCAGTTTAACGTTTTTTGAAAGGAGTTGGGACGTTAAGGGTCTGTAATGCATAATAGCACGCATTTTCAGAATTGATCCTATGTTTAATTTCTTTGCGCATCTCATTCCTATTTGTTATTATTGTTCCTAGATATTTTAATTCAGCCACTTATTCAACATTCCCTCATTTGCCATTAACTGTCCATTTCGAGTGGAAGAAATTATTCTTGTTTCCAAATGCAATCATTCCCTGTATAATCTACTCGACCTTGGATTTAGCTTGCAGTTGTTTCTACTGTAGAAATAACCATTAAACTTCATTTATTGTTTTTTCAATTATATTTTTACCATAGTCAGCAGGAAATTACTTGTTGAAGTGTATGAGTAGTACTTCCGAGAAAATGAATCAACAAATAAGCCGTGACGTATTATTAACTTCGTTCCAAATTTGCATATTCACTTGCACCTAGAATTACTGTATTGGATATACTTGCACACAAGGTTGCCAATTTAGCCACTTTGCGGCTAGGTATGGTCATTTTGAAAACAAAACTAGCTATAAATTTGTTAAAAATCCACTAATAGCTTCCCTGGTCATTTGTCGCCTTTTTTAAGTCGCTTCTAGCCATTTTGTTTCACTTGCACCTAGAATTACTGTATTGAATATACTTGCACACAAGGTTGCCAATTTAGCCACTTTGAGACTAGATATGGTCATTTTGAACACAAAACTAGCTATAAATTTGTTAAAAATCCACTAATAGCTTCCCTGATCATTTGTCGCCTTTTTTTTAGTCGCTTCTAGCCATTTTATTTCACTTGCACCAAGAATTGCTGTATTTAATATACTTGCACACAAAGTTGCCAATTTAACCACTTTGCGGCTAGATATGGTCATTTTAAAAACAAACTAGCTATAAATTTGTTAAAAATCGACTAATAGCTACCCTGGTCATTTGTCGCCTTTTTCTAGTCGCTTCTAGCCATTTTATTTTACTTGAATCTAGAATTACTGTATTTAATATACTTGCACACAAGGTTGCCAATTTAGCTACATTTTGGCTAGATATGGTCATCTTAAAAGCAAAACTAGCTACAAACTTTTTATAAAGCCACTAATAGCTTTTCTGGCCATTTGTCGCCTTTTTCCTAGTAGCTTTTCTAGCCATTTTATTTCACTTGCACCTAGAATTACTGTATTTAATATTCTTGCACTCAAGGTTGTCAATTTAGCTACTTTTTAGCTAGATATGGTCATCGTGAAAACAAATTTAGCTACAAATTTGTTAAAAAGTCACTAATAGCTTTTCTGGCCATTTGTCACCTTTTCTCTATTCACTTTTAGCCATTTTATTTCAATTTAATTGGTTTATATAATTTATGTAAAAATTATGGAGATTGATAGATTTTGCTACTACACAAAAAAGAAACTAAGCAAAATGTATCTTCTTTGAATAGAACATATCCAACGAAACGTGGACATCCCTTGATACTAATCAGATAGATCATGAATTAATACAGAACAGGATTAAGTCTATAATTTTAAATTTACGTACGAGGGGTGCAGATAGGATTCAGACCATCACTCAATGAAAGTGAGATATAAAAAAAAAAAAGGATATCCCACAGAAAAATATTTTTAGTGAAAAGAGAATAAAACATATAACTTCTTTAAACTTAAAGAGAAAGAAATTAAATAAACTTTTTAAATATTCTAAGTTATTGAATCTTTCGTTATGAGAATATATTTATTTCTTAAAATATACTTTATATTAATAATTTAGTCACGGTATTATATCTGCATCAATTCCAATAGAGCGAAATAAAAGTAACTCACAAAAGTCGAATTTCAGAGGCACAGATTGGCGAGTCAATTTTCTAAGTTTTAAAATACAGCTTCCTCCAGGGATAAACTTGTGTTCTACCCATTTCTAGCCTTTTTAGGAACCAGTTTTATCCACTTTTTCTCTTTGGATATTGGCAACCCTGGTTGCATAATGAGGGCCGGTAGAACAGTAGGCCTACAATGCAACTGCTCAAGGGCGACACGTGGCTCTCAAGATTTGATTTTTTATTGTGTCTTATTTATATACGCTTTCACATAACCCCCTGAATCCATAGGTTTAATTTTCGAAGCCCCAATATTCCGTTTTCTTTTCGTTTTACATTTTTTCCTTTTTTTATTTTTTATTTTATTTTTACATTTGTTAACCTGTCCACCGCTGTGGTATCTAGGTAGCGTGCTGCCTTGTCACGCAGCAGGCCCGGGTTCGATCCCCGGTCGGGACAGTTTTTCTGGGTGAGGTTTTTATCGGGGTTTTTCCTCACCTGTAAGACAAATGTCAGGAAAACTTTAAGGCCCAAACGGTCCCCGAAATAATATGGCCATCGCAATCATCATCATTCATATTCATCTTAGATTAAGCTTAGGATTAGAGACTCTCCTGGCGCACCACTATCATCACCCATCATATAATCGGGGCAACGTAACCCCGCCTTCCAGGCGCTCCAACCTCAGAAGTGGGTTACAAGTACGCCATGCCAGGAGAGAACACCAGGAATGCCCAAAGACAACCTGGGGCATTTAAAAAAAACATTCGTTAACCTTTTTTACCTCATTGACATATACAAACACAAAGAAGGATACACACCCAGACCCAAGGTAGAGATTTAAAATCACCACCTCGCCGGGAATCGAACCCGGATCGCCGGAATGGAAGGTAGGGACTCAACCGACTACGCCATGGCGACCGTGATTTAAAATTCAACTTCCTACATTTCGGGGTTGCCAAGCTAAATAACTACTTTATATATTACAAACACGCGTGTGGAAAGTAAAACTACTGCCCTTATGTATACTACATACAATGTATACGGTATACAAAAAAAAAATATCCAAAAGGTAGTGTAAATATACATTATATGAAACATATCACTGCATTTTAAATGAACTGAACTTTATTTGAAACAATATAAAACAATAAATACGTACTTGCCACCATTTTATTACTAAATTGGTCTCACAGCCTCCTGTCTACACTGTTAACGTTAGTCAATTGTTTATAATGAACGCAAATATTTCCAACAAAGATGTTATTATTTTACTATTATTTATTATTTTGAAAACACCATCGCGCAAAAAATAATGTACAACGCACGTTTGTGAAGTGTGTTACAGAATCTCGGAAATTAAAAACCTCACTATAGATCAGTTTTTAAACATTTTCTTCGATTCTGTAAAAACCACTTCCCAACCTCGCATGGTAATGTACTATCTACAATGGCCTTATAAATATATTCCTTTGTTCTGTAAATAATGTTTTTACTCCATAATACTGAGTTCAGCATGACAGTTACTCACCAACCTTCTGCTATTATTTTTTCTTTTTCTAATTGTGGTGAACCTTTTTATAAGATTGATCCTAGATATTTAAATTTCTTGACATCTTTAATGTCTGTAAGATATTGTTCATCAATGTTGATTGTTAGATATTGTGTTTTATTTTCATTTCAGATCATAATCATTATCGTCTTCAAGAATTAGACCTGTTGGTCTGTTGCTGCTCACTCCCTCTCTTTAAAGGTCGACTTATATTTTTGTCCTCTTCTCATTATAATATAAAAGAGTCTTTGCCATCCTGGTGCTTAGTCTTTGCAATTTGTTATATACTAGCTAATACCCGGCGTGCGCTGCTACGCCTAAATAAATGATAATTAATGTGCTTTTATGTTTAGTTGAATAAGTAAAAGGAAACATAATTATAAATTTATATTTTTAGATAATGAGATGGGAGAATAACATTAACTATGATTTGAGGGAAGTAGATTATACAGGGAATGATTGGAAGGCATTAGCTCAGGATAGGGATGTATGGAGAGCTTATGTCCGCGCGACCATGAACCTACGGGTTCGATAGTGCCAGTGAGTAAGTAAGTATATTTTTAGATACCCGGTGCTGATTACCTAGCATTGCCCGGGAATCTACTTATCCTGATCTTCTTGACATAAATGAGCTGAAATACGAAAATTAGTGTGTTTATGTTTAGTTAAATAAGTAATAGGAAACATTTATATCGTATTTATTTTTAGATTCCCCGTGCCGTTTACCCGGCGTTGTCCGGGAATGTACTCATCCCGATCTTCTTGGCATAAATGAGCTGAAAGACAAAAATTAATGCACTTCTTATGATTAGTTGAATAAGTAAAATGAAAAATTATTATAAATGTATGTCGTAATTATTTTAAGATAACCCGTGCTGATTACCTGATGTTGCCCGAGAATCTACTTATCTCGATCTTCTTGGCATAAATGAGCTAAAAGACAAAATTCGTTATTGTGAGTTATCCATAAAAGAATACCCGCCATGTGGTGCTATGCTTGTACAGGAATCTACGTACTTGTCTCGATATTCTTGGCATCAATGAAAGATAAAAATGGTTATTGTGAGTTATCCGTAAGAGATAAGATAAACATATGCAGTCGCGGACTTTTTTGTAGAGATTTTTGAGATATTCAAGTCTGTGTACATTAATTTTGTGTATTTGTTATGGTTTAGGCAGCGTAGGCCATTTAAACGTCAAAAGAGCTACTTTTTTCACGTTTTCCAAAACGATTTTTAAGGGTGTAGGAGTTGAGTATCACAACTCTCTTATAGCCTATGTTCATCCCGGGAATCTCCTGAACATTTTTCAAAACGCCCCATCACAATCGGATCAACGGTATGGCCGCGCATAAAGTACGAACAAACCAACAAACAAACAAACAAACATTCATTTTTATATATTTGATTTTTCTATTAATGTTGTGATTGGTTCTATGCCCAATTTATTTCTGTTATCAGCATTCCTCTTCTGTTCCAATAATATATTTCCAGTTACAAATCGAAGAAATTTCATTTCTAAACTTCGATTTGTCTTATTTGATCAGAGGTAAGCGTCCAACGTTCACATCATGTAATAGGAATGGCAATGCAACTACTCTATATAGTTTTAGCAGTTTTATATTTGAGATATTAACAATAAAGTCTGGAATAGGAATATAATCAAGAGGACTAAATTATTAATATATAACACAATTGTGAAGAGAATTTTATTATATGGTGCGGAAACATGGACGTTGAAGCAAAAAATAAAATTTTAAAAAAATAAATAAATTATTAGTCACAGAAATTGACTTTTTAAGAAGATCGGCAAGAATATAAAAAATAGACAAAATAAAAAACAATACAATAAGATAAATTATGAATGCAGAAAAGGATATTGCACTAGAGATTGAAGATATGCAACTAAAATGGTATGGCCATATAATGAGAAGAAGGGACACAGAAACAAACAATGAAGTATTAAAATGGGTACCGCCTGGAAAAGAGAAACATGGTACACCAAAGTCAACGTGGATAAAGGGAATTCAAGACAACATGAAGAAGAGAAATACGACAGAAGCCGACACACAAGATCGGGAAGTGTGGAAGAAAAAAATGGTATATTTTTGTTGAGGATACCTGTGTAAATTCCAGAAACAATCCTGAATAAAAATAAACAATAAAAGTAATTTCTAGATTGTTATTTTGTAAAGTGAACTTCTAATCCAATGTCTAATAAAATATATTTGCATTGTTTTATGTCTGGAGGCATAATCAGGGGATTGTTTTACAGACGCTGTGGTGGTAATTAAACTGGGGGTGGTGGAGATTAAATGATTAGCCCAACGGGTGTCTGCCACTGATGGGATTAAGCAGTATTACACCGAGTATTGTAATTATATATTTTTTGTATCTAACAAAAAAAGTGCGCCACACAGGAACTGCGTACACTAAGCGAAATTCTCTGTAAGTCAAATTTGTCTGGTTTACTGAATATGCATATTTCTTATTGTCACGTTGTTTTGGAACAATAAACAACACAGATGATCGTGTATAACACTCCACAATAACTTTATTTAATTCTAAAATATCTCAGTCACATTTGACTCGCACATTTGTGTAATAATTGATCTTGTTTTAAAGTTTATATATCACAATTATTTTACAGTCTCTAACAAATTCGCTTGCCAAAGTTTCTTCCAATAACAGTTATTGTATCGCTGTCACTTCACAACTGACTCCCTCCCGAACCTAGCAGTAGTTTATATAGACCGGGGAAGGAAATTTGTCGGCTCGCAATCGAGACTGTTCTAGTATGGAAGCTCCTGGAATCGAACTTTCCCAACATGAGAAGTAGAGGCTTAGAAATCTCTGGAATGGAAGTCTAGACGCATCGATGATCTGCGCGGGTCTTTCGACTCGCGAGTCAGTGACTCACGAATCTATTTCTACCAATACGAGACAAATATTCTCGTCTTCATCCGCGAAATTCAAACGTCGCTATTATGATGCGTCACAATATGTTAGTTGAATAGTAAGTATCCATTTAAGTTGCGTCAAAAGAAACATGGTAGTTGGTAGAGCGATATTTAAATTAAGCCATTCAGGTATACCTCCACTCCTAATGGTCTAATTTCGCTGATTTTTAGAGAAATCGACTTGTCCCGATTTATACCGAAATTCGTTACGAAATATCGAAAATTGCTGCCACTACACCGATCAACATATTTTCGCCTCAAGTCCTCAGGTTCGTAAAAGAACCTCAAGCCTGAATAAAAGGCCTCGTAGCTAAATTTAATTGATTTCTCTCAATCTAAGTAATATCTTAGTTTCCTACTAGATGTCTTCTCGAGGGGATGTACTAACTACATGTCCCAGCTAGTTACCTGGCGTCCAGATTTGATAAGTTATCTTCTACCACATTACTAACACTAGGTCACAAGATAACAGCCTGATAACAATCCCCCTCCACAGCACTTCCTTTTGTTCCACTTCTTTCACAGTAGCTTCTGCCCGCTCCTGGAATTCGCTCCCTCAAGATATCAGGGGTTGCTGCACACTTGGCACTTTTAAGTCACGCTTATACAATCACTTGTTAAATAATTAATGTTTTTCTCCACTACTGAATGTATTCTCTGTCATTAACAGTATTTTTTCTAATTTTTGAATCTTGTAAAGTTTATATTTCATTCGTTGAATCTAAAGTAAATCAAAATATGTTGTAAATAATAATTGTATTGTAGTCATACTATGTAATAATTTAGTTTATTCTAAGTTAGATGTAACAGTAATGTTGGTATATTTTTTTCTTACCTGGTTCAGTGGTAAACAAAACCTTAAAACCTGAACTCTACCAGGTAAAATAAAGATATTGTTTTTATTATCTATAGGGATATAAGAGTAAGTAATTTGGCTAAGAAACTTCCCAATAGGGGAAACATTCATATCTAGAAGAGGGACAAACGGGGATCAGTAAGTTGTTATTATATTTAACACGCCATTTTCTATCAATATTTGTATTAGGCTGAATATATGTGTCAAGAAGCTGTTGTCTTATTGGTTAGGACTCATGTCCCAGATCTGTAATTCAGTTCACATTTAAACAGAACTTTATACAGTTTAATTTTGCTCTTAATTGTTAATAAATATTATCTTAATCTTTCGTTAGTCCATACAGACATATGTTAGCTTGAAAAATGTGTTTCTTATTTTCTTTTTTAGAAATATTTTTTATTCAATGCCCCAGGTTGTCATTTCGACATTTCTGATGTTCTCTCCTGGCATTGTCTTAATTGTAACCCACTTCTGAAGCTGGGACGCCTAGAAGGCGGAGTTACGTTACCGCGATGATATGATGGATGATAAATGATAATGAAACGCTAGGAGAGTTCTTAACCTAAACTTAACCTAAATTCCAAATATTTTCAAACTTACAAACCGAATAAATTAAATATAGGAACGACTGGAAAGAATATATTGATAGAATGCCAGAAGGAAGATTTCCAAAATTATTGCTAAATTATAAACCGCACGGAAGGAGTAATGTTGGACGCCCATACAGAAGATGATCTGAACAATTTTAACAATTCAAGCTTTCATGAAATCGGAACGAGCCAACAGGCTTAATCCCTGAATGCTGATGATGACGATGATGGAAGTAAAACTAGATAAAGAGGATAGACAAGAAAGTGACATTAAAAATATAATAAATAAAGTTAGAACAATAGCAAGAATGTTAAATGGTCCTATGGAACATATATATAACCAGGAAAAATAAATTACAAATATGTAATTCAGTAGTGAGAATTACTGTCATATATGGAGTTGAAGTTCGGAAATTCAACAACAACTTAGGTAAAAAAAAATATGTAGATGGAAATTGATTTCTTGAAGACAGCAGCAATATGTGCAAAATTCAAAGAAAGAAAAAGTCATACGAAAAAAAATTGAATATTATTAAATATTCAATAATATTTTATTTAAGATAGAAGGAATCAAATTGGTATGGGCATGTACGACGAATGCAAAAATAAAGGTTATCCAGAAAAACATTGTAATTGTGTTCACCTGGAAGAAGAAAGAAAGGAAGACCCCGAAACCCACGAATGCAAGAAATAAAAACTGGAATGAGAAGGCTGAAGGAGATGGGGAAGATGGATAGGAACGAGTGGTAATTAAATAGTAATAACTTATATAAACTTGAAATAAATAGAAATAATTATATAATAAGATTTATATAAATATAAACCACTTAAATTTAAATATATTTTTATTATATAATCATTTATATATTATTAGGAATATATATGACTTATTATATACATCTTTAGGCACAGAAATATGCGTAAATTTTGAAAATCCGTATATAAAAAAACAAGCGAAAACCTAAATATGTAAAATTATTTACAGAATTAAATTTACGGCTATTGATCAAACAGACACCTAAATTGTGTGCATAATTTACTTTTTTTTTTTTGTTTTAGCAAACTCTGTATGAAGGAAATTTATTACTTGATGCAGAATGAAAATATTTCCGGCAGAATAGCTCAATCACTCTGCTCTGCCATTGTTGATAAGCACACTGCGTGCCAACAAAATTGTGTTAAATCACAGCGGACCAATTTTCAGGATTGATCTCAGGAAGATGGTGTAACTCTATACTCGTAACAGTTCCATTTATTATACAGAATGTTCCCAAATAAATTTAATCCAATGTGTGGCACTATTAAAAGAACCCTTAAAAACACAAGAAAAGAAACAAAAATTAAATTTTATAAAGTAATGGCTGTTCCTGTATTGATGTATGGATCAGAATATTGGACGATCACTAAAAGACAAGAACAAAGATTGGAAGCAGCTGAGATGCGATTTTTAAGAAATATAGCAGGATATACTCTGCTGGATAAGAAAAGAAATGAAGACATAAGAAAGGAACTAAATATTTTCAAACTTACAGACCGAATAATTAAATATAGGAACGACTGGAAAGAACATATTGATAGAATGCCAGAAGGAAGATTTCCAAAATTATTGCTAAAATATAAACCGTGCGGAAGGAGAAATGTTGGTCGCCCACACAGACGATGGTCTGAACAATTTTAACAATTATAGCTTTCATGAAACCGGAACGAGCCAACAGGCTTAATCCCTGGATGATGATGATGATGATGATGTTCCCAAACCCTGTCCACCCCTAGAAGTTATACGTCGTAAACTAGCATGGCGCGCCGGTAATGTTGGTTGCATATTCAGGAGTTTCGGGAGTGATATAGTACGTCCCACGAGATAACATTGCAACAGAAAGGACACACATCCAGGCCCATACTGGAGATTTAAAATCTCGTCGGGAATTGAACACGGACTTTTGGAACGAGGATTACAGACTATCAACAACGCCACGACAATCGACAAATAAATATAAACATTGCTCTAAAATAATTGGGGTCAGGATTTTTAAACTGACCCAACCCCTCTGGCGGCACTATGTCCCTGGGGTCGACTCAGCCTCTAACGGAAATGAGTACCAGACGCTTGTTCTGGGGGTAAAGGCGGCCGTCACGCAGGGCTGACAACCCGGCTGACATAAAGTGCCGATTGTCTAGAAAAAGTGGGAGCCTTAACCTCCCACTACCCCAAGGGCCTCCGGGTCTGTTGTGGGATCACTTTACTTACTTTACTCTATTCACTGAGCCCCTTTTAATAGACCCATAACTAACTCACTGGCACGTAGGTTGATGACTTCGCAGATATAACCTCCCTATCTCTCTATGTACCCTGTCCTGAGCTAATGTTTTCCAAACATCCTCTATCCTCTGTATAATATACTTCCCTCAAATCATGATTAACGGTATTCTCCCATCTCATTCTTGGTCTACCAACTTGGCATTTTCCATCTGGGTTTCTTACAAGAAGCTTCTATGTCCCTGTTTCATATCCCATTCTTGCCACATCTACTGCACATCGCAGTCTGAGATTTAACCCTAATTATTGTATCTGGTTTTCTATAAAGACCCTGTACCTCACTGTTTTATAGTCTTCTCCATTCGCCTGTCTGTTCATCTCTCTTTGATCCAAAAATTTTCCTAAATCCATTATTCTCAAATACACGTAATTTTTCATCATCATCATCATCAACAACAACAAATCCGTTTTAGGCCATGTGACCTGTAACGGTAAACCTAATGAACATGGTCTTGATCTTTCCATCGATGTTTTGGTCTTCCTTGGTCCCTATGTCAAATTGGAGTATGTTGGAACGACAAATTTGGAAGTCTATTTATTTCCATTCTTCTCAGATGATTTTTCCATTGTTTCGTAATATTTTCTCCTCCCGTAAAGTAAGGATCCATGTTTCGCATCCATATAACATCATCATCATTATCTTCATTCATGGATTAGGTCTGTTGACCCGTTCCGACTTCAGCCCATCTCTTTCTAGGTCTGCCCACATCTCGGGTGCCTTTAGGTTTGTATTTTGTTATTTGTTTTGGATATCTGTCTTCATTCATTCTGTCTATGTGTTGCTTCCATTTTTGTCTATATGTATCCATTTTATCAGTTATTGCAAATATTTCAAGTTCCTGTCTTATTTCTGTGTTCTTGATTCTGTCTTCCTTAGTGCACCCTTTAACAGATCTCAAAAATTTCATTTCTGCCGCCGTTATCCTACTTAGGTCTTGTTTTTTATGTATCCAGGCTTCTGAACCATAGAGCAGTACCGGCACTGCCAACATTTTATAAAATTTCAGTTGGGTCTCTTTTGTTGTTTCCATATAACATAATTTATATATTTTCAGTTTGATATTTTTTTTTAAGACAAGGCTATTCCACTAAGATAGTGGTAGTATGACATCCTAGAACCACGTGGGTTTTGATTGTTTTATGGGGGTTTCAACAGGAGATGTTGCATAACATGACAAAGTGCAGATAGTTATAGTTTTTGTGGACTGGCCACTTCCGTCATGACATTCACCTTTAATTACATCATATCTTCCGCTTTCATTCAGTTTTACGATACTGAGGCTTCCACCGGATGTCGAGACTTATCTGCTCTCCTGCCAATCTTATAACTAATAATAATAATAATAATAATAATAATAATAATAATAATAATAATAACAAATAATAATAATAATAATAACAAATAATAATAACAATAATAATAATAATTTTTTCATTCATTTTGAGAATTTTCCTCATCGGCGTTTCTCCAACCAATCATAGTAATTAATATTAATTTAGAAAAATATATACATGGCTACGGTCTTATTTGATTATCAGTTGGCAACAAACATTCACAAATTTCCCTTAATTAAAGTTCTCCATCGATCTCTGTCCTCTGTGCCTTCATCTGTTACACCGAATTTCCTCATTGAATTTTGAATGTTCTTCTTCCAGGTTGTTCTTAGTCTTCCTTTTCTGTTTCTTCTTTCAATTTTCCATGTATAAACGGTCTTTGGTAGCCTTCCATCCTGCATTCTTCTTACGTGTCCATACCATTTTAACCTTCTGTGTTCAATCTCATCCATTGTATTTCTTTCTACATTCATCCATTTTCTAATTTCTGTATTTCTAATTTTTTTCCAGTGGAGAATTTCTGGCAGCTCTTCTCCAAAAATCCATTTCAACTGAAGTTATTCTGTTGACTTTTTGTAGTGCCATTGTCCAAACTTCCGAACCATATAACATTATACTTTATAGTATGGATTTATAAATTAGTTGCTTTGTTCTGTTAATTATGTTTTTACTCCATAGTATAGAGTTTAACATCCCTATGGTTTTTCTTCCATTACTAATCATTTTTGCTATTTCTTTATTTAATAATAATAATAATAATAATAATAATAATAATAATAATAATAATAATTAATAATAATAAAATAATTTGCAGTACTCTTTGCATCAATTAAATCAGTTATACCAAGAATATAATTTTAAAATATCAAAAGAAAAAACAAAAATAATGGCATTTTGGGGAAGCGAAGTTATAATATCAAAAATCATAGTCCTAATAGACAACAAACCTCTGGAACAAGTAACAACGTTTAATTATTTGGGTTGTAATTTTACTATAAACACAAAACTGAAAGAGACATAAATATGAAACTGTCGAGATTTCAAATGATGTGTGGAATTATACATAGAACAACTGTGAGGCGGAACAGGCAATTTGCCTAATCCGCGAAGTGAAGAAGAAGAAGAATACATATAATAAAAATAATACATTTATTTTACATGGCAGAGTTAAGGTCTTAAGGCCATGTCTACCACTCAACCATGTTAGAAAAAATTCAAAAATTACTCTTAGGGCTTATGTCTAAATTACAATAAACAATGTTCTGGGTGAGGTTTTTTTCGGTGTTTTTCCTCACCTGTAAGATAAATGTCAGGAACTTTAATGCCCAAACGGTCCCCGAACATCATATGGTCATTCATATTCGCCTCAGATTAAGTTTAAGATTAAGGATTCTGTTGACGCACCACTGTCATCATCATCATAACCCGCCTTCCAGGCGTCCCAACCTCACAAGTGGATTACAATTACGTATTGCCAGGAGAGAACACCAGAAATGTAGATAACACAACGTGAGGCATAGAATAAAAATATATTACATGGCATATCTACAATGCAATTATTATTATTATTTACAATATATTTTGATTTACGACCAGCGTTTCTGATTACTGTTCAGGAGGTCCCGGGTTCCAATTCCGGTCAAACTATAGGTATTTTTCCTCCTCCTCCTCCTCCTCCTCATCATCATCATCATCAACAACAATAAGGATTAAGCCCAATGGCCTGTTCCGATCTCATTATAGGTCGAATTGGTCCTTCCATCTCTTCAATGGTCTTCCCAACATTCTTCTCCCTTTTGATTTATAATTATACATTCTTCTTGGTATGCGCTGTTCATTCATTCGTAATACGTGCTGAAGATAAGCATTTTGAAAATATTTTATTCTTTCACAGAGATTAAATATATTAAGTTCTGTTCTTATATCTTTGCTTTTCTTTTTATCGATCCTTTGATATCCTGCTATTGCTCTCAACATCTTCATTTCAGCAGCCTCTATTTGTCTACTATCTGCCTTTGTTAATGTCCAGGTTTCACATCCATAGAGACGAGACTGGATCTGCCATTACTTTTTAAAACTTCACAAATAGTTTCTTTTCTAGTCTTATTCAATAAAATGCGTTAATTGTGCCACATAGATAATTGAATCGTTGTATTTTAGTGTGTTTATCTAAATTTCTGTCATTGATTTTTCCTTAAAAGGGAATTATTTTTCCTGTGGTTGCCCATGGTCTGGAATTTAGGTTAACTTTAGGTTAAGAATTCTCCTGCACTTCATTATCATTTGTCATCCATCATAACATCGGGGTAACCTAACTCCGACTTCTAGGCGCCCCACCTTCGGAAGTGGGTTACAATATTATGCCATTGCCAGGAGTGAACACCAGAAAGGTGGAAATGTGGTATTGAGCAAATAAATATTTTTGCTGTTACTGCGGATTTAACGAATGAAATATAAAATGTAGTCCACCGCTGTGGTCTCGAGGTAGCATGCTGCCTTGTCACGCAGTGAGGCCGGGTTCGATTCCCGGTCGGGACAAGCTCCTGGGTGAGGGTTTTTCGGGATTTTTCCTCGCCTATAAGACAAATGTCAGGAAGCTTAAAGCCCAACGGTTCCCGAAAATCATCCGGCCATCATCATCATCATCATCATTATCATCATCATCAACATACTCATCCTTCACCGATGTGGAAAGCAACGGGAAGCTACAACACCTATAGGCCTAATTCCTTAGTAAAGCTGCAAAGTCGTGATTTAATATTAAATAAATCATTTAATTTAAACAGCTGTATTTAAATATATTTATGTTTTATATATCTTGTTTAAGACTTTTTGCGCTTTTGTCGTACTTACAGCAATGACGACTAAGATTGAAAGTTCAGCTTCCTACATTTCGGGGTTGCCAACCTAAATAACTATACTGTAATATTACATATTACAAATCTCGTGAGGGAAGTAAATTCACTGCTCTTTATGTATACTACGTACAATGTATATACAAAAATATATCCAAAGGGTAGTGTTAATATACATTATACGAAACAAATCACTGCATTTTAAATGAACTGAACTTTATTTGAAACAATATAAAACAATAAATACCTACTTGCCGCCATTTTATACTGATTGGTGTCACGGCCTGCTGTAGTCTCAACTATTAAACATTGCCCACACTGTTAACGTTAGTCAGTTATTTATAATGAAAGAAATATTACCAACAAATATGTTATTATTTTACTATTATTTATTATTTTGAAAACACCATGCGCAAAAAATAATGTACAACGCACGTTTGTGAAGTGTTTTACAGAAGTAAAGTAAAGTAAAGTGATCCCACTACAGACCTCAGGAGGCCCTTGGGGTAGTACGAGGTTAAAGCTTCCACTTTTTCTGGACAATCGTCACTTGACAACAGAAATATACATACAAATATTCTTACTGTAATTTTTTTTGTATTTATAAATTTAGGTTCAGTGCGGAACCGGGTTAATGTTAATTAATTGTAATGAAATTTGATACACTTGTCAAGTTGGGTCAAAAAATAGAGGGTGTGAATTGAAATCAGATGACATTCTAATTTCACCTCTCTAAATAAAGACCTCCAATACATATTTGGTCATGGTCATTTTACGTGTCTACGTGAAGATCTATAATTTTCAAGAGAAAATCTTGAATGGCCTAAATCCTTCGGAATTCGCCAAACGTTGTTATTAACAGTTGTAGTATTGTAGGAAAGTTTCTGAACATTAGAGGAACTGTAAATTTCCTCACATCCTCTTTACACGGAAAATCTCTACAAAATAACAACCCGGATGTACGGATGTGAAGCAAGAGTGTGGTGCTTTATCTCTTTATCAATTGTTTTTATTCTTTTTAACAACTCAGGTCATTAGTATCACAATTAAATTTGTTCACGAAAGTTCCGACAAATTTTACTCTTCTTACTTCAGGCTTCAGGTTCTTTTGTGCATACCGGTATATCTCAATGTGTGACAAGGTAGCTCCCTAGCGAGGATTACTTAATCAAACCAATTTAGTTATGCTTATTTATATATATATATATATATATATATATATATATATATATGCCAGCGAGTGACACGTGGGTAGGTTACCGCCTCAAATGACACCTAGTACAGTAGGGACAATACTGATAAAATTCATTGTTAAAACCGTTGAGGTGGAGAGTCATAAAATAAAATAAGTTAAAATGTACCTTCTTAGGTAAAATCCGTCGTCCTCAACTTATAAAATATGTAATATTTATGACTGTAGGCCTTTCAGAACATCCGTTTCACCATCACGACACCACCACATTAGGACCAGCAGCATCAACCATCATACTGGATGTTGTAGCGAAGAGGGACCTGCTGAAGATGGAACGGATGTTCTGAAACGCCTACAGGCATAAAGATTACATATTTTATAAGTTGAGGACGACGGATTTTACCTAAGAAGGTATATTTTAACTTATTTTATTTTATGTATAGTAGGAACTAAGGTATTACTTGGATGGATTACTACTACATGGCACGACTGGCCTATAAGGCTGCTGACCTCACATCCACTTGTTATTTACAGAGATTATCTAGCCAGTATAGGGTTGATTTGTGGTCAACATATCGAATTCTTCCAGCCCTTATAGCTGGTTTTCTCAACTTGGATTTGCTACTTTTTATAGCTACCCAAATTCTTCACGATGTTGGGTGGGCACCGGTCCCATACTGTCCGAAATTCCACGAGAGCATTTCTTCCCCCATAGAGACTCGAACCAGCGCAAGTCCTGTAGCTCTGCACTAAGGCATCATGCCTTAAATTGGTTACGGGTCGGGATACTTGGATGGGAAAGGCCGATTTTTTTTTTCAGAGAATCTAATTTAGGTTTGAGGTTCTTTTACGAGCTGGAAAATCTTATAAATCTCTCCCGGAGGACTCGTCTTTTGGATTTTCGCATCCTAAAACTTCATCGACCCCGGTCGGATATAAACCCGCGATCCTAGAGACTAGCGGCAAAAAGCTTAATCATTAGACCGTCGATCAACTTTTGTAAGATTCATGATGTGTTCCGTTGAGGTATTATTCAAAATTAAAATATAAAATTATGGCATATTCACTAGACTAAACTAAACTAGAAAAATAATCTAATAACAAGAAAACATGGATAACACATATACAGGAAAAGAAACGACAAAATTAGCCAATACACTAAAGGAAGCCGATAAAAACGTAAAAATAGCATACAGAACTAATAACAAATTAAACAACATAATAAACAATAACATTGAAGAAAATAACATTTTCAACAGCAAAAGAGTATATGAATTGACATGTAAGGACTGCAACAAATTTTATATAGAAAGAACAAACAGACGTTTTAACATCAGATTTAAAGAACATTTTCGAGACTTTATTCACGCAGAAGGAAAATCAAGCTATGCAAAACACGTTATCCATGAAGGACATCGCATGTTAAACATTGGAAACACCCTAACAGTAATGCACAGCGAAGATAAAGGTACTCGAAGAGATGGAAATCATGAAAGCAGCTCACAACAACGACAATCTGATAAACGAAAACGAACCCAATACATGTAACCCCCTCTACCAGATCTTCAGTGAAACGCCAGTTTTGAATCCTGCCGATGATGAGACAAGCGCTACAGTTAAATAACTAATTAAGTTGAGGAGACGGACCTTCCAGGTGAATATTCCATAATTTTATATTTTAATTTTAGACCGTCGATGTCGATTGAGGTTCTTCTACGTGTCATAAATCTACGTCACGGTCGTCCGGGAGCGAGTAATCCATGGGCCCCGAATGTGAAGATTTCAAAGTTCACGAAGAACCTCAAGTCTGAATGAAAATTACCTCTGAGCAATATTTGCCGATCTTCCGTCCAAGTCATACCTAGTTTCCTAATAGATGTCTCCTCGAGGAGATGTATTAAACTAATGCCACTCGGTGACATCTGTGAGGAAATAACTGTAACAAAATTAGTCTAGTTAAGAAACTTCCCACTAGGGAAGCATCCATATCTCACAGCGAGATGAACGGGGTTCAATTAATCAAACAATGGAACAGGTAGTCTACGAGTATATGTAGTAATTATCAGATCATGGATTCCTTAAGAAGAAAGTATAGTATATTACGATGCGAGGTTGGGAAGTGGTTTTTACAGAAGCGAGGAAATGTTTAAAAACCGAGCGATAGCGAGGTGTTTAATTTCCGACATTCTGTAAAACACTTCACAAACGTGCGTTGTACAATATTTTTTGCACGATGGTGTTTTCAAAATAATAAATAATAGTAAAATAATATCTTTGTTTGTGTCGTTAATCACTAATTCCTATGGATCTTCAAACCATTATATTTTTTTTTATTTGTTACCAATAACCCATAAGTAATATCAACATTTTTCTGGATTGAGAATTATCATGTTATTGGTACTGCACCGGATCTTCGTAGGTTTGAACTCACGAATTTCGGAACCACCACTATAACTCTTCTGAGCCTAAGTTCCAGTTGTAATGTAAATAAACCAGATGTATGACTGTGTTTTCATCGATCGAATAACGGTTTTACCTTTAAGTGTACAAGAAAACGTAATCAGCTAACACTCAAAATAAAGGAAATAAAAATATAGACATATCTATTATCTAGCACGTGTCTATATAAGTTCTATGGGAGAATTTAAATATATATAATTATAACTTATTATTAACAAAGTATTTCCTTTACCCAAAGAAAACATAAAGAAATATGTCATAATGTCATCATAGGCCCATTTTCAAATAAAATATCTAAACACTTCAAAAAGTTGAACATTAATGTGGCATTTAAAACTAATAAAACTTTACAAAATATAATAAAAAACAATAGAACCAAAATAAAAAAAGAAAAATTATCAGGTGTATATAAATTGAAGTGTGGCACATGTGACAATGCCTATATAGGACAAACTGGTAGACCTTTTATCTCTCGGATAAAGGAACACATGAGAGCATATAACAGAAATTTAGAATATTCAAAATATACTAACCACCTATTCCAATTTAATCATTGTTTCGAACCAAATTTTGAATTTTTTTATCATGTTTGTGATAAGGGTAAGAAGTTAGATCTTTTGGAGGCTGTAGAAATAAATAAATTGAAAAGTAGTAATAAACTGTTAAATTCTCACCTTCATTTGAATGAATCGCCTTTGTTAAATTTAAAAATTTACATAAATTATTGTTGTATTGTTGCTTAGATCAGTTGATATGTACTATAATACCACAATTCATAATTTGTTAACATGTCAGAACAAGGTACAGTGTACCGAAACAGCTGTCACTGAATATATCTAAATACACATGAAAATCAAATAAAACTAAGTTTCATTTTTATTTAATTAATACATATGGATTTTCATCAAGTAAACACCAACTCAATTGATTAATTATAACTTTAATATATTAATAAGCATTGTTATATTTTCACGCATGCGAAATGCAGAATACATTGGGATTTCATTTGTTTGAAATTGACCGCTTTCTGCAGAATTTCTCAAAGCAGCAGAAAGGAAACCATTTGAAATGTGGAGAGAAACAAATTATTTTGAATGTTTTCAAACAATTTGTGAAAAATATCCCACATTAGCCATTGAGGATGTGGTGAAAATAACTGCAGAATTTACAGGTGAGTCAGCAAGGGACATATATTCTGCTCATAACGAAATTGCAAAGAAAGAAAATCTATGGACGTCATGAAAAACCGTAAACGTCTGATTATGTAGGCCCATATATTTTTTCGACATAAATAAATATGAAATCAAAATTTCTAATTATTGGTACCATCTTACGTTGTATATTTTCCGTAAAATACAATGTTGCTTAAGAACTATATTTGTATCGATAACAGTTCCGTATAAAATATAATCATATGACTGCTAAAAGTAGCGCTATGGTTCCCCCAATAGACGGAGCCGGCGGAGTAATATCATATGCAAGTTTGTTTACAGTACAACTGGAACTTGGTTTGAAAGTAGTAGAAACTAAACTTCATTACCTGGCAGGTCAATATTTTTTTGTATTTACAAGAAAAGGGTTATTTATATAACCCTTTGGCTAGACTAATAATTGACCTATGGTAGTGAAGCATGGACACTAAAAATACAACATGAAAGCAGAATAACGGCCTGTGAAATGAGATTCATGCGCAGAACAGCGGGTTACACCAGATGGGGATCGGAAAAGGAACGCCGATACCTTAAAAGAATTGAAGACTACGCCAATTTTGGAATATATTAAACAGTACCAACTAAATTGGAAACACCATCTTGAAAGAATGAGTTCAAATCGGATCCCCAAAGCTGTTTATAATTATATACCAAGAGGACGAAGATCTCTGGGCCGTCCTATGAAACGATGGAGAAATATTCTCTATAGGATCGTAACAGGCCTCGGCTAATACTTGGAAGGAAGAAGAAGATGGGTTATTTATGCATATGGAACAGGACTTCAGTACAATTTAAAAATACGTGAGACTTGAAAATGACGTTGAGGAGCCATGGAAGTAGCACCATATTTAATTAAGCACTTAAAACACACCTTAAATGCAATAAATAACGCTGAGCAACAACAAAGACACTTTTTATCTCAGAACGAAAAATATGTGATTCTGATAATTTTTTTTTCTCCTGAATTCAAATATGATATCGGTTTTTCTCCATCACGCAAGGTTTCCGAGAGACAGACATTTATAATTTCGAACATTTTAATATTTTCTACTTTCGTAACTACACAAATATTCGAACATTCGGACTCACCTAGAAAGGGGGAAATGACGATTTTCTGCTATATTTCGCCTGTGGAGCATCCCTCTTGATGGTCCAAGAATAATCGGCCAGCATATTAGGATTCCATTTGCCTTGATATATCTTTTTCCATAGCTGAAACCATTTGAGTTAGCTCATTTGGTTTTATTTTACAATGGACGAAAAAACGTTTATTAAAAAATAATTACTTAAATCCATTAATTGAAATTGAAATAAAAAGAAACTGTGGGTGATGGAGAAATTCCGAATAGGCCTACATATTTGAAAACACGATAAAAAAACTGCATTAAATATACCTATTGGTACTCATGAGAGACAAATCATGTTGACCAGTGTAATTATAAAATTATTTATTAAAAATATTTAGCCCCGGAATTTTATAATCTTAACTCATTTTACTCTTAAATATGGAAAAAAAGTGGGACTATTTCCTGTCATGACCACTCTGATTACAACAGTTATTCTATGAATCAACGATATCCACATTAATAACCAGCGATAACCACACTAATAATCAGCGATAAACCCACGGCTCTGTCGGTAACACAGCATCTCCGTCGATAATAACTGATTTATGTGCGAATTTAACCGCGTAAAACACAAATGTACATATTTCACCGCGAAGAAATGACATTTCATGGAATTCATCTAGGTTAGAATAATTGAATTATGTTAGGTTACTTTTTAGGTTCGTTACATTTAAATTTCTTTAAATACGTAAAAAAATTGCCTCTTCTATGGAAATTCAAAATGGCGGATGGTTACAACGTAAAAACATATTTCCACTCGTAAATTTCACATTACATTAACATTCTTACACGATGGTAATTTTCCGGGGATAAATGTTACAACTGTCACCTAGTAATGGGATGTTGCATTAAAAATATCTTAAGTTGCGTAAGTAAATGCCTGGTTATGTACAACCTCACCGAAGTTGATTGGAGCTGTACACTTGACCTGTGGTAACACGTTAACCCTTGTTGCCTGTTGGGCATGTTCACCTGATAACACCGTGAGTCTATCATTTTCCACTTGAAGTTGACACTTCCTTAAACAATAAACTTGGTCATTCACTCTCAAGGTCCATACTTGTCTCATTTCTCCTTTTCGGTCTCAGAAACCAAGAAAAACATGTCTTCCTTTTGTATCATATAACTACTTTATCATAAGTAATGCCACGAATGATTTCCAAATTATCGATAAATTCACGACTCACGAAGTGAGGAGTAAATTTATCTAGAGAATTTGGAAATCAAGAGTGGCATTTGTTAGGACTATTTAACGAATATAATTAAGCTGTTTACTCACAAATCATTGTTTAACTATAGTTATTTTAAAATATTTATATATTTAATGTAAACGGCGACGTTTGAAAACAAATCATAAATGTGAGGTTATGTTCATTCACTACTGCTTGATCATATTATTTATTGCCAAATATGATCGCAATATTCTAAGAGTGCACCCAAGTGGAGAAATAATGAAACACATCAAACTATATCATAATCAACATTACGGGTTATTCATTTATTTTTTTAGTAAACAACTCAGTAAAATCAAGGAATCTTTTAATTATTTACTATATTCAATGTATTTGTTGGAGAAAAATAATGCTTTGACCTGTTCAGAACATTAAAAAGGAGGAGCTTTCTTACCACAAAAGCAGGAGCTGATAAAGAGAAATCGATAAAGAGCGAGGTGAAACACGACTGTCATTGGTTGCAAAACAACATTCATTGAAACATGATTGGTCATTGACTAGCATTTGTGGCATGAGTTAAATAGTCTGTGTATATATTTACCATCCTCTCTTACATCATCATCATCATCATGAACTTATTCAGCATTAGGTCATTTGAACCTGTTCCTATGAGAATCCATCTTAACTTTGGTCTTGTTCTATCTCGAAGTCCTTCAGGTTGAAACTGCATTGCTAATTTAGGAAAGCGAGTTGGATCCATTCTTTGGACATGGAACCAATTACTTTGACTATTTAACTCATGCCCCAAATGGGAGTCAATGACCAATCACATTTCAATGATTTTTTTATTTACAACCAACCACAGTCGTGTTTCGCCTAGAATTTACCAACTAAAGTTTATCATAATAAAGAAAGCACCTCCTTTTTTAACATTCTGAATAGGTCATAGCATTATTTTACAGTGACTGACCCTCCAAGAAATACGGCTACCAGATTGTATATATAGTGCAGGAATGTCAACACATAGCGTATGCGGAAGTTAATATGAAACATTTGTATCAATTATTGATTATACCACCAAAAAAAGAAACCACTTTTTGCACTTTCTTAAATGTATTTTTTCCCAGGTAATAAATAACATTCCAGAAAAATATAATTGTCATATTTACATCATAGGACATCAGAAATTAATGAATATACAGTTTGATGTTTCATTTTTTTCTCCACTAGAATGCATTCTTACAATATTGCGATCCTTTGGCAATAAATAATATGATGTGGTTACAGTGATGAACAAATGAAGCAAATGAAGCGTACCAATCGTTTCTCATTTGTTTTTAAACATCGCCGTTTACATTAAATATATATTTTAAAATAACTATAGTTAAATAATGATTTGTGAGTAAACAGTTTAATTGTATTCGTTAAATAGTCCTAACAAATGCCACTCTTGATTTCTAAATTCACTAGATAAATTGGAAATCACTCGTGGTATTACTTATGATTAAAATGTCATGTAATTTTGAAATTCGTACTCATATTTAATTAGCTTATGTAATGGCTACAGGATTACATTTTTCAAATTACAAAACTTTACAGTTTATTGTCAATTAGAGTAGTAGTAGTAGTAGTAGTAGTAGTAGTATCTCCTGTTGCTCTTATCCACTGCATAGCGCCTCAACGAAACATCTTCAGCGCACCTTATTCCAAGCCAAACCCTTTAACTTTCTCCATGTATTTCCTTCCCTGTTCGAAGACGAATTTTTGGACCAAATAGAGGAAATGATAACTGTTGAAGAATCAAAACAAATAACGAACTAAACAAATTAATCAAAAATAAGAATATAGTACACCATATAAGATCACTCGGAATTGGTTGGCTGGGGCATTTAATGAGAATGGATGATCAGAGATTGGTTACGGAACTCTATAAATGGAAACCTATAGGTGGAAGAGCAGTTGGAAGACCGAAGATAAGATGGGAAGATGACACAATGAACGATCTAATGAAAATTAAAGTGACTAACTTGAATATGTCAAGAGACAGATTGGCATGGAAGAGGATTGTTGGGAAGGCCAAAACTTTCACCTTTGAAGTTGTCGCGCCTTAGGATGATGATGATTTCCTTCCCCCCCTTCTGGCTTCCTCTTCTATATTCATTCTTCATAGAATCGTGGTCTTCCTCTTCTTCTCTGTTCCTGAGGGTTCCAAAACAGGTTTCTCTCTCAGTAAGAGTATGACCAATCCATCTCCATTTCCTCATTTTTATTTGGATTTCAACAATTTTTCGTTTAGCGTTTCTATATATTTTGAGTGGAAATAATATTTGACCAAAATATGGGAAGGATTTTCCTCACACGCCTGTTTAAGAAGACCTGGAGGCTACTGTTTTCTTAGCAGTGACTTTTCAAGTTTAACATCCGTAAATAAAACCTGACTTAACGTTTGTTCTGAAAATACGGAATTTGGTTGTTGTTGCAATTTATTTGCATTCACTGACACTGTAGAACCCGTAGGTTCCTAAGAACTTTATTCTCAAATACTCGTAATCTTTTCTCCACTCTTAAGGTAAGAGACCATGTTTTACATCCATATAATATGACAGGGAAAATAACTATTTTTCTTTTTCAGTTTAACGTTTTTTTAGAGAAGTTAGGACGACAAAAGTCCCTATAATACATAATAGCATGCATTTCCAGAATTGGGCCTATGTTTAATTACTCTGTGCATCTAATTCCTATTTGTAATTATTGTTCCTAAGTATTTGAATTCAAAACTTTCCTCATTTATCATTAACTATCCATAGTTGAATAAAACTGTATTTTCCTTATGAATTCTTGATTTTACATCTTTAGTTTCCCCCCCCTCCTGTTATACAATTATGTTTATTTTTGGTTGATTAAAAAAGTAATTTTAAAGGTGGTACTTTATGTAATTTTTAATATCGTGTTTTATTTATGTGATTTGTGGAATGTCCAGAAACTTTGATTTTTTTAATTTCGCGTTATACATGATGATAACACAAATACACTAGAGAGTTTCATGTTGCACGGAAGTTCAACAAGGGTTCTCATATCCCAACTGATATTTGTGCAAAGTTTCCAACATGTACGAAATTTAATTGTTCTGTACGGCTTGTGTGTGGTTTGAGTCGATGAGAGCAGCTGGCAACAGTGGTTCTCTTGTGATATATGCAATTCTCATTTGCTCTGATTTCATATTGAGGGAAACCATAAACAATTTGAAATTAGTTTTGTCAGATCCGAGTATAAACTGAACCATACTTATGGTTCAGGGTTTTCAAACTGTGCGGCGCCTGTATCTGTGGAGACGCAGGAGTTTTTTTCAGGGGAGGGGATGAAGTTATTAGTGAAGGTGAAGAAGTTTTTCAGGGGAAGCGCGAGAACTTAAATAAAACCCTTTTCTCAGGAACTGCATGAACTATGCGATGTTCTCAGAAACTAGAATTCAATGGTCTGATATTTCTGATTCGTTCATTCATAGTGTTCTGCTCAAGAGCAGGTCTTTCACTGCAAACTCAGCATTCTCCATTCTTTCCTTAACTCAGCTTTCGTTTTTGTATCTGCATACAAACCATTTATTTTAATATTGTCTATTATCTCATGTATTTTTCTGCCTCTAACTTTATTTCCGTTGATCATTCCTTCTAGGGCATCCAGCAGGCAGTTTCTTCTTAGCCAGTGGCCAATCCAATTTATTTTCCTCTTCTTTATGAGTTCCAGCATTGTTCTTCTTTCACCCACTCTGTCTAGCACATCTTTATTTCTTACTTTGTCTGTCCATTTTATACGTTCCATTCTTCTCCATTTCCACATCTCAAAAGCTTCCAGTCGCTTTCCCTCATTGCATCGTAATGTCGAAGTCTCTGCACCATACAATGCTACACTCCACACAAAGCACATCACTAGCCTCTTCCGTAATTATTTTGCCAAAGGTCCGCAGAAAATGCTTCTCTTCTTGTTAAAAACGTCTTTTGCCATTGATATCCTCTGCTTTACTTCTTGACCGCAGTTCATGTTACTACTGATAGTACAACCCAAAAAATATTTGAAGCTCTCCAATTGCTCAATTGCCTCATCTTTAATCCTCATGTTTTTCTTCCTTGGTTTCTTTCCTATAATCATGACCTTGTCTTATTTTTATTTATCTTCATCCCATAATCCTCGCACTTGTCATTTAGCTCCATCAGAATGTTCCTCAGTGTCATTGCATCTTCTGCTAGCAAAGCCATATAATCAACAAATCTTATGCACTTTATTCTTCTTCCTCCCATGATTACGCCTCCCGTATTGCTGAAGCAGTTCTTCGTTAGGTCTTCCAGATAGATGTTGAAAAGGGTAGGTGATAGAGGACATCCTTGCCTTACCCCTCCCTATTTTTCTTCCCTCTGACATTTCTTCTCCTATTTTCACTTTTACTCGCTGTTTCATATAAGGACTACTTATGAGCCTCCTCTCCTTCCAGTTCACGCCAATTTTCTTCAAGATCTTCAGGAGTTTATTCCAATTTACTCTGTCAAAGGCCTTTTGCAGGTCAACAAATACTGCATAAACGTCTTTATCTTTTTCTATATATCTTTCTCCTATTCTTCGCATCGTTCCAATTGTTTCTCTTGCACCCTTTCTCTTCCTGAAGCCAAACTGTTCTTCTTCCAATTAGCTTTCCATCGTAGAACGTAAACGTCGATTCAGTATTCGCAGGAGAATCTTTGCAGAGTGTGATACCAAGCTGATATTCCTGAACTCCTTACATTTCTTTGCATTGTTTTTCTTCGGTATTGGTATTAACACTGTCTCAGTCAATTCTTTGGGCCATTCACTTTCTTTATATATCTTGTTACATAAACGCAGAATTTCCTTCTCTCCTTCACCCAAGCATTTAACCAATTCAATGGGGATTCCATCTATCCCTGTTTATTTCCCAGTTTTCATTTCCTTAATTGCTAGTTCAACTTCTTCCTTCAGAATTGAAAATCCTTTTTCATCTTCTGATACGCCTTCTTCATTCTTTATATCCAAGTTAGCCGGACGATTTTTTATTCAAATGTTATATGCTGTTTCGTTGTGAGGAAACAAACATGGCGGTCACTAGAGCGGGTTTTAAATGTCGGCCTTCAGTTAAATAATCTGATTTCGCTTAATTTTATAAAATACTTTCCTCTTTTCATTTCAATGGAATATAACATGTTTTGATAAGAAAAATCGAAAAATTTAGTCTCTAAAACAACTTTTAAATTATTGGTTCGGGTAACCTCACTCTTAATGGTTCGATTTTAAAGAAACTCAACTTTACATTAAATAATTAATTGCTATGTGCCGAGTTTTGGTTCAGCAAAGGTCGGGGGTTCGAGTTCCGATGGAGTCAGGATTTTTAAACTATCCCAAAACTTCTGGCGGCACCATGATCCTGGGTTTGACTCAACCACTAAAGGAAATGAGTTCCAGCCTCTTGTTCTGGGGGTAAATGCGGCCGTCAGCATGGTTGACAATTCGGTTGATATCTCGTGTCAATCGTGTAAAAGGTGCGAGCCTTAACCTCCAACTGCACTTAGGGCCTTTTGAGGTCTGTTGTGGGATCACTTTACCTTTACCGTACATGTGGTTTCTTATGAAGATAATGTAGCTTGCTATTAGGTAGTTTTCTCCATTCAACTGTCTGTTCATCTTTCTTTCATCCAAAAACTTTATTCTTAAATGCTCGCAATGTTTTCTCCTCTCTTAAAGTAAGAATCCATGTTTCGCATCCATATAATATGGCTGGAAGAATGAACGTTTTATATATTTTTATTTTTTTTAAAGAAGTTGGGATGACAAGAGTCCCTGTAATGTATAATAGCACGCATTTCCATAATTGTGCCTATGTTTAGTTTCTTTGTGCATCTCATTCCTATTTATGATTATTGTTCCTACGTATTTAAATTCAGCCACTTCCTCAAAATCCCTTTTTTGACGTTAGCTATCTATAATAGTATTACAATGAGAGGTTGGGAAGTGGTTTTTACAAAAGCTAGGAAAATGTTTAAAAACTGAGCGATAGCGAGCACTTCACAAACGTGTGACGTACATTATTTTTTGCCCGATGGTGTTTTCAAAATAATAAATAATAGCAAAATAGTAACATCTTTGTTAAAAATATTTGCGTTCATTATAAACAATTGACTAACGTTAACAGTGTGGACAATGTTCATTAGTTGAGACTACAGCAGGTCGTGACACCAGTCAGTCATAAAATGGCGGCAAGTACGTATTTATTGTTTTATATTGTTTCAAGTAAAGTTCAGTTAATCTAAAATGCAGTGATTTGTTTCGTATAATGTACTAGCTAATACCCGGCGAGCGCTGCTACTCATAAATAAATGTTAATGTGTTTTTACCACCAGCCGTGCACTGTTCGGGAATCTGTTTATCTCGATCTTCTTGGTATCAATGAAAGACAAAAATGGTTATTGTGAGTTATCCGTAGAAGATAAACATATGCTGTCGCGGACTTTTTGTAGAGTTTTTTGAGATGTTTAGTTCTGTGTACATTAATTTGGTGTATTTGTTATGGTTTAGGCAGCGTAAGCCATTTAAGCGTCCTGAACATTTTTCAAAACGCCCCATCTCAATCGGACGAACGTATGGCAGAGCACGCTTGTCCGGGAATCGACTTATCCCGATCTTCTTGGCATGAATGAAAAACAAAAATGGTTATTGTGAGTTATCCGTAAAAGATAAACGTATGCTGCCGCGGACTTTTTTTGTAGAGTTCTTTGAGATATTCAATTCTGTGTACATTAATTTGGTGTATTTGTTATGATTTAGGCAGCGTAAGCCATTTAAGCGTTAAAATAGGTATTTCTTTTCACGTTTTTCACTACAAAGGGCGATTTTAGGAGTGAAGGGGTTGAATATCACAACTCTCTTATAGCCTATGTTCATTCCGGGAATCTTCTGAACATGTTGCAAAAAAACCCATCAAAATCGGATCAATAGAATACGAACAAACAAACAAACAAACAAACATTTATTTTTATATATAAGATATTAACACTATCATTTGGATATATTTTTGTATATAGGCCTACATTGTACGTAGTATACATAGAGGGCAGTGGCTTTACTTCCCACACGTGGTTTGTAATATGTAATATTATAGTATAGTTATTTAGGTTGATAACCCTGAAATGTAGGACGTTGAACTTTCAATCATGCTCGTCTTTGCTGTAATTACGACAAAATGCATTATCGCGCAAAGAACATATTTATACGTGTGACCACGTATTTTATTTTATTGATATTTACTTCCAGCTCAGTTTCTTAGTGTTATTTAATATAATGTGCTTGTTGGCTCTTAGTAACTACACGCCATCATTTATTACAGTCCTTAAATGCAGTTTAGAAAACATAAAGTAAATAATTTCAAATATTATCGTTATTATTAATTCCCATCTCTATCGAACTCGGAGAATGAGGTTAGGATAAATTTAATTAAAGACATCGCATAATGTAAACATGGAGCTAGGTGTTTGACAATGAAGTTGATTGCATATCAGAGCGCCCACTGCAATATCATATATTAATATTTACCCTAGTCTCGATATAGAAACAAATCAGAATGCCTTTCCCTTATCTTGTTAATGTTTCTACGTAAATGTGGTGCTCCTAGGAAACACTCAACTTCATTACCTTCCCTTATTACATTAATAAACCCTTAGTAGATTACATACTGGAGGGCACGCCCACATCATCTATATATGTACACCATACTGGGTCTGCAGAACAAGCAACATCCTTACAATTCGTGTGCTGAAGAACATATTTTATTTATATACAGATTTTCAATATTTACACATATTTCTGTGCCTAATGTTTTATTTTCTTTTGCACTCGTCCCTATCCATCCACTCCATGTCCTCCAGGTCTCCAGTTCTCATTCCGCTTCTCATTTATTGCATATATGAGTTTCGACGTCTTTCTTTCTTTCTTTTTTCTTCTCAGGTGGATACCATTCGAATGTTTTTCTGGATAAACTTTCTTCTTGCATTCATCATACAATCCCATGCCAATTTAATTGCTTGTGTCTTATATAATATATTAATTTTTTTTATTTAGGAATATTCCACAATACAGCGTTTCTCTTCAACCCAAAGTGATTTGTCGCTAGACATTCCTCTCTAAAGCATCTTCTTCCCTCAATCTGTAGCTTCCATACTTATCTTCACTCTATCCATCCATCGATCTCTAGGCCTGCCTCTTCCACTTCTTCCATTAGCTTTCCAATTAACGATCTTCTTTGGTACATTAATTAATATATTAATGTATATTTTAATGTCATATTAATTATAATACATTAATTGAATATTTAATATTAATTTTTTTTCTCGTAAACCATTATTTCTTACTTTTCAAATTTTGAACATCTTGATGCTCTCCTCAAGAAATTCATTTGCATCGACATAAGTTTTCATTGAATTTCCTTGCTTCAGCTCCATATGTGACAGCACTTCTCACTACTGAATTAATTGTTTGTAATTTATTTTTCCTGGTTATGTCTATTCCATAGGATACCATTTAAACATTGCTGTTATTGCTCTACCTGTAGGCCTAATCAATCTGTTCTTAATTTCACTTTCTTGTATAACCTTTTTATCTACTTTTTCCCTCAAATACTCTAATTCTTGTCCTGAAGAAAATATAATAATAATAATAATAATAATATTATTATTATTATTATTATTATGCTATTATGCATTGCAGAGACTCTTGATGTCAACTCCTTTCAAAAAACGTTAAACTGAAAATATATAAAACTATTATTCTACCAGTTATATTATATGGGTGCGAATCATGGACTCTTACTTTAAGAGAGGAAAGGAGATTACAAGTATTTGAGTATAAAGTACTTAGGAACATTTTTGGACCAAAGATAGATGAACAGACAGGTGAATGGAGAAGACTACATAACAATGAACTACATGATCTTTATAGGAAGCCAGATATAATAAGAACAGTTAAGTCTCGTAGACTGCGATGGGCAGGACATGTTGCGCGTACGGGGAATGAAAGACTTGCATGGAAGCTTCTTGTAGGAAAGCCAGAGGGAAAACGCCCAGTTGGTAGACCAAGAATGAGGTGGGAGAATAACATGAACTATGATTTGAGGGAAGTAGATTATACAGGGAATGATTGGAAAGCATTATCTCAGGATAGGGATGTATGGAGAGCTTATGTCCGTGCGGCCATGAACCTACGGGTTCGATAGTGCCAGTGAGTAAGTAAGTAATAATAATATATCCTGGGTGATGTTTGTTTTCGGAGTTTTTCGTCACCTGTAAAACAAATGTCAGGAAACGTTTAAGGCCCAAGCGATCCCCGAACATCATCTGGCCATCATTATCATATCTTCCATGCTTGTATAAATGTATGAATGGTGTGTTTCGTCTTATGTTTTGTTGTCTCAGGGGATGCCCTGAGATTGAGCTGATCCCTTATTCGGGTAAGTTCTCCATGTCTTATGTGGTCAAAAATGTTTATATGTGGTATTTAGTTTTAAATCTATCTCCCGACAAGTCGTGTCACTATAAGGTCTGGATGGCGTATTGGCGTATTACCTATAAATACGAGAGCTTAAACTGCGTTAATGGAATATAATAATAATAATAATAATAATAATAATAATAATAATAATATTGAATACAATTTTGAGTTTAAAGCGTATGTCTATTGAAATGGATTGTTTTAGACGGTCAACTAGACATTCTAATATTCTAATATGGAAAAAATCAGAAACACAATCATCAGACAACAAATGAAAGTAAACAATTCAATATTAGATTTTATGAGATACAGACAACTAGATGGTATGGTCATATACGTAGGATGCTAGAGAAAAGATTACCCAGACAAGCTTAGGAATGAATTTCATCTGGGAAAGGAAAGAGAGGTCGACCTAGATTTAAATGGATGGATGATGTAAGAAGAGGTATGAGGGAGCTAGGTCTGGAAGAATTGGAATCGGAAGATAAAGAAGAATGGAGAAAGAAGATAAACATTTTAAAAGGTTTTGGCACAGGAAGATGTTTTATTACATTGTAAACCTGTTTATAAATAATAATAATAATAATAATAATAATAATAATAATAAAATATCAAAGGAAGAAATTTCGGAATCTGTATGTATTAATAAAGGAGTAAGACTAGGCAGTGGGCTCTTTCTTAGGTGATATAGCCTTTTTTTTTCTTTTTTTTTTTTCGATTTTTCGTCACCTCTAAGACAAATGTCGGGAATCTCTAAGGCCATCATATTAATGTTTGGTATGAATATGTGAGTGAATTATGTATTTATTTTATCCGAAATGTTCGTGCTGTCTTGAAGGAGGCACTGGATTGAGTTTATCACTGATTCGGATAGGGCTTCCATGTCCTTTTGTGGTGAAAAAAGTATATGTGTGATCCAAAATTCAAAATACCTCTTATAACAGACTACTGTAAGGTCCGTGTTGTGAGACACGTAAGGTGACCTATAAAATGGAAGGATAAACCACGATGGAGAAAAAAATATAATTTTCTGTAGAATTCCTGTTTATTTTATTTGCACTTGGAATACGAATAATTACAAATAATCTTTTGATTAGCATACTTGCAGGAATGATACAGTTGTTTGCATTTTGATAATATGGAAAGTAGCACTCAATTTCAATTGTTCTAAGAACTTGTTTCAATTCATGTTTATTATTTTTTGTTTGTACTGGATTTTCTCCTTTTAATTAAGAGAAGTCACCTACAGTCCTCGCGCTATGGTGCAGTTTTCCATTTGAATGAATTTAAATGAGGGATTCTGTGAATACAATTTCTTCAGACAATTCTAGTTTCACGATATTTAACATTGAGTTGCTCTGCTTTATCGAATTCTGAAGTAATATAGATATTGTAGTTTGTTCTCATAATAAAATTCTTGAAAAGGTAATTATACATTTTTACTGATCCTGCACCCAAAATTAACACGCACGCGCACGCACGCACGCACACACACACACGCACATGTTACACCGTCCCTGGAACAATTATCGTGGTTTCGTCTAAGAGATCGTAGAACTGTCCATTCCCTATCCCTTCTCTATAAAATACTTCACACATCATCGCCTAATTATTTATCACGCCGCTTCATCAGACTATCCGACACACATAATCTTGACACTCGATCCCATCAGCACATTGTCCTTTATATCCCGCCTCATCACACTGTATATTATTCATTATCTTTTACGGTGTCACTTACCAAAACATGGAATTCCCTTCCACCCTATGTCAGAGACTGTCAAACTATAACATCCTTCAAAAACAAACTAAAGAATTATTTAATAACAAACTAACTTATACACCTCACTGATAGTATTCTTTTAGCAATATTAATATATTTAATTATTTATGTAAATAATATTAAGAATAACAAATATTTTTATTTGTTTTGTTTTAAATATTGTATAATCGTAAAATTAGTTTTCTATATCTCATTATTTTCCTGTTTTTTATATACACTAGACAGGGACAATTTAATATGTCTTGCTTGTATACATTTTATTATTAGTTTTAGTCTTAATTTTAACTAATATTAACTGGTTGTATTATAGATCGTAATATGTATATTAGATATTATCTTTTGATCAAATTTTTACTTAGTGTTTAATATTAGAGTTAATTAAGATTGTTATATTCTTATGTAATATATGTTTGTCCTGGTGAGTGGAAGAGAAGGCCACATGGCCTTAACTCCACCAGGCTAAATAAATCTTAAAAATCTTAAAAAAAAAATCTTATATACACACACACATACACGCATATATGAGATGATAAGAAAAATAAATGTCTGGACAGGATTTGAACCCAGATCTCAGGATTCTCCATTATACCAAGATGTGGCGAGAACTCGGTCTCCACTGCCATATGGTAGCTACTATAACAAGCAAGCAAATTAAAGAGAATATTTTTACTTTATAGCAATGACGCTTTATCGATGTTATAATTAAATTTTTGACATTGAGAAATAAATAAATAAATATATATATAAACAAGCGTAACTGCAATAAATGAGGAAATTTTGAGGAAGTGGCTGAATTCAAATACATTGGAACAATAATCACAAATTGTAATGAGATACACAAAGAAATTAAACAAAGGCTCAATTCTGGATATTCGTGCTATTATGCTTTACAGAGACTCTTGATATCCCAACTCCTTTAAAAAAACGTTAAACTGAAAATATATAAAACTATTATTCTACCAGTTATATTATATGGATGCGAAACATGGACTCTTACTTTAAGGGAGGAAAGGAGATTACAAGTATTTGAGAATAAAGTTCTTAGGAACATTTTTGGACTAAAGAGAGATGAACAGACAGGTGAATGGAGAAGACTGAATAACAATGAACTACATGGTGTTTATAGGAAGCCAGATATAATAAGAACAGTTAAGTCTCGTAGACTGCGATGGGCAGAACATGTGGCACGTATGGGGAATCAAAGACGTGCATGGAAGCTTCTTGTAGGAAAACCAGAGGGAAAACGCCCAGTTGGTAGACCAATAATGAGTTGGGGGAATAACATTAACTATGATTTGAGGGAAGTAGATTATACAAGGAATGATTGGAAAATATTAGCTCAGGATAGGGATGTATGATGTGCTTATATCCGCGCGGCCATGAGCCTATGGGTTCGATAGTGCCAATGAGTTAACTGCAATACATTTAAAAATTCTCTTTAAAATGCCTACTTGTTACAGTAGACACAAGATAGGAGTTCGACCGATGGCCCCGTGCCTCTCGTGAATTGAAAATTATGTAGGCCTATTAGGAAGAAGTCTACCACTGTGGTCTCGAGGTAGCGTGCTGCCTTGTCACGCAGCGGGCCTGGGTTCAATTCCCGGTCGGGAGAGGCTCCTGGGTGAGGATTTTTTCGGGATTTTTCCTCACCTGTGAGACAAATGTCAGGAAGCTTAGGTCCCAACTGTCCCCGAAAATCATCCTGCCATCATTATCATCCTTATCATTATCATCATCATTAACCGGTGTGGAAAGCAACGGGAAGCTACCACACCTATAAATCTCTAGTAAAGCTGCAATGCATAGCATGAAAATGCTATAATTACAGTGAAAGACCTGCCCTAGGGCAGAATTACTACGGATGGATTAGGAAGAAAACAAATATTTGTGCTGAAATGCGAGAGTGGCGCAGTTGGAAGCGCGCTATCGTATATAATTAGAGGTATCGGGTTCAAATCCCGGTTGAAGCATTTATTTTTCTTTTCATGCCATAGCCCAGGCTATATATCTTTATATATAACAATTCAGCCTGCATTTGTTTACGCTCGCAAAACTCGAAAAATTAGTCGGTCGACTAACTAGAAATTTTGACACGACGTTGCATTGTAATACCCGCGTGTTCGAGTTCAAAGTACTTCAATTTCCAAAACGCCTTGCGTTCGGTACGACTGTCAATAAAACGCGAGGGAAATATTTGCAAGTGTGAGGTTTGGATTTAGAAAACGATTGCTTCTCTCATAGGCAATTGTACGTCGCGTGTTGCAGAGTCGACAAACCGTCTGATCTTTATGTTTGTACAGAAAACGGACAATCAAAAAATGTAGTCAATCCACTAGCTTTATAATAAAAATATATTTTCTGTGACTATTTTACTCATGCTCCAAATGGGAGTCAATGATCAATCACATTTCAATGAATTTAGATTTACAACCAATCACAGTCGTTTTTCATCTCGATTTTATCAATTTAATTTTATCACTTTAATATCAAGCTCCTCCTTTTTAACATTCTGAATAGGTCACAGCATTATTTTGCAGTGACTGACTCTCTAAGAAACACGTTAAATATAACAATTTATATATTAGGATGTAAGAATTCTAGAATGCATGTGGCTACCAGATTGTATATATAGTGCACGAATGTAACCAGATAGTGCTTGTGGGAGATAATATAAAACATTTGTAGAATTGATTATACCACAAAAAACACTGTTTGCACTTTCTTAAACGTATAATTTCCCAGAAAAATATAATTAATATATTTACATCACAGGACATTAGAAATTAATTAATAATCTATCATGCTATTTCTTTTTTTCCCCCCACTAGGGTGCATTTTTACAATATTGCGATCATTAGGCAATAAATAATATGATCTGGTTGCAATGATGAACAAGTGAAACATAACAAACGTTTCTCATTTGTTTTCAAACATCGTCGTTTACAATAAATATATAAATATTTTAAAATAACTTTAAATAATGATTTGTGAGTAAACAGTTTAATTTGATTCGTTAAATAGTCCTAACAAATGCCACTCTTGATTTCTAAATTCTCTAGATAATTTGGAAATCACTCGTGGCATTACTTATAAAAATATATTTTATTATTTTCATTTTAATCCACATAACCACAGCAACGCAAGGCAGAGTATTGAATTGAATGGCGTGTTTTCTCGGTGATTCTATGTTCGCTAGAATACTTTTATTTAGTTTATCATTCATTTAATATAGATTAAGTCATAGCGAAGCGTGGCAGGATTTAGCTACTATATAGGCCTTTATAAATAAACGAATATGTGTATGTTTTTCCTTTATAGACTTCTAAACCGCGCAAACGATCTTCATGAAAATTTGTACATACCGGTACGTGTCTTCAGGTACGATGAGTTTTAGCCGCTATCTATTGTTATAAAACCGTTAGGTGTAGGAGTTACCCTCAAACGAAAATTTATAAATCGATCTATCGGTTGCAATTTTCGATTGTTCTCAACGAAACTCAATATATACTATTAAAATATTTAAAAAATCAGCGAAATTTAACAGTTTACCTGAATCCGAAATTAAAAATTGATTGTAGCAACCGCCATGTTTGGTTCATCGCAGTGTATACCATACAGTTTAATTAAGCCTCAATTTTATTTTCAGTTATTCAACTAAAAATAAAAACATATTTCAATTAATTAGGGTTAATAACGCACGCCGGGTATCAGCAAGTTATGACGAATTGATGGGAAAAAAAGAAGAATTTATTGATGTTACGCAACATTTTTCAAATTCACTTTATTTATTTTACAGAGTTTCATTGATCTTACAGAAATAATTTGCTTTTAATAAAATCTCTTCCTCCAATTTTATGTTAAATATAAAGCATAGATATTTCTTACGAATTACTCCCCCCTCCCTTTCACGTAATTCTTTTTGTAGCTGTACATGTCTCTTTGACGCTTGTTCTGGGGGGTAAAGGCGGCCGTCACGCAGGGCTGACAACCCGGCTGACATCAGTGCCGATTGTCCAGAAAAAGTGGGAGCCTTAATCCCCCACTATCCCAAGGGCCTCCTGCGGCCTGTAGTGGGGATACTTTACCTTACATGTCTCTTTGGTTCAAACTTTTCCCAACACTTATTCTCAAATACTCATAGTATTTTCACCTCCCTTAAAATAAGAGACTTGATTCTGATCCATATAACAGGAAGATTCTATGTCAGAAGTCCACCTGCAAATGTGCCACAGAAAATAACTGAAAACTATGGTCATGTTAAATAACAAAATAAAACTCATTTACGCTATTCACTCATTAGTCATTCCTTGTACCACATAATATTCTGTATCTCATTTTATTTCGTTAAATGAGCAAATGGGCAAATTAGTGTACAGCAGATTAGTAGTTTACATTTTATTTGATAATCCGCCACCCCTTAAAGATAAGTTGACTATTATGTTTGAACAACGACTAATCATGTTGTAAATATAGTGATTTTAAATTAAAATTCCCTCAATTTGTCATTAAAATATCTTAAGGAATTTCTCGAATTTGTTTTGTGAAAATATCAACACGCATATTTGAAGAAGACTGCATATCTTAACTGATATCGACACGATGAAAACATTAACTACATAACAACTATATTCTGCATTTTGCAAGTAATCATCTAGGAAGCTTTACTTACTTAATTTTATTTTATACTAGCTAATACCCGGCGAGCGCTACTACGCCTAAATACATGAAAATTAATGTGCGTTTATGTTTAGTTGAATAAGTACAAAGAAAAATAATTATAAATTTATATTTTTTAGATACCCCGTGCTGATTATCCGGCGTTGCCCGTGATCTGCTTATCCCTATCTTCTTGACATAAATGAGCTGAAATACGAAAATTAATTTGTTTTATGTTTAGTTAAATAAGTAAAAGAAAATATTATATCGTAATTATTTTTAGATACACCGTGCTGTTTACCCGGCGTTGTCCGGGAATCTACTCATCCTGATCTTGGCATAAATGAGCTGAAAGACAAAAATTAATATACTTCTTATGATTAGTTGAATAAGTAAAATTAAATATAATTATAAATATATATCGGAATTATTTTAGGAGTACCCGGTGTTGCCTGGGAATCTATTTATCTCGATCTTCTTGGCATAAATGAGCTAAAAGACAAAATCCGTTATTGTGAGTTATCCGTAAAAGAATATCCGCCATGTGCTGCTACGCTTGCACAGGAATCTACGTACTTGTCTCGATCTTCTTGACATCAATGAAATACAAAAATGATTATTGTGAGTTATTCGTAAAAGATAAACATATGCTGTCGCCGAATTTTTTGTAGAGCTTTTTGAGATATTCAATTCTGTGTACATTAATTTGGTGTATTTGTTATGGTTTAGGTAGCGTAAGCCATTCAAGCGTCCAAAGAGCTACTTTTTTCACGGTTTCCACTACAAAGGGCGATTTTTAAGGGTGTAGGAGTTGAATATCACAACTCTCTTATATGCTATGTTCATCCCGGGAATCTCCTGAACATTTAGCAAAAAGCCCCATCACAATCGGATCAACGGTATGGCCGCGCATAAAGTACAAACAAACAAACATTCATTTTTATATATTAGATTATTCTAATTTTATTGATTCCATGTTTTTGATAGTATTATCTAGTTAGATCACATCAGCATTGTTCTTTCTTTAGTCTATATTTTAATATCTTAAAATTGTAATAAATATGTAATTTTTGTATAATTTTACTCTCCTCTGGTTGAGTAGAAGAGAAAGCTTTATGGCTTTAATTCTGCCAGCTAAAATAAAGCATTATTATTATTATTATTATTATTATTATTATTATTATTATTATTATTATTATTATTATTATTATTATTATTATTATTATTATTATTATTTGTTACATATCAGTGAGCTACATGATCTTTATAGGAAACCAGATATAATAAGAACAGTTAAGTCTCGTGGGCTGCGATGGGCAGGACATGTGGCACAAATGGGGGAATGAAAGAGGAGCTTGGAAACTTCTTGTAGAAAATCAGAGGGAAAACGCCCAATTGGTAGACCATGAATGAGGTGGGAGAATACCATTTACCATGATTTTGGGGAAGTATATTATACAGCGGATGATTGGAAAACATTAGCTCAGGGTAGAGATGTATGGAGAGCTTATGTCCGCGTGATCATGAACCTGCGGGTTCGATAGTGTCAGTGAGTTAGTTTTAAGTTTTCACATACTGCAACAATAATTCGTTTTTTCTACAATTTTTTAGGCAGACTCCTGTCATAGAATCCCCAGAATAGACATTTGTTTAGGTCATATAATCTCCTTATATTAACCTTTTTTTATAATTTTGAAATAAATAATTAGTTATGTTAATAATACATTAAAACCTAACATAATAAAAATATACAGAAACTGGGTTTCTATCTTCTTTTGTCTCTCTCCGAGATCCACTGTGTTGACGCATTGCCTTCCATAACACCTGGATAAAAACAATCACCGCCTACAACACAATAAAAGAGATTGGATTTTATAAAAACAGAGGCAGAAAGGGAGAGTGAGAGATAGAGAGAGAGAACTGGTAATTGAAAAGTACAGCAAGAAGTTTCACAAACAAGTGCTCGTTTAGTTTTTTTTTTTTTTTTTTTTTGCATGATGTAACTATTATTGTATACTTACTGTTATTGTTGCTTATGCATCGTAATTTGACATTCCCGCATACAATCTTGGTTGCTATGAAAACAAAAGAAATCTCAATATTTTACAAATGATCAGAAACACCTGTGCTGTAAGTAATTTTACACAATAAAGCAAATGCTAACTCATCCCGTACCCCTGTTTAGATTTTTTCGTTACTATTTCATCACATCCAGCTTTCCACGCATTGTCTATTTTATTATATTGCATACATGGTCTAAAATTTTCTACACAATCAGAAATAAATCCCAAAATAAAATTGGTTTTAAAGTTTTAACAAAAATAAGATGGCGATGTGACCAAAAATACTTATTATTTCTCCGTAGCAACACATATAGCCGATACACCTTCTGAAATCTAACGTTTATCTTCAATAATGTTTCTTAATATTTTAGCTAATATCTTAATTACTAAAATAAATGCACATAGTACAAAAATAGTATGCAAAACTCATGTGGTAAACACATCACAGAATCTCGGAAATTTAAAAAAGCTCGGCGCAAGGGCCTCGTTTTTTTAAACTTTTCCTCGATCCGCATCAAATGGTTACCACACTCGTATCGTAATATACTATTTTGTTTCATTATTCATGTATTTATTTTTTTAGAGTTTATTGACTAGCATGCTCCTTTACAGAACTGCAATATTACATGCTAAATATTTACATTCATTTACACTTTATTCGTGTATAAACCGGAAATCAAGAAAAAAAGTAATACTCTCAGACTCAGGAGCATTCCTATAGAAAATCAAAAACTACAGCTATCATGATATTTTAATAGTGTAGGATATAAGATAACTACACAGAGCAGTCAAAAATAGAAATTCAGATATAGTATTTCAATGGATACCTGGACATGTAGGCTGTAAAGGAAGTGAAACTATAGGTAGCCTAGCCAAAAAAGAAAACTAACAGTTAGCGTGAAACCAAATTCCAAACTAGAACTCCATCCAAACTTAAACTTATTTAAAAGCAGTTGATGTATCAAGAAAAAGAAAACATAAGAGAGTACAGGAAGGGAGAAGTGTATGAAGATTTGCATAAATATAAAACTTTGGTGTAGAAGATGAGGAAGGCCTACAACTCAATGGTATTAATAAGCTGTTAGTTTATGCTGATGATGTAGTACTATAGGCCGAAAGCAAGGAGATACTAAAGGTCAACACGCACTCACTATTGAGTAACACTAAGAAATTGGGACTGGATTTAAATATCAATAAAACTAAATATATGGTTACACATAAAAATACATTACACAATGGAAATGGACAGCTAATGACAAATGAGGGAAATTTTGAGGAAGTGGCTGAATTCGAATACCTAGGTACAATAGTCACAAATAGGAATGAGATGTACAAAGAAACTGAACATAGGTTCAATTCTGGAAATGCGTGCTATTATGCATTACAGAGACTCTCTACGTCCCAACTTCTTTCAAAAAACGTTAAACTGAAAATATATAAAACTATTATTCTACAGTTACATTATATGGATGCGAAACATGTGCTCTTACTTCAAGGGAGGACAGGAAATTACGAGTATTTGAGAATAAAATTGTTATGAAAATTTTTGGACCAAAGAGAGATGAACAGACAGGTGAATGGAGAAGACTGCATGACAGTGAGCTATATGGTGTTTATAGGAAGCTAGATATAATAAGAACAGTTAAGTCTCGTAGACTGCGATGGGCAGGACATGTGGCACGAATGGGGGAGTGAAAGCCATGCATGGATGCTTTTTGTAGGGAAACCGGAGGGAAAACGCTCAGTTGGTAGGCCAAGAATGAGGTGGGATTATAACATTAACTATGATTTGAGGGAAGTAGATTATACAGGGGATGATTGGAAACATTAGCTCAGGATAGGGATGTATGGAGAGCTTATGTCCGCGCGGCGATGAACCTACGTGTTCGATAGTTCCAGTGAGTTAGGGTTAGTTATAAAACTTTGGTGTCGAGACTTAGAAAAATTGAAGTAGCTCAGTTGCGGCTAATTTTAAGTCATGACTGCCTTCAAGAATTCCTCTTAAAGATGAAACTGACAGTGGAGAGATGCTGCCCCCTCTGTGACAACTATAATGTGATTCTAAACAAGGAACACCTTCCCAGCTGCGGAAACCTGGATAAAAATAAATAGAAAACTGGATGTTGTTTGTTGGAAATCTAAGGAAAAACAAATGACTTGGGTCAACAATGCTGGAAGCTACTAGAAACAAGTTTTATATTATACATTGATTTCCCCTTTATACTAATGTATATATTTATATATTTACGAAGCCTACTATATTAGTTTGTATATTCTGTTTACTACATGGCATCGGAAGTTTGGACAATGACAACAACATACCAACAGAATAACTGCTGTTGAAATGTATTTTTGGAGAAGAGCTGCCAGAAAATCTCGACTGGAAACAATTAGAAATATCATTTTATTATTTATTTATTTCCTGCAATTCCTAAATGGAACACAGGGCAGCAGTAAAGTTCCTCCAACGTACTCTGCTTCCAGCCGCCATTTACCTTGCTTCCAGCTTTACCCTCTTTCCTTTGCTTCCTCCTCTACTGACCGCTTCCAAGTTTTCCTAGGTCGTCCCCTCTTTTGTACTCTTGCGGTTTCCAATCTAGATTAGAAATAGGTATAGAAATTAGAAAATGGAAGAATGCAGAAAGAAGTATAATGGATGAGATTGAACACAGAAGGCTAATATGGTATGGACACCTAAGAAGAATGCAGGATGGTAGACTACCAAAGGCCGTCCATACATGGAAAATTGAAAGAAGGAGCAGAAAAGGAAGACCAAGAACCATCTGGAAGAATAATATTCAACATTGAATGAGGAAATTTGGTGTAATAACTGATCAAGACACAGAGGACAGAGGCCACATAATACGCAAACCCCATCTTATATATTGACTTAGGCTTTCACGGCCGGAGTTATTATGATGATTTTGTAGAAGATTTCCGGACTGTTGGCCGTTGTCTTGAGGCTTGTAGTTCCCCCACGTTTCGCCAACTACAAGCCTCAAGACCACGGCCAACAGTCCGGAAATCTTCTACAAGATCATCATAAACCCCATCTTGTTAGCCATAAAAGAATTAGCTGCCAAGCGAGGCCCAGTGGGAGCACACCGGGCGGTGCTAAGTCACCATCACACTCAGTCAGTCAGTCAGTCAGGGCAGAGAACGATGAAGAGCTTTAATTAAGAGGAATGTATGAATGTGCATTACAAATTGGTAATCTATACGTCCGTAGTAATTTATGTATTTTTTAAAGTTCATTTTAATTATTAAAATTGGATGGAGAAAAACCTCAATGATGAGGAAAATTCTCAATGAATAAAAAAATAGACGCTTTTGTGCATTACTTCAGCATTGCTGATCGCTCAGTGACCATCAATTTTAGTTACATAACTTATAAGAAAGAGCGTTTGCCGATTTAACAGTCCGGCGGCACGGGTTCGATTCCCGGCGAGGTAGGGGATTTTTAATCTCCACCTTGGGTTTAGGTATGTATCCTGTCTTTGTGTTTGTATGGGTGAATAAGGTAAAAAGGCTAAGAAATGTAAAAAAAAAAAAAAGAAGACCAGTGTAAACGAAAGAAAAAAACAGCATACAGTCACACAACAGTTAATTAAAATTATTTATTGTTTTATAGAAGTTTTTTATTGTGGGTGATAAAAAGTTTATTAATTTATAATTTTTATTTGTAATCTATCTAATCTATCAGACTCTGAAAATAATCCTATTATGCATTACAGGGACTCTTGTGCTTCCAATTTCTAAAAAAAAAGTTAAACTAAAAATATATAAAACTGTTATTATTCCAGTTAGACTAATTATATGTGAAATATGACATCTTACTTTAATATAGGAGAAAGGATTACGAGTATTTGAAAATAAAGGAAATATTTGGAGAAAATAGAGACGAATAGATATATCCCGAGAAAATCCCGTAAAATCCCTATATAATATCATCATCATCTTCTTCACTTCAAAGTATAGACAATTCGTCTGTTCCAAATTCATAATGATTCCTTCCATCTCTTCCTAGGTCTTCCTACATCGCTTAATCCCTGTGTTGTATAATGATGTGCTATCTTGGGCAATCTTGTTTCGTCCATTCTCTGAACATGCTGTTCCCAGCCGACGCGGTGTTGTTGAATTCTATCATTTATTGAATATATTTGTAATTCACTTCTTGTTTCTTCATTTCTTATGTGGTCCAATTTTGTGCAACCTTTGGCCCTTCTTAGAAAAGTCATTTCTGCACTTTGTATTCTACTCGAACTCCTCTTATTGTTACGCAGGACTCACTACCGTATAAAAGTACAGGTACCGCCATTGTTTTGTAGAACTTCAGTCTTCAATCCTTCCTTGTTTTATGTTTTAGAGTTCTATGAATGGTGCCACATATCATTTGAAACATATATAATATAAAATAATATAATAATATTCAAAGCCATAACCTTATATTTAATTTATGTGTTACTTTCCTGATTTTTCTTTCAATTGTTTCACAAATGGTTTGAGTTTTATTAACTTTCATTTCAATGTCATTATCAAATTCAAAACTAATATCACGTCATAGATAATAATTGAAGTGAAATATTTGATCTCAGTTTATGAATTATATCCCGAATTAGAGAGAGGTTGGAAACACAAAGGTGTGGCTTTGTTTCATTTGCGCGAACAAGATAATGGTTGAAGCGAAATGATACGTGATCACGAAGCCTCGTGTTTAGTGATTTCAGAATCACATGCAGATGTTTACGTAATTTTCACTGCATTTCAACTTAATCTGCATGACATCAGCCTTTACATCGCACGTTCAAACGTCTGTACCTCTGTGTCATTTTTGACATCATAAATATTTTACGTAACGTTTCTTCACGTCTCACACATCCGTGTTCGTTTAATAGCGAAGGAATGTACCTATTGACGTTGTTCTCGTGAAAGGATTTTAAAAACATATCTTCGTCGATCCAACTTAGCAGACAAGACATGGGGCTGGAAGAGCAGTGCCACCCTTTATGTACCAATACTCATTGCCCCTTGGCCCGTCGAGTTTACACTCTGTTTGTCAGGTGGAATCAACGAGAAGGACCCGAGGCCTTGTCTTTCGGCTGCTTTAAGGACATAAATGTCCTCTTCAGCCCCTAGATATTATATCTAAGTTAAAGGTAGAAGCGATGATCCACCTGTCGTTCGTAACTAGCCGTAGATCCGGAAGCAAAGAACCGGGCATTGAGCATTAACAAGCCTGTTTTCAGTTTTGCGTTAGATGTTATTATTGTTGTTGTTTCATGCCAGAGGAAGACAGTTTATGAAAAAATAACATTTTATATATATATCTCGTCTTCTAGGTGCCTCAACCTAAGAAATGGAATACAATTCCGTCAATGCCGGGGTAGAAAGCCAGAAATGACATAAAATACAACCTGACTGCATGGAGGGGGGGAAAAATATATATATATATACATATGTCCACCGCTGTGGTCTCGAGGTAGCGTGCTGCCTTGTCATGCAGCGGGCCCGGGTTCGATTCCCGGTCGGGACAGGCTCCTGGGTGAGTTTTTTTTCGGGGGTTTTCCTCACCTGTAAGACAAATGTCAGGAAGCTTACAGCCCAACGGTCCCCGAAAATCATCCGGCCATCATCATCATCCTTAGCATTATCATAAGCATCGGGAAGCTACCACACCTATAATTCCCTAGTAAAACTGCAAAGCATAGCATGAAAATGCTATGATTGCAGTGAAAGACCTGCCCTCGAGCAGAATTACTATGGATGGATATATATATATATATATATATATATATATATATAGGCCCTATATATATATATATATATATATATATATATATATACACGCACACACACACACACACACACACTCCGCCTTCTAGGTGCTCCAACCTAAGAAATTAATTAAAATTCCGCCAATGCCGGGGCAGAAACCCACAAATGTCATAAAAGACAACCTGATTGGCATGGGCGATATATATATATATATATATATATATATATATATATATATATATATATGCATGGGAATAGAAGAGGAGCATAGGAACACCTTGAGGGAAAACCAGAAAGAAAACACCCAATATGTACAAGAATGAGATGTGAGAATAGAATTAACTATGTCTTGAGAGAGATAAATTATACACGCAATGATTAGAAAACCTTAGCTCAGCATAGGGATGTAAGGAGGTCTAACGTCCGCGCGGCAAGGAGCCATCGGGTTCGAAAGTGCCAGTGAGTTAGTTGATAAATAAATATAAATAAATATATAAATATATATTGTAAAAATAAAATCAATTTTTTTGTTCATGTCAACAACTTCGCTTCATTCCTCCGGAATTCGTCAAAAATCGTTCTAGCGGAAGGAATTTTAGATCTTTCATAACGGACTCTGTACATTCCAAACGCATTTGGAAAAAAATAAAATTAGGTAAAATACTAATATATATATATATATATATATATATACATGCGGTGTGTCTTATTTCTAAATTTCTTGCTCTCTCTCTCTCTCTTCTCTCTCTCTCTCTCTCTGCCTCTGTCTCTCTTTCAGTTAACGATCTAATGACCACAATTTTTGTTTTTTTTTGGAACCAAACTCTGCAATAGGCTATAGTAATAAATTAAAATAAGTTATATCTTCTTCTTCTTCTTCTTCTTCTTCTTCTACTACTTCATGAAATTAGGCCTTTTGACCTGTTTTCACATCAAGTAGGATTTAATGAATTTCCCATCTAGTAATTGGGAATCCAACACTTCTATGTCCTATTGGTTTATGCTTTAATAACAGCTGAGGGATTTATCTGTAGGCATTATTTTAACATGTTCATACCAGTTGTTTTTTATAAGTTCATTAATTAGCAAAATCGAACCTGAATCCAACATATAAAAATCTGTCTTACAGCATCTGCGCAAGTAAAACGAATTCCTCAGCAAGAATACTTTATAGACACATTTTACTGTTTTACGGAATTCATATTTCTTTTGTTAAATTGGAGAAAATTTCTGATGCCAACTTAGTTTAAAAGTGTCGGACGTCACTGAAATCAAAGTACGGTTTTAAATTGCTTGTATAAGGTAAACCTCAATTTCTATCATACATAGTCAATCATCATCATCATCATCCGGTATCATGACAGCTGCCGTCGTCTTCCGGAAACCAAACGCCAGTCCTCTCTGTCCATCCATTGTTCTTCCTCCAATCCTCTGATATTCATAGCAGCTTGTACCCCTTCTATCCATGTTTTCTTCGGTCTTCCTCTCTTCCTCATTTCTATTGGGATCCATGCCATAACTATTTTAGGCAATCTTTGCTCTGGCATTCTTTTGACATGGCCATACCACTGTAATCTTTCATTTTCTATAATGTCTATGATGTCCGGCTCCTCTTGTACACCCATAATTTCCCTTATTTCTTTATTTCGTATTCTATCCATTCTAGATTTTCCAGCTGATCTTCTTAAAACATCCATTTCTGTACTTAAAATTATTTTCATTTGTCTGGTAGGAATTTGCCGGACTTCAGCACCATATGTAAAATACTCTGAATTATGGTTTGATATATTTGTAATTTTCTATTTTTTGTGATATTTTTGCTCCACCAAACAGAGTTCAAAGCATTTATTGCTTGTTTTGTTTGTGCGAAAAAACCCAAATCATCAAATTAAAATTTAAAAGAGCCAACTAGTTTCAGTAATGATGCTATCATTTTCGAGACTAATTGAGGCATTGACATGGGAAAGATAGTCATAAAAATATTTTTTTATTTTTATTTATTTATTTAGCCTGGTGGAGTTAAGGCCTTGTGGCCTTCTCTTCCGTCCACCGGGACAAACATATATTACATCAGAATATAACAATCATAATTAACTCTAATATTAAATACTAAATGAAAAAAGGGAAGCAAAAAACAATTTCCACAACATTAATTTTAATATAATTTTGACACTACTATACATGAAATTTTATATAAAAAATAGTTACAAAATATTGGCTTTACAAAATATATTTAAATTTAAAAGTGTCAATTTTTTTTTTTTTTGCTTCCCTTGTAAAATTTCCTTTTTATGACTTACTACCTTTCCCATGTCAACGTCTCAATTATTGACTAGAGAATTGAAAATGATAGCATTGCTATTGAAACTAGTTGGATCTTTCAAATACACTGCTCAAAAAAATTAGGGGATATTGTAGAATAACCTATTAAGACTATGTTTTTTGAAATAGTAGCGACGAGGAAGATTGCGCGGGAAACAGCGGAGGTATAAAAGGCATGTTTACAGACATACTAAACGAAATCAAAGAAATCAGAAGACAGAACGAGGATTTCAGAGAAGAGACTAAGAAAAACATCACAGATCTAAAGAACAAAATCAAGAATTTCGACAAGAAACTAGAAGAAAAATGCTGCTCACTAGAAGAAAAAATAACCAGCGGGGAAAACAGCACAAACGATTCGGTCAGACAAATAGAAGAGAGGCTAAAAACACTGGAAAACGCAGAGGAAAAGAGACAGCGCAGTGAAAAGAGAAACAATATAATTATAAAAAGCAAGGACTTTGACGAGGAAACAAACAACACAAAAGATGACAAAGTGAAAGCAATACTCAGAAAAATCGAATGCAAAGAAGACTATACCAGAGCAACATTCATAGGAAGAAACAAACTAGACAGGGGCCTCGTGAAAGTACAAATGAAGACAATGGAAGATAAAATCGCCGTCATGAAAAATAAAAGCAAATTAAAAGGACAAGACTGCTACATAGATTCTGATCTGACTAGACAGGAAAGAGAGATTCAACAAACACTCAGACAACGTGCAAGAGAAGAGCGAGAGAAAGGCAACACCGTACAAGTTGGGTACCAAAAAATGTTGATAAACAATCAGTGGGTAAACTGGACTACTCTCCTTCAACAGCAAGACACCTAAAGCATACTATCTTACCACATGCCAGAACAAGAACAAGCAACGACCATGCAATTACAATATCAACACTTAGAACAAGCGAAAGAGAGGAAGAGTTAGATCATGCTTTAAAAGAAATAAAATTCGACGTATTAGGTCTTAGTGAAATTAGAAGAACTGGCGAAGCCATCATAGAAAAACAAAACGGAGACCTATTTTATTATATAGGCACAACTCCCGGACAAAGAGGAGTAGGCTTCATCATCAGAAAACAAGTCAAACATATGGTGCAAGAAATAGTAGGGGTGTCTGAAAGGATCGCAGTCTTAAAATTAGCAACTAGAGGCTCCACAATAACAATCATTCAGGTTTATGCCCCAACAGAAGCCTACAGCGATGAAACTATAGAACAATTTTACTGGAACCTGGGGAGTACCATAGATCAGCACAAATCTACACTAAACCTAATCATAGGAGATTTCAACAGCAAAGTGGGCCCACACAGCCACGAGGATGAAGACCCAGTGGGAAGATATGGGTATGGGGCAAGAAATGAAAGAGGGGAAAAGCTCGTTCAATTCGCACAAGAACATAAACTAAAGATAGCCAACACCTTTTTTTAAGAAAATGCCTAGCTCAAAGTGGACTTGGCGCTCGCCAGACGGCAACACAAAGAACGAAATTGACTACATCCTAAGCGATAACCAAAGAACCATAAGAGATATCCAAGTAGTAGCCAACCTGAAATTCAGTACAGACCACAGGATGGTGCGGGCAAAAATGAAGATAGAAAGAAGAAGGAAGCATCCAGCAAAGCAACATAGACAAAATATAGAAAACATAGACAGCAACGAATTCCAGCTACATCTTCGCGACAGAATTGCAGAGTCTAACCCCAACCGAGAAGCAGGCGCTCAGGAACTGTACAACTCCCTGGAACAATGTATACTACAGGCGACCAAGGACTCCAGCAAAAATACGAAAGCTCAGAAAGAAGGCAAACTCAGTCAAGGAACCATTGCCTTAATTGAACGTCGATCGGAGATGCTACAAACCAAATACGCTTCGGAGTCGAATAGAACCGAGTATGCCGCAATGGACAAGCTGACGAAAAAGGAAACACGGAAAGATCTGCGAGAGTACCGCACAACCATAACTAGGCAAATAATAGAAACCTCCAAATCGATAAGGAAAGCAAAGAGGGAAAGAAATGGTGACAAACAATGGATGCTAGGAACTAAGAACCAAGCAGGAGGCCGCAACACATTAAGAACAGATATAATCCAGTCAGCCACAGATTTCTATAAATCCCTATACACAAGCTCCCTAACAATCCAGGCAACAAATCACATAGGCATATTCGATGCTAAACTCGAAAACCACGCCGACACCTTTCCCCCAGTACTGGCCAGCGAAATTAGAACTGCAATAGATGAAATGAAAAATGGCAAAACACCCGGAGAGGATGGAATATACAACGAATTGCTAAAACTGGCTTCAGATCAAATACTACCATCACTCACAAACATCTTTAACAAAATTCTGCAGACAGAAGAGATACCCGAGCAATGGAAATCAAACACAATCATTCTTCTCCACAAGAAAGGCACAAAAGATGACCTGAATAATTACCGACCCATAAGCCTGATGTCCAATCTATACAAACTATTTTCAAAAGTGCTAACAAGAAGACTAACAAAAGCCCTGGACAAAAACCAGCCAACAGAACAAGCCGGATTCCGCTCAGGTTTTAGTACAACAGACCATCTCCAAGCAATTAACCAAATAATAGAAAATACAGTTGAATACCACCATACATTATATCTAGCATTCGTCGACTACAACAAGGCATTCGACTCAGTAGAACATTCAAGTGTCCTCCAGGCATTACACACCCAAGGAATCGAACACAAGTACATCCGCGTTCTGGATAAGATCTACAGCCAAAGCTATGCCAAGGTGAAGACAGAAATTGTGGGACAACCATTCAGTCTCAAAAGAGGAGTACGACAAAGCGACCCAATTTCTCCTAAACTTTTTACATGCTTGCTTGAAGACATATTTCGAAAACTAAACTGGAGCAAGAAATACGGAGTAAATATAAACGGGAGCAGGCTATCCAACTTAAGATTCGCTGACGACGTGGTATTGTTCGCCAGATCCCCTAAACAACTCCAATCAATGCTACAAGAGCTATCAGAAACTAGCAAAATTGCAGGCCTTTCGATGAACAAAAGCAAGACACAAATTATGTCAAATGGTCCGGAAAACCCAATCAAAGTCGATGGAATGGATCTTCAATATGTAAGCGAGTACATATACTTAGGACAACTACTCTCCTTCCATCAGAAAGTAGAGAAAGAAATAAGCAGAAGAATAGCTCTCGCCTGGAAGGCGTTCTGGTCACTGAAATTTATACTGCTGGACAAGTCACTCAACCGGAAACTCAAAATGGAAACACTACAAACCTGTGTTCTTCCAACACTGTTATATGGCTGCCAAACTTGGAATCTTACTGCCAAACTGAAGTACACACTCCAAGTATGCCAAAGGAAAATGGAGAGGAAAATCTTAGGCATAACTCTGAAGGACAGAATCTCGAATACAACACTTCAAGCGATGTCCTCAACAACTGATCCTGCACAACAAGCCATCAGGAAAAAAATGGAAGTGGGGAGGCCACGTCGCAAGAATACAGGACGACAGGTGGACAATAAAAACAACCATGTGGGACCCGTACACAGGCAAGAGACAGCGCGGAATACCAAGACGACGATGGGCTGACATCTTCAAAGAACGAGCAGGGGCGCAATGGTCCAGAGTCGCCAGATGCAGGAAAAGCTGGAGAACGATGGAGAGCCAACTGTCTATTAACTAATCACAGAACAGACAGTGTATACAAACCAAGTGCTACATCCAAGTCAACTTCTCACCACGGAGTAGCTCACCGGGTGACACTCTCAAATAGAGCTTAACCCCTGTACAGGGAGGCCTTTGCCCTAAAGGGACATATCAGGCTTTATTTATTTATTTATTTATTTATTTATTTATTTATTTATATTAGATGCAATCACTTGCTATTACTCCAAGATAATGTAAATAAGAGTTTGAAGTAGTCACGTAACCTCGGTACCACACCAGAGGGCAGTGTCTGTACTGTTGATGTGAAAGGGCGGTGTGGGGATGAATGTTTTGTTGCTGTTTTTAAATCCAGTCCAGTTTTCAGTTAGTGAATGACTTGCCTTAGGGACAGTGATGCCTCGACAACATGATTTACCTGAACCAATGGCTTGGAGGGCCATAGGAAGGATGGAAGCTGGACAGACACAACAAGAGGTGGCACAAGCGTGATTTCCAGACTTTGGAATCATTTTCAAAGAACATACTGTTCACAGAAGAGCCGGACAAGGTCGACCAAGGGCAACAACAGCAAGGGATGACCGTTACCTCTTGTTAACAGCCCGTCGGAATAACCAGCAGAATGCAACTCAACTGCGAAATACACTTCAAACAGCAACAGGACGCAGGGTGTCAACTCAAACTGTCCCTAATCGACTGCATGGAAGTGGTCTCTATGCCCGTAGGCCCATGGTGTGTACCAGGTTAAGTCCACAACACCGTAGAGATCGCAGAAACTGGGCGGAGGAACATCGTGGGTGGAGGCATGCTGAATGGAGATCAGTTCTTTTTTCTGATGAGTCGCGATTCAACGTGGAATGTGATAGTCGGCGTGTATTCATCTGGAGGGAAAAAGGGACACGAAACAATCCAGCTTTTGTACGTGAAAGATCCCCATATGGTGGTGGTGGATTGATGGTGTGGACAGGAGTCAGTTGTGGTGGACGTACGGACCTCTACGTCATCCAAGGTGGTACTTTGACTGCGGTAAGGTATAGAGATGAGATTCTCCGACCTTTTGTCGTGCCTTATGCTGGTGCCATAGGCGATTCTTTTCTTTTTATGGACGATAATGCACGACGCCACAGAGCTGGCTTGGTGGACGACATGCTGGAAGTGGAGGGTATCGAGCGTATGCAATGGCCAGCTTCCTCCCCGGACTTAAATCCGATTGAGCATGTGTGGGATGCATTAGGCAGACCAGCACCTTCCACAACTGTTCCAGAGCTGCACATTGCTCTTATGGAAGAGTGGCCACGTATCCCCCAAGAACTCATTGCTAACCTCATTGCATCAATGCCACACAGGTGTGAAAGTGTCATGGCGGACAGTGAGTAGTGAATATACTGGTCGCTCGTGTTTTTGCACAGTTTTCAGCAGGTGATTGTTTGTGTTTTACAGGTAGTATAGGATATTTTGAAATTATTTGTGTGTACATTTATTCTGTAATAATGGCGCCACGCAAAACAAAGAATTCCGACGAGAATAAAGAAGAAATGACAAAGCGTGTGATGCAGGAATGTTTGAGGGACCCTGCCATGTTGCAGCTGCTAAAGGACTCGGTGCGTGAGGCTATAGTGAGTGAGTTGAAAACAACCATAGATCGGAACACTGAGGTCATTAAACAGTTGGAGCTGTCGTTACAGGAAAGGGATACTAAAATAATGAAACTAGAACAACTGTTGTGCGAAAAAACTGATTCCCTTGAACAGTACCAACGCCGCCAATGCTTACGTATCTTTGGCATCCCTGAGATGGACGCTGAGGATACAGACAAAATAGCTATCGATGTGGCGTCTAAAATAGGTATTAAATTGGAAACATGCGATATAGATAGGAGTCATCGTGTGGGGAGAAAGGCGGACCGGCCACGGCCGATTATCGTCAAATTCGTAAGCTATCGGAAAAGGAGAGAGGTTTTCCAGAACAAAAAAACAGCTGAAAGGGAGTGGTGTTACAATTAGGGAAGACTTAACTCAAATGAGGTATAAGCTATTAAAAGAATGCATCACCAAATATGGTGTAACAAATGTGTGGACAATTGACGGAGCAATCCATGTTAAAGAAGGAGATAACAAACGCATCATTCTCCGGGCCTCAGAAATATAATTAGTGCAAACACGGCCAGTGAATAACCGACAGTTATCACTTTAAACATTTTATTAATAGTACATAAAATTAAGATATTCTTAGTGACGTGATATCAAGTTTAGTTTGTAAGTTTGTTGAAATATTTTACGACCATTTTTCGTTTAAATGATGATTTTCCTTTGACAGTCTTTGACAGGCTACAGGACAATAACCTTCCCACTCCCCTTCTCGACCCCACTACTTCAAGGAATGCTTTAGAAATAGCTTTGTCCACATACCCTACTTCCTTGCAGGTAGCCCATTTCAATGCTCAAAGTATTACTGCTCATATAGATGAAGTCAGAACAATTTTCTTCTCTTTAAATATTCATGCTCTTCTCATATCTGAAACGTGGCTAAATCCCACCATTACCTCTTCTTAATTAACATGGATGGTTATACTTTTCTTAGACACGATCGTGTTTACAGTCGCGGGGGCGGTATTGGAGCCTTCGTTAGAACAGACCTTACTCCTAAAATTGTGTATCTATCTAATAACGAACCATCTGCCGAAATTATGTTCATAGAAATATTTGTCAGTTTCAAAAAATGTCTTCTCTGTGTAGTATACCAACCTCCTAAAATAAAAGCCATCGCTGAAATTGAGTCCACTTTACAAAACGCGCGAATACAATATGAACACGTTATCGTTATGGGCGACTTTAATATAAATATACTAGACACTGATAACAGACATACACAACAACTGATGGCTACGTTCCAGGCTTGTGATATGACACTCCTACCCCTACGACCTACACATCACACTCATCACTCTGAGACGTTACTTGACTTAATTGCAACTAATAATCCAGACAGAGTACTTACTCACGGGCAACTGCCAGCCCCGGGAATATCAGCACATGATATTATATTCTTAGCATATTCACTGCAGTGCCCTAAACCGACTCGAAAGACTATTACGTATAGAGACTTAAAACATATAGACAATGCAACCCTAATTGAAGAAGCTATGCAGATGCCGTGGCATTCAATATGGACGCTGCATTCTGTAGATGAAAAAGTTGAGACACTAAATGACTTTATACTACAATTATACAACAGACATGCCCCACTAAAAACTAAACTCGTGAAACGACGCCCTGCACCCTGGATGACTCTTTCAATTCGTAACTTGATGACTGATAGAGACGCAGCACATAAGAAATATAGACTCAACAAAACAGACACAAGTCTCACTCAATATAAACAGTTACGTAACAAGACAAATCAAGCTATAAGAAACGCCAAACTTAGACATTTATACAACCTAACAAATACCAATACTTCAGAAATATGGAAAAACTTGAATAGAATGGGAATTGGGAGAAAAGACACACAGGTAGACAAATTACCTGTTTCCCTGGACACACTCAATAATCACTTCACAGGTATAACTACTACTCCAAAGGATAAAGAACAAACAATAAATGAATTATCACTGACAAATCAACCCGACAGAGAACATTTCCACTTCTCATATGTTACAGACTACGACGTAAAGAAAGCCATAATGCGAATAAAAACCAAAGCAGAAGGAACTGACCGTATAAATATTACTTTACTGAATAAAATAATCGAAGCTATACTACCTACTATAACTCATATTTTTAACTCCTCGCTACAAACTTCTACATATCCCTCATTGTGGAAACAAGCCCTCGTACGTCCACTGCCTAAATTTAAAACGCCCTCAACCCCGAACGACTTTCGACCCATTAGCATTTTACCTACTCTTTCAAAAGCTCTGGAACGATTAGTCCATAAACAACTGACTGAATACCTAAATGATTAACAACCTTCTAGATCAATTTCAGTCAGGCTTCAGGACAGGACACAATACAAATACTGCTCTACTAAATATTTGCGAAGACATACGCGAAGCTGCTGATAATTGAAAACTTACCATTCTTACATTACTGGACTTTAGTAAAGCATTCGACACGGTAGACTTGGACTTATTGTTGCATAAACTTAAAAACCTCTTACTCTCTGATAGTGCCACGAAATGGTTCAATTCCTACCTTCATGAGCGCCAGCAATCTGTTATAGGAAATCATACATTATGTTCTTCTTGGTCCTTCCGTAAAGCTGGGGTTCTACAGGGTTCGGTACTTGGACCTTTGCTTTTTTCAATCTACATAAATGACATATCTAACTCCCTAAAGCATTGCAAACATAATTTATTTGCAGACGACATGCAAATCTACATCCACACAGACAAATATTCACTAAATGACGCTGTTGCCAAAATTAACGAGGATCTTGACTCACTAATGACTTGGACAGTTAAATATGGACTGCAATTAAATCCTACAAAGTCACAATCAATAATTATGGGTCATCAGAGACTATTATCTACAATTAACCTAAACACAGTTTCGCATGTGTCACTAAACGGAGTTCAAATCCCTTATAGTGAGACAGTAAAAATTCTAGGAGTATTTATTGACAAAAACTTAAATTGGAATACACAAATAAACCATACATGCAAAACAGTCTTCTCAATAATACATTCATTAAATCGTGTACGAAATTGTTTGCCATTCGCCCTTAGGAAAATGTTAGTAGAAACACTTGCAATGCCCCATTTTGATTATTGTGACACTCTTTTTACAGACTTAAATATTATTTCCACTCAAAGACTTCAACGTGTTCATAATTCTTGCGCACGTTTTATTTGTGGTATTCGAAAATTTGACCATGTTACACCGTCCCTGGAACAATTATCGTGGTTTCGTCTAAGAGATCGTAGAACTGTCCATTCCCTATCCCTTCTCTATAAAATACTTCACACATCATCGCCTAATTATTTATCACGCCGCTTCATCAGACTATCCGACACACATAATCTTGACACTCGATCCCATCAGCACATTGTCCTTTATATCCCGCCTCATCACACTGTATATTATTCATTATCTTTTACGGTGTCACTTACCAAAACATGGAATTCCCTTCCACCCTATGTCAGAGACTGTCAAACTATAACATCCTTCAAAAACAAACTAAAGAATTATTTAATAACAAACTAACTTATACACCTCACTGATAGTATTCTTTTAGCAATATTAATATATTTAATTATTTATGTAAATAATATTAAGAATAACAAATATTTTTATTTGTTTTGTTTTAAATATTGTATAATCGTAAAATTAGTTTTCTATATCTCATTATTTTCCTGTTTTTTATATACACTAGACAGGGACAATTTAATATGTCTTGCTTGTATACATTTTATTATTAGTTTTAGTCTTAATTTTAACTAATATTAACTGGTTGTATTATAGATCGTAATATGTATATTAGATATTATCTTTTGATCAAATTTTTACTTAGTGTTTAATATTAGAGTTAATTAAGATTGTTATATTCTTATGTAATATATGTTTGTCCTGGTGAGTGGAAGAGAAGGCCACATGGCCTTAACTCCACCAGGCTAAATAAATCTTAAAAATAATTAAAAAAAAATAAAAGGCAGTGCTGGCCGTTCGAGGAGACCATACGCCATACTAAAGAAACATTTTCACCCATGTTAATGCTGCTTTGTTTGTTTGCAATATTCCTAATCAGGATCTCTTTGACATCTGGTGTGGTACAGAGGTTACGTAATGACTTCAAACTCTTGTTTACATTCTTTTGGAGTAATAGAAACTGATTTCATCTAATACTGTTCCTAAAAACATAGTCTTAATAGGTTGTTCTACAATATCCCCTATTTTTTCGAGCAGTGTATTACTTTGGTGATTTGGGTTTTTATTGACTTTGTATGATACAAATTTATCATAAGTAATGCCACGAGTGATTTCCAAATTATCGATAAATTCACGACTCACGAAGTGAGGAGTGAATTTATCTGGATAATTTGGAAATCAAGAGTGACATTTGTTAGGACTATTTCATCATCATCATCATAGTACATTCACGAATTTAGGTCATTTGTTGACCTGTTTCGGCCTCAAGAGAAACACCATCCAGAAGTCTTTTGAGTGGACGTCCTGATCCTTCTGGCTTTTTTCGTGCTGAGACTTGAAAGTAGTTTTGAAGTTCCTTAGGACAGGTTACTGGCCCGACGCTAAGTAGTCCAGTGGTAGGGCTGCTACCTTTTAGTCTCTGGACAGACATTAGGATACCGCATTTACTCAGTACCTGATGGAACGGTTATACCGCCGTGACTCGGTCCTCAGAGCGTCGTTTGTGAAAACAGGTTGTACCACGAGAAGGTGAGGATGAGAATTGGGTAGGAGAGGTTATACACACGTCACTACCCCTAGGACTATTTAACAAATAAAATTAAGCTGTTTACTCACAAATCATTATTTAGGCCTAATTATAGTTATTTTAAAATATTTAATGTAAACGGCGATGTTTGAAAACAAATGAGAAACGATAGGTACGCTTAATCTGCTTCTTTTGTTTATCACTGCAACCAGATCATACTATTTATTGCCAAAGGAACGCAATATTGTAAGAATACTCTCTAGTGGAGAGAACAAATTAAACACATCAAACTGTATTTTAATTCATTTCTGATGTCGTATGATGTAAATATGACAATTATATTTTTCTGGATTATTACCTGGGAAAGAATACATTTAAGAAAGTGCAAACAGTGGTTTCTTTTTTTTTTTTTGGTGGTATAATAAATTGCTACAAATGTTTTTATATTTCATCTGTTTTTCTATAAATATCACCACCACAAGGTAAAGATAATTATGAGCGCTATGTGTTGACATCTATGCACTATATATACAATCTGGTAGCCGTATTTTTTATAGGCTCAGTCACTGCAAAATAATGGTCAGACCTGTTTAGAATATTAAAAAGGAGGAGCTTTCTTTAATATGATAAATATAACACTGATAAATATTTCGTGAAACACGACTCTGATTGGTTGTAAAACAGAAATCATTGAAACGTGATTGGTCATTGACTCCCATTTGGGGCATGAGTTAAATAGTCACCAAGAAGATCCTATTATTTTATTCATTTATATAGGTCATATATAGCTGATTTTTGAAAATATCTGTCTCGTTTTATTTTAATATCGTATAGCTAGGATTGTTTATGCACTTAAAGTTAAGATTGCAGCATACAAAAATTTCTCTCTACAAAAAAAGATGAAGATAAAGTAGAGTATCATAGGAAGAGAGCCATAGCTAAAATTGAAGTTCGCAAAAAACATAGACAAAGCTGGGAACAATTTGTCTCATTTTTGGAAAATGATATCACTAGGCCTCAACCAAAAATATATAAAGTTTTAAAAAATTTAAATAATGATTCAAGAGAAAATGCACATTTAAATTGTATATCTAAAGAATCTTGGCTTAACTACTTTCATCATTTGTGGACACAAAAGGATGATTTATTACAAATACCAATCTCTAATAACACTGCTTTGGAACAAATTTCTATAGATTAATTAACTGATGTTGTTAAATCATTAAAAAGTAACAAAGCTCCCGGAGAAGACCACATTAATCAAGAATTATTTAAATTTTTAACTAAAATTTTTTTAGACAGATTTCTTATTCTCCTTAATATGATATGGGAAGGACAAGAACCACCACAAAGCTGGAACAAATCCATTGTAATACCAATCTTCAAAAAAGGAAGTCGCCAAATCAAAGATAACTATCGTGGAATTAGCTTGTTGAACTCTGGATATAAAATGTATGCTAATATAGTTCAGAATAAATTGAGAAAAAAATATGAAAATATAATTGGAGAAGAGCAGAATGAATTCAGAAAGGGTAGATCTTGTACAGATGGATTCTTCACTCTAAAACTACTATTAGAAAAGCACAAGGAATTCAATATAGGAACTCATATCGCCTTCGTTGACTTCATAAAGGCTTTTGACAAAGTAGACAGAAATATATTACTACAAATTTTAGCTGTTAAACAAGATGGCAAATTACCTTCTTGGGAAAAGATCAGCACTGGAGTAAGACAGGGATGTGGACTTTCACCGGTGCTTTTCATTATATATATATATATATATATATATATATATATATATAAGCTTATATATATATATATATATATATATATATATATATATATGAATAAATTAAAAAAAACTAATGGAGGAAAACACAACGAGGATACATACCCATCAATAGGAACCTGAAACTCGATGCTATTCTTTTTGCAGACGATTTAGCTCTTCTGCCACTTTCCGAAAATGATTTGCAACAATCAATTTATAATTTACAAAAAATAGCTGCCAAATTTAATATGGAAATATCAATTAACAAAACTAAAATTATGGCATTTCATGGGAAGGACCCCATACAAAGTAAAATCTGTCTCCAGAATAAAATTTTAGAGAGATCTAATCAATTTAAATACCTTGGATATTATCTCTCTATCTGGGATGAAAAAGATATCTCTGAAAAAATTACTAGTTATAATAAAAGTTTAGGAATTATTAATCAAGTTATGAAACCATCCCTTGTACAAAAAAAAAACACCAGATTACGTTTATATAACACTTTGGCTAGACCAGTGTTGACCTATGGTAGTGAAGCATGGACACTAAAAAGACAACATGAAAGCAGAATAACGGCTTGTGAAATGAGATTCATGCGCAGAACAGCGGGTTACACCAGATGGGATCGGAAAAGGACTACCGATATCTTAAAAGAATTGAAGACTACGCCAATTTTGGAATATATTAAACAGTACCAACTAAATTGGAAACACCATCTTGAAAGAATGAGTTCAAATCGGATCCCCAAAGCTGCTTATAATTATATACCAAGAGGACGAAGGTCACTGGGCCGTCCAATGAAACGCTGGAGGGAAAATTTTCTATAGGATCGTAACAGGCCTTGGCCTAATACTTGGAAGGAAGAAGAAGAAGACCTATAGAAGAAAGACAAGTAAGACTTGGGACTGTCTTTTGTCTTGGTTTCACATACAAACAGTTGTGTTGCAATCTTAGCTTTTAGTGCATAAAAATCCTAGCCCTACTCAGCAATAGTACAGGGTGTCCCATTCAAACCTCCCACATTTTAATTAATCATAACTAACAAAGTATGCGAAATTATGAAATTAGGCCGGTATTAATCGAAACAGAAACTCAAAGAATTTTCATTACCACACACTAAAACACCTCTATCCTGCTCTAATTTGTTCATTATTTTCTTATGAAACACGTGTACGAGAACCTCCTGATTCTTTTTTAACGCTTCCAGTCGCCAGAAACTTGTCAAGCCATGCCTTAATAGTCTTCCCAACATATGCATTTCCTCCATATTCTCTCCGGTAATTTCTTTGCACTGTAATATTATTGACTTCGTCTCTGCATACCAGAAAACAGTTTGTGTTCATTGCTGAGGAGTCGCCATTTTGTTTTATGTCATTATTGTCCAACGTACGACAGATGAATTACCTGCAGCAATGAAAACAAACATTCTTTGAGTTTCTCTTTCGTTTAATACCAACCTCATTTCATAATTCCGCATAATTTGTTAGTTATGATTAATTACAATGAATGGGACGCAGTGTATATTACAATGCGAGGCTGGAAAGTGGTTTTTAATTTCCGAGATTCTGTAAAACACTTCATAAACGTGCGTTGTACATTATTTTTTGCACGATAGTCTTTTAAAATAACAAATAATAGTAAAATAATAACATATTTGTTGGAAATATTTATCATTATAAACAACTGACTAACGTTAACAGTCTGGCCAATGTTTATAACGGTAAATACCGAAAATAATTTAGTTGAGACTACAGCAGGTAGTGACACCAGTCATAAAATATCGGCAAGTATGAATTTATTGTTTTATATTGTTTCAAATAAAGTTCAGTTCATTTAAAATGCAGTGATTTGTTTCGTATAATGTATATTAACACTACCTTTTGGATGTATTTTGTATATACATTGCACGTAGTATACATAAAGGACAGCGGTTTTACTTACCGCACTAGGTAGGTAATTTGTAATACTACAATATAGTTATTTATAGGTTGGCAACCCCGAAATTTAGGAAATCGAACTTTCAATCTTAGTTGCCATTGCTGTAAGTACGACAGAACGCACTGTCTGTCGTGTAAAAAATACATTTATGAATAATGGATTAGGAAAAATCTCCTGTAATCGATTCAAATATTGAATTTGGTCGTTAAACAAGAGAAGAATAATGACGTGTAGGATGAGAAAATATGATAGTTTGCTGAATGCTGTCTACTCCGTACCATTGTGCATGGATACAGATAATTAGGCGGTGAAATGATACCGACACGACATTGTTCTGGGTAAGAGTTCTGTGCTGTATATCTTCATTGTTCATACGCTCAGCTTTTTTTATCATAAGTAATGCCACGAGTGATTTCCAATTTATCTAGAGAATTTAGAAATCAAGAGTGCCATTTGTTAGGACTATTCAACGAATAAAATTAAGCTGTGTACTCACAAATCATTATTTAAATATAGTTATTTTAAAACATTTATATATGAATGTAAACGGCGATGTTTGAAAACAAATGAGAAATGTTTGTTATGCTTAATTTGTTAATCACTGCAACCAGATGATATTATTTATTGTCAAAGGATCGCAATATTGTAAGAAATCACCCTAGTGAAGAAAAAAAAAAGAAACACATCAAACTGTATATTAATTTCTGATGTCTCGAGGTAGCGCGCTGCCTTGTCACGCAGCGGGCGCGGGTTCGATTCCCGGTCGGGACAGGCTCCTGGGTGAGGTTTTCTCGGGGTTTTTCCTCACCTGTAAGACAAATGTCAGGAAGCATAGGGCTCAACGGTCCCAAAAAATCATCCGGCCATCATTATAATCCTTATCATTATCATCAACATCCTTCACCGGTGTGGAAAGCAACAGGAAACTACCACACCTATAATTCCCTACTAAAGTTGCAAAGCATAATATGAAAATGCAGTGAAAGACCTGCCCTCGGGCAGAACACTATGGAATGGAAATTATACCATATTTGACGAGGAACTGCCCGAACGGCGTGGACCATTATTCGCTGTTGGGTTTCCGACTCTCGGCTCGTAGGCAGCAAGATTTACGATCCTCCATTCTAGCGGTTGAACCCATTACCACTGTTCCATAATGCATCATCGCATTTTAATTTCTACTTACACCGCCGTATAGGCAAGGGTTAGTAGTTGAACCGCTTAACAAAATAACACTGGTCAACATGATTTTTGTCTCATGAGTACCAATAGTCGTACTCAATGCAGTTTTTTTATCGTGTTTTCAAATGTGTATTTGGAATTTCTCCATCACCCACAGTTTTTTTATTTCTATTTCAATTAATGGATTTAAATATGTTTTAATAAACGATTTTTCGTCCTTTTGTCCATTGTAAAAAAAACGGGAACACTTTCATCAGGAGATTTCAGCTATGGAAAAGATAGGCCCTATATCAAGGCAAATGGAATCCTAATATGCTGGTCGATTATTGTTGGACCATCAAGAGGGATGCTCCACAGGCAAAATATAGCAGAAAATCGTAATTTCTTACTTTCTAGGTGAGACCGAATGTTCGAGTAGTATGTAGTTACGAATGTAGAAAATATTAAAGTGTTTGAAATTATAAATTCCTGTTTCCCGGAAACCTTGGGTGATGGAGAAAAACCTATGTCATATTTGAATTCAGGAGATAAAATACTATCAGCATCTCATATTTTTCTTTCTGAGACAAAATAAAAAGTTTATTTTTTGTTGCTCAGTGTAATTAGTCACCAAGATGCATGCGTACCCCAGATTCAGGACACTGCGCGGCGCATTGTTGCCGTCACAAGAAATAAGAGTTCCCGAATTTAACAAAATAAATATATATTTCGTAAACCAGCGAAATCGGACCATAACTTTGACTTGCTGAGGAATTGGGTTAGTTTCTTGCGCGACAAACTTTTTAAAAAATTAATTTAGTCGGAATAAAAATAATACATGTTTATTTTTTAGCTAAATGTACTCTTAATTGATATGAAAGTTTATAATACTGTCATGTAAGCAGAATCACATATCATTTTTTTGGTTACGAGTTATTCCCCCCCCCACTATACATACGTTTTCGCTTCAATAACACACCACCTGCCTGCCGGTGACATGCATGACGACTGCAGTGCAGTTTGTATGGTGATATTGTGCCTACAGTGTCACGGGGCCATGGCTACCCAAAATATTGATTTGTCCCACTTCCCGGCTCACCCTCTTCACAACATGGAATCAACACACCGCTTCTATCGCATCTCCTTATGTCTCCATTTTTGCATCATCATCATCATCCATGCAAGTATTAGGCCGTGTGGCCTGTTACGGTCTCAAAGAGGAATTTTCCATCTAGCGCTTTTTTTGACGTCCCAGCGATCTTTTGCCCTGGAGGCAGTAGCGAAGTATGGCTTTTGGAATTCTGTGAGACGGCATTCGTTGAAGATGGGCTTTCCAGTTGTTCTGCTAGTTTTGTATATAGTGAAGAATGGGTTCTACATCCAACTCTTCCATAATTTCCTCATTTCTTTTATGGTCCCACTTTGTGTAGCCTGTTGTACGATGCATAATTCGCTAATCATTTGCTGTTATTCGGCTTTCATCTCTTCTTCGTATTGTCCATGCTTCACTACCATATCTTAATACTGGTCTTGCGAGAACCTTATAAACCTTTTTTTGCATAATGATAATAATAAAAATCATAATTTTATTAGGAATTTCTTCTACAATACAGTAGTTTTCCTACATTCAATTGTAAATTTTACTCCTCCATACATCCCTATTCTCTGCATCACTCTCTGTTAATCCTCTCGACACCATACTCCTTTGCACTTCTTGAACCCACTGTTCTTTTGGTCTGTCTCCCCTTTCTTCTCTCCTTCTGTTTCTCCTTCACTTCAAAATTTAATATTATCTTAGGTATCCTTCATCTGACATCCTCTTTATGTGGCCAAATTTTTACGTCTTATATGATATATTTTTTTTATTATTTCAGGATTGTTTCTGTTATTTACATAGGTATCCTCAACCAAAATATACAATATTTTTCTTCCATACTTCCCGATCTTGCGTGTCCGCTTCTATCATATTTATCTTCTTCATGTTGTCTTGAATTCCCTTTATCCATGTTGGCTTTGGTCTACCACGTTTTCCAGGAGTTATCCATTTCAATACTTCTTTATTTGTTTCTGTGTCCCTTCTTCTCATGATATGTCCATACCATCTTAGTTGGATTTCTTCAATCTCTTGTACAATATCCTTTTCTACATTTATTATTTCTCTTATTGTATTATTTTTATTTTATCTCATTTTGATATTCCCAAACACTTAAAAAGTCAATTTCTGTATCTAGTAATTTATTTCTGTCTTTTTGCTTCAACGTCAAAGTTTCCGCATCATAATATAAAATACTCTTCACAATTTTGTTTTATTAATAATTTAGTCCTCTTGATTATATGCTTACTCCATAAAATATAATTTAATGTGCCAATAACTTTCTTTGTCTCTATTATTCTTTTTTTGATGTCTAATTCAGATGATCCATCTTTTTGAATTATTGATCCCGAATACTTAAAATATTCTACTGTTTTAATATTTGTTCCATTTATTTCTAATTCCACGGAAAGATCTGTGCTCATATATTCTGTTTTATTATAATTAATTGTTAAACCCCATCTTGAGTATTCCTCCTCTAGTTTCGTACACTTTGCATCTTCACATTCTGAAGTGACTACCACTTGATCATCTGCGAATAATAAGTTATGTATGTATTTGTTCTCATCTAATTTTAATACCATTGGTTTACATTTCTTTGACCATTCCTGTAATGCAATATCTATGTATGTTTTAAATAATGTGCACATTGTGCACCCTTGTAATAACTATCTATGTTAACGATATATCCACTAGACTTACCTATTGTCGATATCACCTATACGCTGACGATTTGCAAATTTACATTCACTCCCATCCTGACGATGTACATGACACACTAGACAATTAAATAGTGACCTAGACTCAATTTCCCAATGGTCGAAGAAACATGGACTTAATCTAAATACTGACAAGACACAGTGCATAATTATAGGACATCGGCGAATCCAAAGCATTATAAATTACGAAAATATCCCTACCATTCTCCTAAATGACAAAATATCCCCTACAGCTCAGTAGTAAAAAATCTGGGTATCTATATGGACCAACACCTAGACTGGAAAATCCAGGTGAATAATACCTGCAAGAAAGTGTTCTCAATTCTTCACTCCCTAAATAGTTTTAAAAACTTCCTTCCTACAAAATTAAAACAAATACTTGTACAGACTCTTATAATGCCACACTTCGACTACTGCGACATATTACTGACTAATCTTACAACTGATCTATCTGACAGACTACAGCGTGCTCATAACGCGTGCATTCGATTTATATTCAATCTCCGTCGTTATGACCACGTGTCTCCATCATTTCAGGCCTTATCATGGCTACGCCTAAATGACAGAAGAACTTTACATTCACATACCTTACTATTCCAAATTCTGCACACATATTTACCAACTTATTTAACAACACGTTTTCAACATTTATCGGCTCATCACAATTTAGGAACAAGATCACAAGACTCTTCTTTACTTTTGATACCACAACACAGGACCTGTCTGTACTCTGAATCTTACACAATATCTATGGCTAGAGCATGGAACTCACTTCCCAGTCATGTCAGGGACTGTCAATCGCTATCATTATTTAAATCCAAATTAACTGATATCTTAAGTTCGACACAACGAAAACTATATAGAGCATTCTATTAATAATCATGTAGGAAGCTACTTACTTTATTTTATATCATTTTAATTTTATTATATTCTATGTTTTTGTTAGCATTAGCTAGTATTAGATCCATCATCATTGTATTTTGTTTAGTCTGTATTTTAAAATCTTAAAATTGTAATATGTACGTAATTTTTTGTATAATTTTACTATTCGCTGGTTGAGTGGAAGAGAAGGCCTTATGGCCTTAACTCTGCCAGCTAAAATAAATCATTATTATTATTATTATTATTATTATTATTATTATTATTATTATTATTATTATTATTATTATTATTATTTTGTAGTTATCAACTCTTCCATTAGTTCTGAGCCCATTTTAACTCTACATTTGTTATTAAAGTATATATTTTTTATTATATGTATAATTTGTTCATTAATCCTTGCTTTTTTCTAATGCTTGCCATAATAATTTTCTTGGTATACTATCATGAGCTTTTTCTAAATCGTAAAAAAATCAGTCCCACATCCTGTTACTTATCGTTACTTTTTTTGTAAAATTTCTCTAATTGTAAATATATGGTCTATTGTAGAACGTCCTGTCGTGAAACCACTTTGTTCTTCTGTCCCTCTAAAATCCTTTTCCATTCTTTTATCAAGTTCTCCAAAATCTTTATGAAAGGATTTGTTATATTTATTCCCCTATAATTTGTACATTGTTTCTTATCTCCTTTCTTGTATATTGACACTAGGTAACCTGTTTTCATTTCTTCTGGGATATTGTCCGCTCCCTATGATAATGATGATGATAATAATAATAATAATAATAATAATAATAATAATAATAATAATAACAATAATAATAATAATAATATTGTTAGGAATTTCTCTACAACAGTAGTTTTCCTACAACCCAATGTGAATGTAATTCTTCCAACATACCTGTTATCTGAATCACTCTGTGTTAATCTTCTCGACACCACACTCCTTGAACCCACTGTTCTAGTCTCCCTTTTCTTTTGTTCCTCTCCGCTTCAAAATGTAATAGCATCTTAGGTATCCTGCCATCTGACATCCTCTTTACGTGGCCAAACCATTTCATTCTTATTTTTTTTTCTGTAACATGTAAATAATAATAATAATAATAATAATAATAATAATAATAATAATAATAATAAACTACTACTACCCAAACCCTCTGGTGGCACTATGGCCCTGGAGTCGACTCAGCCTCTAACGGAAATGAGTACCAGACGCTTGTTCTGGGGGTAAAGGCGGCCGTCACGCAGGGCTGACAACCCGGCTGACATCAAGTGCCGATTGTCTAGAAAAAGTGGGAGCCTTAACCTCCTACTACCCCAAGGGCCTCCGGGCCTGTTGTGGGATCACTTTACTTTACTTACTACTGTTACTACTACTACTACTACTACTACTGCTACTACTACTACTACTACTACTACTACTACTAATAATAATAATAATAATAATTTTCTTTCTATCTTTCTTTACCTCAGTTTAACCTCTTGCTTTGTAGGTACATTTCATGCGCACACAACCGGGCCTTAAAGGTACACGACTTGCCGGGAGATCGCACACTTACTTGTTGACCACACAAGGACATGGAGGGCATCCTCAGATGAGTGATCACCTCAATGCCAGGCTCCGAGAAAAAGCGAACATTTCAAGACAAGACAAGTCTCACAGTCATTTTGAATAAGTAACTGAATTCAAATTCCTAGGAACAATAATTACAAATAGGAATGAGATATACAAAGGAAATTAAATATAGGCTTAATTATGGAAATGCACCCTGTAATGCATTACAGGGTCTCTTGTCGTCCCAACATCTTTAAAAAATAATTCAACTGAAAATATGTAAAACTGTTATTACCCCAGTTATATTATATGGATGCGAAACATGGACTCTTACTTTAAGAAATGAGGAAATATTGCAAATATTTGAAAATAAAACTCTTAGGAAAGTTTTTGGACCAAAGAGAAACGAACAGCCAGGCGAATGGAGAAGATTACATAACACTGAGCTGCGTGATCTGGGAAACTACATATAATAAGAAGAGTTAAGTCTCATAGATTGCGATTGACAGGACTTGTAGTACGAATAGCTAATGAAATGGGACAAGGAAATTTCTTGTAGGAAAACCAGAGGAAAAGCTCCCAGTAGATAAGTCAAGAATGAGGTGGAAGAATAATATTAACAATGATCTGAGGGACTTTAATTATACAGGGAATGATTAGAAAGCTTTAGTTTCGAATAAGGATATATGTTCGCGTGATCATTAACTTCCTGGTTCAATAGTAGCAGTTAGTCACATGAAGATCATCTTGAAATTCCTGGTTTCTCTTATGGTCTAATTCTAATACCTGGTATCCTGCTAAGTGCACTATAGGCCTTAAGAGATCATTGTAATAGTTGGAGGTTAAGGCTCCCAACTATCTTGACAATCGAGACGATATATCAGGCGTGTTGACAGCCCCGCGTAACGGCCACATTTACCACTAGAACAAGCGTCTGAAAACCAATTTTCATTATAAGCTGAGTCGATCCCAGGACCATGGTGCTTCCAGAAGGTTTAGGTCAGTTTCAAAATCCTGATCTCACCGAGAACCAAATCTCGATCATCCAGCTTGTAGTTTATTGCCTAAGGAACTATGCTACGGTGCGTCCCCACCCGATAATCTGCTAGTGGTCTTAAAATTGTAATTCCAGATGCATCAGTCCTTTTCAGGCCAGTTGTTTTAGTCCAGGTTTCTTCTTCTTCGGCTTTCTCCCACTTATAGGTTTGCCGTCCTCAGTTTCCATTTATTTATATAATTCCAATCTCCTTCTTCCAAATTTCTATCATCCATTATAGTTCTGACATAGGTTTTCCATTTCTATCTTGGTCTGCCAAGTATATTTCTTCCAGGGGGTGACCATTGGTATATATTTTTTTGGCCATCCTTCATTTTCCATTCTTTTTACATGACCATACCGTTTAAGAGTTTGATTTTCAACGCTCTTAACACCAGATGTGGTGACATTCATTTCTCTCCAAAGGTATGTCCAGGTTTCTAAATCATAAAATATGGCCATAATGTAAAATTTATATAGTCTCTTTCCTGACGATTATTAAAATCAATTTTTTATAGTGTAAGTTTTAAAAAAATAATTAAATGCCAAGACACACACACCCAGGCATGCGCAAGCACATGCGCTCGCACACACAGACAATAAATAAATGTGTTAGCAAAATGTGATATCATTAATACTTAATAACCCAATAAATTTGTAATGTATAGGCCTAATTGTAATATTATTTTTGCGCGATAGTGTGTTTTGTCGTACGTACAGCTATGGCGACCATGATTGGAAGTTCAACTTCCTACATTTCGGGGTTGCCAACCTAAATAACTATACTGTAATAAAATAACTACTGTAATATTACATATTACAAAACGCGTGTGGGAAGTAAAACCACTGTCCTCTATGTATACTACATACAATGAATATAAAAAAATCCAAAAGGTAGTGTTAATATACATTATACGAAACAAATCATGCATTTTAAATTAACTGAATTTTATTTGAAACAATATAAAACAAAAAATATGTACTTGCCGCTATTTTATCACTAATATTGGTCTCACGGTCTCCTGTAATTTCAATTAATAAACATTGCCCATACTGTTAACGTTAGTCAATTTTTTATAATGAATGCAAATATTTTCATCAAAGATGTTATTATTTTACTGTTATTTATTATTTTGAAAACACATCGCGCAAAGATAATGTACAACGCACGTTTGTGAAGTGTTTTACAGAATCTCGGAAATTAAAAACCTCGCTACCGCTCGGTTTTTAAACATTTTCATCGATTCTGTAAAAACCACTTCCCAACCTCGTATTTTAATATAAGCCCTATTAACTTAGTGATTTTTTATATAATTACTAACTCACTGGCACTATCGAACCCATAGGTTCATGGCCACGCGGACATAAGCTCTCCATGCATCACTATCCAGAACTAATGCTTTCTAATCATTCCCTCTATAATCTACTTCCCTCAAATCATAGTTAATGTTATTCTCCCACCTCATTGTTGGTCTACCAACTGGGCGTTTTCCCTCTGGTTTTTCTACAAGAAGCTTCCATGCATGTCTTTCAATTGCCTAACATTATTTTATTGTCAACAGCACGTACGGCTTGCTGTCTGTGTTTCACATATTTGTAAATAACATTGTATGTATCTTACTTTTAGTCTAATGAAGTCCTATTACTACTACATATTGAATTGTGCCTTGCAGTATATACTTTTTGTCGGTCTTTATCGTATTAGGGGACCATCCTATTTCATTCCCCGTTCGTATTCTTATTTATTTGGTTGGTTTCTTATATTGTCGGGGTATTTATCAACGAACCGTCCATAAGGGATCCTGAACTCCGGACTTCCTCTGGAGAATCTATTGGACAAAGAAGGTGACTTACCTTGTTCGTTCCCGGACCCTTCAATTGAGAGGCTATTAATAGCGAGAACATCGAGGAATTACTCAGAAAATACTGCTACAGAATATGTATTCTGTTAAGTTTTATTTGATAGCCTATAATAAAAAAAGAAGGTATTCTTTGTTTAAATGTTGTTTTTCTAAGGAGTTTTATATTGTTTCCGGCGGAAGATTATTAAAATAATGGAAAGTCGTCATTAGATTAATTTCCTTAACTGGTCGGCTTATAATCAGTAATGAGAGCGTATTTTGTCGATGTTGGAGATGTCTCCATTATAATCACCGTGTGAACAACAATGTTTGCATAATGACTTATTTATCAAATGTGCAGTTTCCTTGAATTCAACTATTAAATTATTATAATTTAAAAAAGGAACAATTTACGTAAATATTATTGTATTATACATTCTAAAAACTGGGACTGAAAGTAAATATCAATCAGACTAAGTACCACACTCAGATAAACAGGATTTTTTTAGTTTATTTGTTTTACCGGATGGAGTTAAGTCCGTAAGGTCTTCTCTTCCACTTCACCAGGGTTAAATTATACAGAATGTCCCATTCGAAACTCCCACATTTTAATTAATCATAACTAACAAAGCATGCGGAATTATGAAATGAGGCCGGTATTAAACGAAACAGAAACTCAAAGAATTTTCATTGCCACACACTGATTTTTGTGGACTAATCTGAAATCCTGCTCTAATTTCTTCAATCTTTTCTTCTGAAACACGTGTATGAGCACCTCCTGATTCTTTTTTAACGCTTCCAGTCACCAGAAACGTCTCAAACCATGCTTTAATGGTCTTCAATATTCTCTCCGGTAATTTCTTTGCAGTGTAATTATTTATTTCGTCTCTGCATACCAGAAAACAGTTTGTGCTCGTTGTTGAGGAGTCGCTATTTTGTTTTATGTCATTATTGTCCAACATGCGACAGATGAATTAACTGCAACAATGAAAACAAAAATTCTTTGAGTTCCTCTTTCTTTTAATACCAACCTCATTTCATAATTCCGCATACTTTGAGAGCTATGATTAATTAAAATGTGGGAGATTTGAATGGGACACGGTGTACATATAACAACAATTATGAATTATCTACAACTTGATTAATAATACATAATAAGCATAGGTTACACAATATACAGATGACAATGAAAGAACAAAAACTATTTTAATAATAATAACAACCTATTTCAAAGTCGAGTGGTTGTAACAAGGAAGGATGAGAAATAGATAGATGTTCGATGTAGGGTACAGTTAGAGTTGTTTTCTCGAACGGTGGGAGGATAGTGAATGAAAGCGAGTAGAAATATAAAGGGGTGAATATTTGGAAAAGGTGTTGTATAAGGAGCAGAAGCGAATATCTTTCGCCTGTCTTAGTTAGAATCGGAGCCAAGACAACATTTCAAATGCTGAAGTTATGTGGTCTGATTTACGGAGGTTGCATAGCCTATATAACGTGCACAGGCATTATGAACTCGTTGGAATCTTTGTCCGAATGCGATACTGGACACTTAACATCAAATGAGGGGAATTTTGAAGAAGTTACGGGATTAAACTAATTAGGAACCATAATAACAAACCGGAATGATGTGCAAAAAGTAACTGAATATACTACTCAACTCTGGAAACGCATGCTATTATGTTACTACTGTCATCCCCCTCCAAAAATATTAAACTGAATTACATAGCCCTTATTACATTTGGGAGATACGTTCCAAGGTTCTAAAATAAAATAAAAATTATAAAAATAAAATCAATTTGATAAGAGATTTTGAACACTTAACAAGGGCTTAAAGAACTTAGTATTTTTTTTCCTGTTCAACCGTTTTTAAATGGTCTTTCAATTCAGATTGAATTCAGCTGTGAATTCAGCGATAGAATTCCTTATTTGTCTCCGGATTTCATGATGATTCGTACAGCTGATTCATTAATATTGAAACCGCGTGATATAGATGCAAACGACTCGCGACGCATAAACGGTCAATCATTTCTATTTTTACTTTAATGGCAACACTACTTTTTCGGCTTCGGAACTAATTTTGCTTTTCCTTTAATCGACATTATAAATTGGGATAAAGCAGAAGATACACATGCTATTCAATCAAAATTATTACAACGAATGACAAGTTGAAACAATAAAACACAGATCGTGGCGAGAGTAGCATTTATCATAGCAGCACGTGAAATAAGGCGGCGGCTTCTATTAACAATGAATTTTAGGCTTTAGTGACAATAAGATTTGTTTTATTTTGATATTTATTTGTCCACTTGGTTTGAATCGGTCTTTATAAAAGCGCATTGGCACATGCCGGCAGCAAAAAAAAAAAAAAAAGTTGCCTATGCGTTAATAAAGGATACCTCTTCTTCTTCCTTTCATGCGATAGACCTAGTGGTCTGTTACGGTCTCAATCCAACGTTAGAAGAGTCTGCCCAAAGATCTCTTGCCTGGTGGCTGGTAATTTAAGATTTGACGTGGTATTTGTTCTGCTCATTCTACTTACGTGAGATTTCCAGTTGTTTTTGTATTTTTGCGCATATTCCATGACTGATTCTGTTTGTAATTCTTTGAGAATCTCAGAATTTCTTTTATGGTCTGTTCTAGAGTAACCTGCAGCACGTCTCATACATTGCATTTCTGCCGCAGTTAGTCTTTGTTTATCTACACTGCGAATTGTCCAGGCCTCACTGCCGTAACATATTATGGGTCTGGCCAGTGTTTTATAAATTCTAGTTTGTGTGTGTTCCTTACTGTGTTTAGCTTGAAAATATTATTTATAATTCCTATTACTCTGTTAAATTTTATAATTTTTTAACTAACATATTTTTCCTCTTCGAATGTCGCTTGTCCGGAGTGAATCCGGAGTTTCAGGGTCCCCTTTCCAGGGTTCGTTGATAAATATACCGTCAAACACAAGAAATTCGCAAAACTAAAGGTTACTAATCCTTCTAATATACCTACTGGATCCGCGAATAAAGAAATTTTTAGCCGCGAATACAGGAACTGTCTCGCAATTTTTTAACTTTCGAATAATAAAAACGCGAATAACGGAACCGTGAGTAAGGATATTTTATTGTATACAGTGATCCTTTGTATCCATCTTAGTCTTGTTTTTGAAACAATTTAAATAAACAAATGAACTACATTTTAATGACAAATAACGATGGGAGATTGTTTGTTTTTTTTGAGAAGGTTAATGCCGTCCGTGTTCATGTTTCTGAAACATAACGGTTAGCGTAATAACTTTATTACTTGTAGCATTTTGTATTACCTTGGAGCAATCATTTCCATTATCATTTCCTCATCGAAGCCACTTACGACGTAATTCTGTAAACTCGGAGAGAAAATGAGATGTTTGAAACAATAACATGCTGATAGCAAACTGCCATGTCTACGAGATGACAATTGCATTGAAACTAAACATGTTGGCTGAAACGATACCTTGTATTCGTTAGAACATCAGGAATTGACTAAAATAGAGCAACTAAATAGAAAATAACATTCAGGTTCAATTTTTACGAACCCAAATTAGATTGGTGTACTCATCAGAATCCCTGACTCTGGGCTGAGAAATTCCCGGTTCGATTATCGGGCTTTCAAATGTTTTTACAGAAAATTTTACGAGATTTCATTAATGCGTGTGTGAGGGGAGATGTATCTGTACGGTACACTTTAAATGTGATAATAGTAAAAATATATGAAAAGTAAAATCAATGACGTATAGACCTGCCTACAGTTAAATGAAATAGTAGATTACGATGTGAGGTTGGGAAGTGTGAAACACTTCACAAACGTGCGTTGTACATTGTTTTTTTTTTTTGCACGATGGTGTTTTCAAAATAATAAATAATAGTAAAATAATATCATCTTTGTTGGGAAATATTTGCGTTCATTATAGGCAATTGACAAACATTAACGGTGTGGGCAATGTTTATTAGTTGAAACTACAGAAGGCATATAAGACCAATTAATGGTAAAATGGCGGCAAGTACGTATTTATTGTTTTATATTGTTTCAAATGAAGTCAAGTTAATTTAAAATTCAATAATTTGTTTCGTATAATGTATATTAACACTACAATGTATGTAGTATACATAGAGGGAAGTGGTTTTACTTCCCACACTCATTTTGTAATATATAATATTACAGTTTAGTTATTTTATTACAATATAGTTATTTAGGTTGGCAACCCCGAAGTTGAACTTTCGATCATGGTCGCCATTGCTGTAAGTACGACAAGACGCACTATCGCGCAAAAAAAAATAGAAAAAATTAACATAAAGCAAAATATAAAATATAAAATCGATATATAATAAGATGCAAGAACTTAAGGTCGGGTTGAGGAATTAGATGAGTTAAGAACCTTATATTTTATAGAGGTCTGCGAGTGACAAAGATGCCGGCCGATCACGCCCGACCCACCGTCACAGGGGCGGATGAAAGAAATGGTGCAATGAAAATTTGGCAGGAGGAAAAAGGAAGAATCTCCAAGAAAAACCTGCATAAGCTCTGTTTCATCTACAGCGAAAGTCGCACAGAGTGACCGAGATTCAAAACTCCAGCGGTGAGATGGGATCGTCTAATCGCTTATATATATATATATATATATATATATGACATGAAAAGATAAATGAACGCCTGAGCCGAGATTTGAATTCAGGACCTCGAACTTGATACGTTAGTGCGCTACCAGTTACGCTATCCAGGCATCCTAGCACAAACATTTATTTTTCCTTTATATATATATTTCTCTCTCCCTCTCTCTCTCTCGCTCTCGCTCTCTCTCTCTCTCTCGCTCTTTCTCTTTCTCTCTCTCTCTTTCTCTCTTTCTCTTTCTCTCTCTCTCTTTCTCTCTCTCTTTCTCTCTTTCTCTCTCTCTTTCTCTCTCTTTTTCTCTCTCTTTCTCTCTCTTTCTCTCTTTCTCTCTCTCTTTCTCTTTCTCTCTCTCTTTCTTTCTCTCTCTCTCTCTCTCTCTCTCTCTCTCTCTCTCTCTCTCATAAGAGGTAGCGGGAACTCGGTCTCTCCTGGCTACAATAACAAGTAAGCAAATTAAAGAGAATTTTTACTTTATAGCAGTGACGCTCCTTTATTTCGATGTTATAATTAAAGTTTGATATTTAGCAATGAAAGCCTAATGTGACATCAAAAGGAAATTAAACGCCTGAACCGAGATTTGAACCCAGGACCTCTAACTTGATACGTTAGTGTGCTACCAGTTTTGCTATCCACGCATCACAGCTCAAACATTTATTTATCCTATATATAAAAATTCTCTTTAATTTGCTAACTTGTTAAGGTTAAGTCTCCCAAGATCATCACCACGAGACGTCAACCGGGTTCATAGCCCTGTGGCAGCCGCTTATACCCCCACAGCATATGTCCGGTACTCAATTCATTGAGAAGCTGAGTTGACTTCAGAGCCATGATGCCAGCAAGATCGTTTTAGGCCAGTTTAAAAATCCTAACACTCGTGGGGACTCAAACCCTGGCCTTGTAGCTTGTTGCGTATTGATTTAATCAACTTCGCTACGGCGTACTTCTGATATACATTGACCAAAAACGTTAGGGGATCATTGCGAGTCGTATGCTATGAAGAACAGATGAGAAGATGCAAACCAACGTTTGATTTATTTGAACTTGACGTGACCTTTCAACTAGTGATGACAAAGGGGGGTTGATGTATTCCCGTTCGTTCCACGTGGGGACATAACTGCTTCTTAGTGAGGAGTTTCTTAACCAGGCTAATATAGTTAATCTTATTTCCCTGCAGATGTCAGCGAGTGACCACATCGCCTCGAAGAGACATCTATTAACTAACAAGGCAACTGTTACGAGTAACTAGCCTATTATGTGTCATGGCGGCTAGCTACTAACACGCACAAGTTACGCTCCAGGTTTTAAGTTATTTTTCAGCAGGTGCCTTCGTTATTTCATAGCTAAAGTTGTATATTCGTAGTGAGTTTAAGTTTAAATTTATATTAGTTAGTGTCAAAAGTGTGTACATTTAACAACATGGGAAAAAACACACGTAATTCTAACAATGATTCGACAAGTTCTACGGAGGAAGCTGTGAAACGTGTGGTGAAAGAGGCGCTACAGGATCCCGGCACTCTGCAGGTGTTTGTGTCCATGTTGCGGGACCAGGTAGTGGCGGAACTGCAGAAGACCATCCAGGACAACACTAAAGTAATTGAGGATCTGAAAAAGACCCTCGATGAAAAAGACAGAAAGATTGAGGTGTTAGAAAATAAAATAGACGACTTAGAACAATACCAGAGACGTCAATGCCTCAGGATTTTTGGTGTGAAAGAAGAGGCCGGAGAGGACACTGACCAGAAAGCCATCGAGGTGGCCAAAAAAATCGGTGTCGATTTATCAGTGACTGACATTGACAGAAGTCACCGTGTTGGTGTTAGTAATGCTGAAAGACCGCGGGCTATTAATAGTGAAATTTGTTAGTTACCGCAAGCGCAGTGAAGTTTTTCTAAGCAAGAAAAAGTTGAAAGGAAGTGGGGTCACTGTTCGCGAGGACCTAACGAAGTGTCGCTATCGCCTGCTACAAGAGAGTATACAGAAATACGGTATTCAAAATGTATGGACAATGGACGGTGCCGTCATAGCTAAAGTGAATGGCGAAAAACGCAAAATTAGATCTTCTACGGATATCAACTAGATAGGACCTGAGTGTAAAATATGTTTACTTTGTCTTTTCTTTGCTAACAATTATATTGTTAATTTATTTCTAATTTAGGTAAGTTTTAAGTTTATTATTTTTTATTTAGGACAACTTACTTGTTTTATTTTAATTTAAGTTTTTGTTTAGCTAAATTATTTTAATTTTATTAGAGTTATTACAGTACATAGTTTATTTTTACTTTCTGCTATTGGCAACATTGAGCTGACAAATGAAGACATGTTTGCAACCTCTGACTCACTCACCTTCTCCAATCACCCTCTTATTGTGCAGACAACTTTTAACGCAGGTAGCAACATTCCTCAATCCCAACCATCCCCTCCAACAACAAATACTACTAGTCTACTTAAGAATGCATTTTCTATTGATAAATCATCACTTAAAATCGCTCACGTAAATTCACAAAGCATTCTGTCCCACTTTGATGAGTTTGAAACCATATTTTCATCTCTTGGACTGAGCGCCATTTTAATTTCGGAAACCTGGCTGACCCCTTCCATACCTTCGTCCCTTGTTCACCTAGACGGATATACATTGCTCAGAAATGACAGAATAGATAAAAGAGGTGGAGGAGTTTGTGCCTTTATATCAAATGAGCTTAATCCAAGAATTGTCCACAAGTCCCCTTCTGTATATTCCGCTCGCCCCGAGTTCTTATTCGTAGAAATTCAAGCCAGTCTAAAAAAATGTCTCTTATGCATTGTATACAAACCTCCAAAAATAAGGCACCTTTCGGATCTAGAAAACGCTCTGAACGATTCATTACCTCATTATGAACACGTTATTGTCGCAGGCGATTTTAATACAAATCTTCTTCAGACTGACTCACCAGCCATACAACTTAAAAATATGTTCCAAAGCTTAAATATGAGAATTGTTCCTTTCTCTGCCACACATCATACTGCTAATACCGACACTCTACTGGACTTAATAGTGACTACACATCCACAGAAAGTACTGTCATATGGACAAATTCCTGCTCCCGGCATATCTGCTCATGACATTGTATTCGTAGAATACTCACTCCAATGTCCTAAAAGACGCTCTAAATTGATTACGTACAGAAATTTACAAAACATAGACGATACTAAACTAAAATCAGACGCTTTAGAACTACCTTGGTACACAATATGGAATCTTAGATCAGTTGATGAAAAAGTAGACACATTTAATACACTGATATTACAACTATATGATAGACATGCACCAGTAAAAACCCCGACGATTTTCCCGCCCCCCTGCACCCTGGATGAATGACTCAATACGTGAACTTATGTCAAAACGAGACAAAGCATACCGAACATACAGACGACATAAAAATGACGAGAACTGGCAACTGTACAAACAACTTAGAAACACAACTACACAAACTATACGCAAATGCCAAACTACGACACGCCCACAGTATAATCGGACCTGAAATAAGTGCACGGGACACTTGGCGAAATCTCCGTGCAATGGGACTTAGACAGTTGAATCCCTCAACTGACTCTATAGACATTTCTGTAGATGACTTAAATGAACATTTTACCTCAATACCCATGACACCTCCAGACAACAAGACTAAAACAGACATTCTTAAAGACTTATCCCCATCCCCCCATATAGGAAGAGATAAATTTCACTTTAACGACATTTCGCCTATAGACGTTAAAAAAGCACTCAAGCGGATTAAATCCAATGCACAAGGAACAGATAACATCAGCATTTTAATGCTAAATAAAATCATTGACATTATACTACCCACAGTGACTCATATTTTTAATGCTTCCCTTATAACTTCTATCTTCCCTACTGTATGGAAACAGTCTAGAGTTCGGCCTATACCAAAAATAAGTACACCTGCTAACTGTAATGACTACCGACCGATTAGCATCCTTCCGACATTATCTAAAGCCCTGGAACATATTGTACATAAGCAAATGACTGAATATCTCCAAGAAAATCACCTCCTTGATCCTTATCAATCCGGCTTTAGATATGGTCATAGCACAACCACAGCTTTGCTAAAAATTACTGAAGATATTCGTGAAGCCGTGGACAGACGTCAATTGACTACTTTAACCTTACTTGACTTCAGCAAAGCTTTTGACACAGTAGACCACGACTTACTTATGATAAAGCTCAAGCACCTACACTTGTCTGACAGCGCTGTATCCTGGTTCGACTCATACCTGCACGGTCGTCAACAATACGTTTCATTAAACTCTAGATCTTCGTCTTGGCGCAACGTGCCGGCTGGAGTCCCCCAGGGCAGTGTTCTCGGACCTCTTCTTTTCTCAATCTACATAAATGACTTGCCAACTGTACTAAAGCACTGCCGTTATCACCTCTACGCTGATGATCTCCAAATTTACCTACATTCACCTCCTCATTCTCTCTATAACAGCTTGACAAAAATGAATGACGATCTCATATCCATCTTTAACTGGTCTTCAAGTATCGGTCTAAATCTAAATCCTAACAAGTCACAAGTAATTCTAATGGGACAACAAAGACTGCTTACAACCTTTGACATATCTACACTACCAAACATTACTATAAATAATATAATCATCCCTTATTCTTCTTCAGTAATAGATCTTGGACTACATCTAGACGCAAATTTAACCTGGCAAACACAAGTGAAACACATATGTAAAAAGACTTTCTCCATCTTACATTATCTTAGACGTTTAAAGAATTTTCTCCCAGTTTCGTTAAAACAAATCCTAGTGCAGAATCTTGTGTTACCACACTTCGATTATTGTGACATTATATATAATGATCTAAACTATGACTTGTCGCAGAGACTGCAGCGTGTTCATAATGCTTGCGTTCGATTCATTTTCAATATCCGCCGTTATGACCATATTTCCGAACACTTTAATAACCTCTCTTGGCTCCGTCTTACTGACAGACGTAAATTGCACTCTCTTTCACTACTTTTCAAGCTTCTGAATTCCTACATCCCTACTTACCTGGCGTCTAGATTTGAGAAGTTATCCTCTTACCACAATATTGACACTAGATCACAAGATAGCAGTCTGCTAACAATTCCTCTTCATAGCACTTCCTCCTATTCTACTTCCTTCACAGTAGCCTCTGCCCGCTCCTGGAATCTCCTTCCTCAAGATATCAGGGGTTGCCGCACACTTGGTACCTTTAAGTCACGCTTATACAGTTACCTGTTGTCTAATAATTAATTTTTCTCTATTTATTTAATTTTATACCATGTCATTAATCTTTTCCTGTTTTTTATATATATTGTACATATTATATATTTAATTCGTTAAATTTAGAGTAAATCAAAATACATTATAAATATTAATTGTATTGTATTCATAACTTGTAATCGTTTATATATATATTGTAATTTAGATTTAAGACTATTTTTTGTTTGTATTTTTTTTAAACCTGGTTGAGTGGTAGACAAGGCCTTAAGGCCTTAACTCTGCCAGGTAAAATAAAGCTATTATTATTATTATTATTATTATTATTATTATTGCTTGCCGAAACCTACATTGAAATTTCTTTCAGAGAATCGTTGTGATGTACAAACGCCAGGTCCAACATATTATCTGCCGTTTTTAACTGGAAGGCACTAAAATCCAGCGCCAAATCTCTCGTTTAAACCAAAGGCAAGTGATACAACTCTTGTATTAGCAGACTGGCTAACCCTGATTACCCGCCGTCCGGCCGCATCCAGCATCACTTCACTCCACTCTTAACTCATGAAGGTATGTACATCTGCACCGTACAATGGGTTGTCATTGCTGGATTCTGACTTCGATGTCTGTCCCTTGCAGTTAATAAAGTAAAGTGATCCCACAACAGGCCCGGAGGCCCTTGGGGTAGTGGGAGGTTAAGGCTCCCACTTTTTCTAGACAATCGGCACTTTGTCAGCCGGGTTGTCAGCCCTGCGTGACGGCCGCCTTTACCCCAGACAAGCGTCTGGTACTCATTTCAGTTAGAGGCTGAGTCGACCCCAGGGCCATAGTGCCGCCAGAGGGTTTGGGTCAGTTTAAAAATCCTGACCCCAACGGGACTTGAACCCTCGACCCTCCGGCTTGTAGCTCAGTGCCTTAACCACTACACTACGGCGTGCCCCCTTGCAGTTAAAAACGGCAGATATTTTTTGGACACGGACTCGGTACATCACAACGCTTCTTTGCGAAAAATTTCAAGGTATGTTTTGGCATGCAATGATTGGCAATTAACTTATAAGTTATTACTTGAATGGCGAAGGCCTATTAAATGTTGCTCAGAGGCACTAATTTAGACTTCAGGTTCTTTTACGACCCCAGAAATCACAAGACTCGGGACCATGAATTAAAGTTTTCCTGGAGAAAATTTCGCTTGGGTTTTTCATCCTAAATATCTATCAAGCTCGTGTGGGGTTTAAACCTACTAAACATGGACTATTACTTTAAAGGAGGAAAGGAGATTACAAGTATTTGAGAATAAAGTACTCAAGGAAAATTTTTGGACCAAAGAGAGATGAACAGACAGGTGAATGGAGAAGACTACATAACAATGAACTACATGGTCTTTATAGGAAGCCAGATATAATAACAACAGTTAAGTCTCGTAGACTGCGATGGGCAGGACATGTTGCACGTATAGGTATGAAAGACTTGCATGGAAGCTTCTTGTAGGAAAGCCAGAGAGAAAACGCCCGGTTGGTAGACCAAGAATGAGGTGGGAGAATACCATTAACTATGATTTGAGGGAAGTAGATTATACAGGGAATGATTGGAAAACATTAGCTCAGGATAGGGATGTATGGAGAGCTTATGTCCGCGCGGCCATGAACCTACGGGTTCGATAGTGCCAGTGAGTAAGTAAGTAAGCCTTGAAACCAGAGGCCAGCGTGGACCGACTATAGAATTATGATGATGTTTAACCTAGATCGTGGATATGGTGTGAAAAGTTTACCCTTGAAAATCTGTTTTCGAAGACACGACGCTTCCGCGAACATCGAAACGACGAATCAATAGTTGGGAAATTCTCTCTTGTACTGCATGCGAGCAAGTGTGACCTCAGTGGGGTCATCCCCAGGAGATTCAAGACATCACCATATATAATAAATTAATAACTTAAGAAGTCCAGATTTTATTAAAACTGATATAGACCTATTAAAAGGCAGTAGAAATAGTGTAAAGTAAAAGCTCCTTATTCGTGGGTTAAACTGCGACACAGTTCCTGTATTTGCGGCTAAAAATTCTTTATTCCCGGATCCAGTCGGTATATTAAAAGGATTGTTATCCTTTATTAACGCATCGGTAACGTTTTTACTGCAGCTACGTGCCAAGGTGACTTTTACAAAGAGCGATTCAAACCAAATGGAGAAATAAATATCAAAGTAAAACAAACCTTATTGTCACTAAGCCTAAAGTTCATTGTCAAAAACCACCGCCGTCGTATTTCACGTGTCGCTATGTCTGTTATAAATGCCTTCCTCGCTATGATCGGTGTTTATTGTTTCCTACTTGCCATTCGTTGCAATATTTTCGATTGAATAATATGTATCTGTTCTGCTTTATTGTCAATTTATAATGTCGAATAAAAGGAAATAAAATTAATTCCCAAGCGGAAAATAGTAATGTTGGCGCTTAAAGTAAAAACAAAACAAAAATGCTTGACCGTTTACGCGTTGGCGAGTCGTTTGCGTCTATATCACGCTGTTTCAATTTTAATGAATCAACTGTACGATTCATCAAGAAATCCGAATACAAAACAAGGAATTCTATCGCTGAATTCACAGCTGAATATCAATCTGAATTGAAAGACCTTATAAAAGCGGTAAAACAGGATAAAATACTAAGTTATTTTAGCCCATGCCTAAGCCTAGTAATAATTAATAAAACATGTTCAAAATATCCCTTTACTTCATAGGCCTATTATTTTGGTAATTTTTATTTTATCTTGGAACGTATATACCCATACAAATTGCCATTCCATATTCGCGGTATTCGCGGCATATTTATGAAACATATTCTCAGCGAATAAGGAGGTTTTACTGTATTGCCATACGCGCGTAATATGTGAGATTTATGGAAACGAGGAAGTTTTGATAAGACAAAACATAGTCGAGTTTTTTTTCAATTTTCTACTTTTTAAAAACATTTAATGGAATGGTATTGCTTAATATTTTTTGCACCATAGATATTGATGTAAAAATGTGACTATAGTAGGATAAATTATATTTTAACTGAAAACCATGTTTCTATCTTTAACGTAACACTGCGAGCAAATAAAAACATTCCGATTGAGGGTCTTTCCACTTTTTAGCGGTTGTCCTTTTACCAGCCGGCTGCTGGCCCTTCACATCCACATGTGTCAATCACAGAGGTAGATGATCAACAGCCAGTGTAGGGGTGACATGTGGTTAGCATGTCGAGTCCCCCAGCCGTTATCGCTGGTTCCTCAACCTGGAGCCGCTACTTATTGTAGCTACCCAATTGCCTCACGATGCTGGGTGGGCACCGATCCCATACTGGCCGAAATACCATGAGAAAATTCCTTTCCCCATGGAGACTCGAACCAGCGCAAGTCCCGTAGCTCTGCGCCAAGGCTTCCTACCTTAACCGCTCGGCTACGGCGCGGGACGCAAATAAAAACATACAGTTCCTAAATGCTCCGTATTTTACAGATTTATATTTATGCAAGTATTGTGATAGATTTTTAACTAGAACTTATGTTTTAGTGAAAAGTTTATAGATTATTGTGCATAATAATATGTTTTTTAGTAATCTATAACTCGAAAAAGCTAAAAATATAGAATTTTGAAATTTATCTTAGGAACTAAATGACATCTAATTTTATAGAAGATTTTATAAAATATAAATGTTTTGTTCTTGTTTATGGAAGTGTTAGCGATAATTTTGTATATCAATTTTGAAGAAAGACACAATTTTATATATTTTTTTTATTTTCTCAATATATTTTTGTTTATGGCTGTCATAGTAACTGTGAAATCATTGTAAGTTTTTCGGGACCAGTCAGTAAGTAGCTGGATGATAGCTGAACAGTACCAAACAACCTTCTGCTGAGGATGGAACTGGCCCCGAAACGTCTACAATATTTTAATTATTTTAAAAGTTAGGAAACTGCAAAATAAGATAAATTTTAAAATGTTATACTATAATTTCTTATATCCTCTAAAAATATATAAAATGGTGATTCTTCCAATTATATTATATAGATACAGGTTTAACATATGCAAGTGAAAATTGGACTCTTCAGACTGTTCAGACAGAAGAAAAATTGAAAAAGCAGAAATGAAGTTCTTACGTTCAGTAGCAGGTGTGACTATTTTGGACAGAAAAAGAAATGAAGATGTTAGAAAAGACTTAAATATTTTAAATTTAATAAATAGAATTGGCAATATGAGATACAACTGGTATGAACATGTTAAAATAATGCCTACAGATAGATCCCTCAGCTGTTACTAAAGTACAAACCAATGGGCCATAGAAGTGTTGGATGCCCATTTACTAGATGGGAAGATTCATTAAATCCCACTTGATGTGAAAACAGGTCAAAACGCATAATTTCATGAAGTAGAAGAAGAAGACCCGTGAGGAATTGTAAAATATCAATAAATAAGTCAAAAGTAATGGCATTTATTGGTAAATATGGAATTAGATCAAAAATTGTACTGGATAACAAAATAATAGAACAAGTATCACATTTACAATATTTAGGATGTGATATAACTTATAGAGAAAATAAAGATATAGAAAATAAAGTAAATAAATTTCAGGCTATTTGTGGAACCATAAAAAGAACCTTAGGTCGGAAAACAAGGAAAGATACAAAACTTAAATTATATAAAACAATGGCTGTTCCTTTGTTGTTGTATGGAAGTGAAAATTGGATAATGAAATCAAGGGATAAAAGCAGGATACAGACTGCGGAAATACTGTTTTTACGTAATGTAAAAGGATGCACAAGAGCGGATAGAATAAGGAATGAAACTATACGAGAAGAATTAAATATATATAAAATTGAAGATAAAATCAGCGAAAATAATAAGAAATGGACAGAACACTTAATGAGAATGAACAACGAAAGAATACCAAAAAGAACCTTCCTGTATAATCCCAGAGGAACAAGAGATGTTGGCCGACCACGTAGAAGATGGACTCCACTTTTAACTTCGGCGGAACAGGCTGCATAGCCTAAACCTTGTAGTAGTAGAAGAAGAAGAAGAAGAAGAAGAAGATATAGGTTTGCTATCTAGGTATTACACATATTACAGTTTTCGCCAAAACTTAGGAACCTCAGTTCCTGGAAGTACCTTGGAATTACCCCCCTCTTTTCTCCATTCAAAAAGTTCCTCAGAACAAAAGACAACCCTTCTTGTAATCCTTTAAATACCAGTGGACAAAAGAGATACACGTCTAGAAACAGCACAATGTCATTGTTAAACTCGTGAGAGTTGTTCTTGTCATTGATAGCTGCGATGAGCCAGTGGTGTGAGGCGAGGTCCTCATGTTTTGAAATATACTCTATATATCAGGGGAAAAATAATGTATTTTCTTATACATTATACTAATCTGTGTTGCATTCTTAACTTTAAGATAATGAAAATCCTTTCATTTATTCTATGCCAGGAGTGGGTATGAATACTAAAACGAAGAAAAAGCAACATGTAAGCGCGTACATGATAAATGCATATTTCCGCTGTCATATTGAGTTTAATTATATATTAATTCACAGATTTAGACAGTTTTATGGAACTATACAACGAATACTAAAAGACAATGCACAAAAACCAAACATTATTAAAACTTTACAAAGTAATTGCATTACCATTACTATTATATGGAGGTGAATCCTAACATCAAACTAGTTAAGACAAATTGAATCATCCGAAATTGCATTTATCCAATTTATGTCAGTTTATAAATTATTGGACCACAAAAGGAATAAAGATACAGTAAAACTTATATTTGAAGAGAAAAATTTTCGCCTAGACCGGGACTCGAACCCGGGACCCTTGGCTTTCCGGGCCAAGTGCTCTACCAACTGAGCTACCGAGGCGAGTTACGATCTAGACGCAAATTTTTCTCTTATGTACGTTGTAATTCCCTCGCGCCAAATGCTTGAAACCATAGCTTCTATCTTTGCAAATGGCGGCTTCTTAGTTAAGAAGACAGTAAAACTTGTTCAAAGCGAATCGCATAGGACCAATTTTTTTTTTCCACATTAGACAACATTCTGCATTATAAAAAAAATATTAACCAATATTAGATTATAGAGCACCGTATGTGTTTTTTTATGTACCTTGGATTAATTGTGGTTCCGCTGCCGTTGGAAAGTGAAGTACAGTTTGTACCAGCGACTTCGGCGGTAACGCGCGAAAAAAGTCCCCTTTCGTCAGCGTTAAAAATGTCTCTTAGGCGCGTATCCTGAAATTAAAGTATGCAGTTTCGCTTTCCACTCACTAACTAGGCCTATACTTTCGTCCACATCCTTTGATTCGCCACAAATTTCATTCCACACTACATGTGTCGTCTTTTAAAACTGTCCAGCTAATCTAAAGATGCTTTAAAATCGTTACACTCTAGCGATAATGACAATGATACATAAGATTTAGCCATCTTTGTTCCGTAAATTCAGAACGCTACCTGTGAAAGATACGTTCACAATCGGTCTCATATCTTAAACTAATTTAAGATTTCACAGTGCACTGGTTATTTGTAAGACATATTTCACACTCCAAATATTTGTTAAAGGAAGGTGTTTCGCAAAACGGGTGTGCAGAGAGACCGAAAGAAAATTCCAGATACAGGTAGAAACTATACTCTTCCTGGCGCGCAGGAATCATTACTTATTGTTAATTCGCCTAACGGGAATTCAATGAAGTGGAAACTAATTTATTTCTCTCTCAATCTTTCCGACTTATAAACATTTTTTCCATGAATTATGTAGAAATATCCTTCCGTTTCCGCGTTGGACAAATTCCGTTTTATACAAAATAAATGCACGTAAAATTACTATTATTTTGCCGGGACCAATACATTTGTTCACATTGGACAGATTTTCGCATTATTCACGTTCCGGATTAAACAAGTTTTACTGTATTAGATAACAAATATAGAATAACATATATAGTTAAGAAAAGAAGAAACTAGAGAGATCACATTTAACGAACGCCATACTCGAGGATATCGATAGCTGCCCTACACTATAATTCAAAAGAAAAAACAAATATAGGCCAAACATTGAAGAATAACTACTTTGGGACGGAACAAATAAGGAGGTCTAATCCTTGAGGCGGATTATGACATTTCTAAATCCCTTGTACAACATAATATTTTCTACTCGTTTTAATTTCGTTAGGCGAGAGAATGGACAAGTTAGTGTACACCAGATTAGTTTTAATTTGGATAACCTGGCGCCACTTAAGGATAAACTGTCTATTTTGTTGTAAATATGATGATTATAGGTTAATTTTACTTGAACTTCTCTTCAGTTGTAATACATTACTCACTTTGTTTAATCAACATATGAAGGGCTTGGGACCAGATAGTCCTAAGCCACAATATGGAAAAAAAATCAGATACCGCCATCTTCAGATCTCTGAGCATTCAATGTTCTCACTGTTAAAGTACTGTCAAGCTACAGAGGTTGGCTATTTTGTTTTAAAAACGATTAAAGCATGTTTTTCGTTGTGAATATGCAATTTTAGGTCAAAATTGCCTCAACTTCTCAGATGACAGAGTAATTCGTCTATGTTTGTTATAGATTTCTTTGTTTCATTTATAGTTTTTGGTTTAGAAGGCCTGCATCTCACTTTCAGTATTATGTGACATGGGACTATCTGATCCCGAGCCCTTCGTATAGGCTATATTTTTCTTAGAATATTTAACTCATGCCCCAAATGGGATTCAATGGCCAATCACATTTCAGTGATTTTTTAATTACAACCAACCACAGTCGTGTTTCACCTCGAATTTATCAAAAAAGTTTATCATATTAAAGAAAACTCGTCCTTTTTAACATTCTGAATAAGTCATAGCATTATTTTGCAGTGACTGACCCCCCAAGAAATACGGCTACCAGATTGTATATATAGTGCACGAATGTCAGCTGATAGCTCTTGCGGGAGATAATGTAAACATATTTGTAGCGATTTATTATACTACAAAGAAAAGAAACAATTGTTTGCATTTTCTTAAACGAATTATTACCCAGGAAATAACGTTGCAGAAAAATGTAATCGACATATTTACATTATAGTACACCAGAAATTAGTTAATACCTATAATGTTGGTTATAAATTTTTCCACTAGGGTGCATTCTTACAATATTTGCAATCCTTTGGCAACAAATAATATGATCAGGTTGCAGCGATGAACAAGCGGAACAATCGCTTCTCATTTGTTTTCAAACATCGCCGTTTACATTAAATATATAAATATTTTAAAATAACTATATTTAAATAATGATTTGTGAGTAAACAGCTTAATTTTATTCGTTAAATAGTCCTAACAAATGCCAGTCTTGATTTCCAAATTCTCTAGATAAATTGGAAATCACTCGTGGCATTACTTATGGAAAATATTCATATGCTGCTACACTAATGTGTGCGCTTTTCGTTTTTTTTATTTCAATTTATGTCGGTACACTCCTGGAATAGAACCCATGTCCTTTTGTTTCCATATCCTATTTCAATCTTATAAGGTTACATTTCTAGCACTGGCCAACTCCTAAGCATCCAACTGTACCAATCGTAGGGAAATGAACAAAGAGAAAGAGAGAGATACATTTAACGATTAAGTTAATCAATTAGCATTTATGCAGGATGGAGTTAATATGTTAATAGGTTTCATGGCGTCTCAATACAAGGGAACAATAGGCGATAATACTTGAGAAGGTATATGATAAAGACATGCTATAATTCGAATCTCCGGGGCTTTGACGTCTCTCGCGACCTGACATTTCCAAACAATGAACAGCGCTCTGCATTTTTTTAATTACTAGCTTAATAGCAAGCTGCTAACTGCACGTCAGAGATAGGAAAGCGCTGCTGCGGTGCTGAAGTAATTCCTATTAACTCATATATAACTGTTTCATTTTAATCTTTTGCATGCGAATCATTGTTAGAGAATGATGTTTTTTAAACTTCGTAATTAAATGTATATTATTTATAAAGCTACGAGCCACTTATTCAAATATAAATTCAAATAAAACTAAATGTAAGTGAAACGAAAGTAATAATTATCGCACATCCAAGACTTTAAGCTCCATAAATATGCCGGCTTATCATGTTGGATAATGAACAAATTCCAACGTCGTTAAAAACTTGGGATTTTATCTAGATTATAATCTAAATTGGAAACCCAAATAAAACATCTAAAAATATATTTTACATAATGCATTCCCAACAACTTTCTTCCTTAACTAACTCACTGGCACTATCGAACCCGTAGGTTCATGGCCGCGCGGACATAAGCTCCCCATATATCCCTATCCTGAGCCAATGTTTTCCAATCATCCCCTGTATAATCTACTTCCCTCAAATCATAGTTAATGTTATTCTCCCACCTAATTCTTGGTCTACCAACTGGGCGTTTTACCTCTGGTTTTCCTACAGGAAGCTTCCATGCACGTCTTTAATTCCCCATTCGTGCCACATGTCCTGCCCATCGCAGTCTACCAGACTTAACTATTCTCATTATATCTGGCTTCCTATAAAGACCATGTAATTCACTGTTATGCAGTCTTCTCCATTCGCCTGTCTCTTCATCTCTCTTTGGTCCAAAAATTTTCCTGAGAACTTTATTCTCAAATACTCGTAATCTCATTTCCTCCCTTAAAGTAAGAGTCCATGTTTCGCACCCATATAACATAACTAGTAGAATAATAGTTTTATATATTTTAAACTTGGGTTCAACTGGGGTAAAATTTTCCGGAGGTCAAATAGTCCCCCATTCGGTTCTCCGGGCGGGGATTACTTCAGGGAACTCATGCTAAAAAAAAAAAAACTTCCTACAGCTCTTAAAATAATTTTATACAAAACCTTGACTATTGTGACGTTCTATTTAGCGACATAAGTGACGGATTGTCGGACAAAATGCAATATGTTTATAATATGTGTATCAGATTAATATTTAACGTCCGAAAATATGATCACATTTCTCCATTTTTCCATTAATTATCATTCACATATCTTAAAGGTAGAAGAACATTACACCTGTCTACTTAATTTTACTTAAGAGTCTACACACCTTGACTCGGAAATATTTACCCTCTCGTTTCCAATATCAATCCTCCAGCCATAATTCTTGCTAGATATACCACAACATCGGACATCCTATCATTCCACATCGTACACTACCTTCACTTCTTGTAACTGAAATTCCCTATCACTAGAAATCGGGGCTGCCTGACGTTATCATCTTTTAAAATAAATATAAATTTGTATTTGATCTAAACTTGGCTTGATCATTACCTTCACGTGTAATGTACATGTATGTGTTTGTCGTTTAATTTATCATATTACTACTGTTATTATATTATTATTATTATTACTATTATTACTATTATTATTATTATTATTATTATTATTATTATTATTATTAAGAACTGGAATGAGAACAAGAGGACTGGAGGGCATGCAGTGGATGGATAGAGACGAGTGGAGAAAGAAAATAAAACTTTAGGCACAGAAAGATGTGTAAACATTAAAAATATGTATATAAATAAATAAATAATAACAGTGAGCAACAAAAAAAAAACTTATTTTTGTCTCAGAAAGAAAAATATGTGATTCTGGTAGTATTTTGTCTCCTGAATTCAAATATGATATCGGTTTTTCTCCATCACGCAAGGTTTTCGAGAGACAGGAATTTATAATTTCAAACACTTTGATATTTTCTACATTCGTAACTACACAATATTCGAACATTCAGATACGCCTAGAAAGTAAGAAATGTCGATTTTCTGCTATATTTCGCCTGTGGAGCATCCCTCTTGATGGTTCAACAATAATCGGCCAGCATATTAGGATTCCATTTGCCTTGATATATATTTTCCATAGCTGAAATCTCCTGAGTTAGCTCATTTGGTTTTATTTTACAATGGACAAATGGACGAAAAAACATTCATTAAAAAATAATTATTTAAATCCATTAATTGAAATTGAAATTTAAAAAAAAAAGTGGATAATGGAGAAATTCCGAATACATATTTGAAAACACAATAAAAAACTGCATTAAGTACAACTATTGGTACTCACGAGACAAAAATCATGTTGACCAGTGTAATTATTCTTATGTTTATCATATACAATGTATGTACATGAAATGTTTATATTTCAATTTTTAATGTATTTTAATCCTTTATAATTAGTATATATATATATATATACACACACATAGTGTTCTGCCCAAGAGCAGGTATCTCACTGCAAACTCAGCATTCTACACTCTTTCCTTAACTGAGCTTTCCTTTATGTATCCGCATACAAATCATTTATTTTAATATCGTGTATCTCCTGGTGTCTTTTTCTGCCTCTAACCTTATTTCCTTTGACCATTCCTTCTAGGGCATCCGTCAGCAGGCAGTTTTTTCTTAGCCAGTGGCCAATCCAATTTCTTTTTCTCTCCTTTATGAGTTCCAGCATTGTTCTTCTTTCACCCACTCTGTCTAGCGCATCTTTATTTTTTATTTTGTCTGTCCATTTTATACGTTCCATTCTTCTCCAAATCCACATCTCAAAAGCTTCCAGTCGCTTTTCCTCATTGGTCGTAATGTCGAAGTCTCTGCACCATACAATGCTACACTCCACACAGCGTATACTGCATAGATAATCTATACTGTAAACATGTATTTGAATATTTGTGCTGGTTGAATGGAAGATAATGCCTTATGGCCTTAACTCTCCGAGAAAAAATAAAACTAATTATTATTGTAATAATAATTTATTATTGTTATATTACATTTTTATTTTACATTAATTCCAGTACATTTACTATAATAAAAATATACAGTGTCTCTAATGTAAGTTATAATTTGATAAATTGAATTGGCATAGTGAGTTAGATAGTGAACTAGAATTAAAATGAATTAAGTTAGTATTCTTAAATTTGTGAGACGAATTACAAAATAAAGAGATTTAAATGTGTTTTAAAGGAACGTAATGTCCGGCAGCCCCTAATCTCTCGTGATAAGTAGATCCCCAGAGTTTAGTAGTGGATACGGTATAGGAGGTTTACATGAAAAGAGGTTTGTTATTAGTGTTCGGGAGCGTTTCCCATGTAAAAATGAACTTTAGTAAAAAAAAAAAAAGTTACAACCTTGTTCTAGTTTGCTATTCATTTCTAAAGGGCAGATGGTCAGGAGATGCATATACAATGGATTAATAGATCCACGTGCAGTAGAGAGTACGTACCATTTATATTGATTCCTCCATCCTGCAGTTGTAATTTAACTTTTTTTTGTTAACCCTCTTCTCTTGCAGAGTTACAAAAGAATCAAATTTTTTGTAGTAGTATTCGTTTATTCCTCTCTAGAGACCCCAGTGGAATATAAACACAAATTTCTCATGGGAAACATTTACATAGCAAATGGAAATAGAGAGAAAAAAATATGGTTTATGCTGAAGTCAATATTATGGGAAATATTTTAAAGTATAACAAACTTCCATTTATTGTTAGTGTTGTATTTAACGACGCTCTTTAGAAACTGAAATCGTTATCATCCCTCAAGTTTCGTAAACTGAATAAAAGCAACTGTACTAACTAACTAACTCACTGGCACTATCGAACCCTTAGGTTCATGGCCGTGCGGACATAAGCTCTCCATACATCCCTATCCTCAGTCAATGTTTTCCAATCATCCCCTGTACAATATACTTCACTCAAATCAGAGTTAATGTTATTCTCCAAACTCATTCTTGGTCTACCAACTGGGCGTTTTCCCTCTGGTTTTACTACAAGAAACTTCCATGCACGTCTTTCATTACCCATTCGTTACACATGTCCTACCCATCGCAGTCTACGAGACTTAACTGTTCTCATTATAACTGGCTTCCTATAAAGACCATGTAATTCACTGTTATGCAGTCTTCTCCATACACCTGTCTGTTCATCTCTCTTTGGTCCAAAATTTTCCTAAGAACTTTATTCTCAAATACTTGTAATCTCCTTTCCTCCCTTAAAAAAGAGTCCATGTTTCGCATCCATATAATATAACTGGTAGAATAATAGTTTTATATATTTTCGGTTTAATGTTTTTTTTTCAAAGGAGTAGGGACGTCAAGAGTCTCTGTAATGCATAATAATACGCATTTCCAGAATTGAGCCTATGTTTAATTTCCTTGTGCATCTCATTCCTGTTTGTGATTATTGTTCCTAGGTATTTCATTTCAGCCACTTCCACAAAATTTCCCTCATTTGTCATTAGCACTCCGCAGTAGTATATTACGATCCGAGGTTGGGAAGTGGTTTTTACAGAACCGAGCTATAACGAGGTTTTTAATTTCCGAGATTCTGTAAAACACTTCACAAACGTGTGTTGTACATTATTTTTTCGCGATGTTGTTTTCAAATTAATAAATAATAGTAAAATAATAACATATTTTTTCGAAATATTTGCGTTCATTATAAACAATTGAGTAACGTTAATAGTGTGGACAATGTTAATTGGTTTATTAGCAGGCCGTGACATCAATCAGTCATAAAATGGCGGCAGGTACGTATTTATTATTTTATATTGCTTCAAATATAGTTCAGTTCATTTAAAATGCAGTGATTTGTTTCGTATAATGTATATTATCACTACCTTTTGGGTTTTTTTATATGTATGTAGTATAGGCTACATAGAGGACAGTGGTTTTACTTCCCACTTGTAATATGCAATATTACAGTATACTGTAGTTATTTTATTACAGTACAGTTACTTAGGTTGGCAACTCCGAAATGTAGGAAGTTGAACTTTCAATCATGGTCACCATTGCTGTAAGAACGACAAACCGCACTATCGCACAAAAAAATACATTTTTTGAAATGCGTTTTCTTGACAGTTTAAAATGTTTATTCAAACAATATGCCCCTTATCTCATTAAATTCTTGAATGAATGATCGTCTCAACGACAGGACCTGCTCCGAGACAACACAACATGAAGACGAAATACACAGTCCATCATATTAAACATGGCGAAAATGATAATGATGCTCAGATGGTGTTCGGGAACCGTTTGGGCCTTAAAGTTTCCTAACATTTGTCTAAAAGGTGAGGAAAAAACCCGAAAAAAATTATTACCCATGAAATTTGTCCGCTGCAAACGAGGTATTATTATTATTATTATTATTATTATTATTATTATTATTATTATTATTATTATTATTATTATTATTATTATTATTATTATTATTATTATTATTATTATATTCATATTAGAACGAATAGAAGAAAAACGTTTGAAATTGTATCGACACCTTATAAGAATAGAAGAAGAGAGAATACCAAAGAAGATCATTGATTGGAAAGCTAATGGAAGGAAGTGGAAAAGACATACCTAGAGAATGTTGGATGGATGGAGTGAGAAGTATGGAAGCTAGAGATTTGAGGGAAGAAGATGCTCTAGACAGGCGACAAATCACTTTGGGTTGAAGGAGAAACACTGTATTATGGAATATTACTAATAAATTTATTATTATTATTATTATTATTATTGTTATTATTATTATTATTATTATTATTATTATTATTATTATTATTATTATTATTATTATTATTATTCAATCAATCAAATCCGATATCACAAGATGTATCGCCATCTTCCGGAAACCAAACATCAATTCTCTATATCCATCATTCCTCGATCGGGCTGCTAATACTCGTGCATTCATACAGCTATGAAAGTAGACCTACTCCTTCCATCAAATCTTCCCCGGCCGGCCCTTCTTCCTTCTCTCTTTTGGTGTCCATTCCATGATAATTTTTGATAATCTTTCTTCAGACGTTTTCTAACATATCCATAACTTTGTAGCCTCTTTTTTTAAATTATACCTATGTTTTATGTATGTATATATATATATATATATATATATATATATATATATATATATATATTACATGATAAGAAAAATCAACGCCTGAACGGGATTTTAACCCGGAACTCTGGGTCGGTACCCCAGCGTGTTATCATTTACACCACCAGACACATCCAATTCAAACACTTATCCTACTTTATATATATATAATATTTTTACATTATAACAGTGACGCTTTATCGATGATGTTATAATTAAATTATATATATATATATATACATATATATATATATACATATATATATATATATATATATATATATATATATAGAGAGAGAGAGAGAGAGAGAGAGAGAGAGAGAGAGAGAGAGAGAGAGAGAGAGAGAGAGAGAGAGAGAATCTTCTTGATGAAGATTATATAGAATTCGTTCATCAAAAATTGTATTTAAAAATGTTGTTGTTGAAATGTGTCGATGTTTTTAAATTTAATGTTTGGTGAATGGGTTTATTTAATATAACATTATATAGTTACTGTCCACCGCTGTGGGCTCGAGGTAGCGTGCTGCCTTGTCACACAGCGGGCCCGGGTTCGATCCCCGGTCGGCACAGGCTCCTGGGTGAGATTTTTTCGGGGTTTTTCCTCATCTGTAAGACAAATGTCAGGAAGCTTAGGGCCCAACGGTCCCCGAAAATCATCCGGCAATCTTCACCATCCTTCACCGGTGTGGAAAGCAACGGGAAGTTACCACACCTATAACTTAATTCCCTGTAAAGCTGCAAAGCATAGCATGAAAATGCTATGATTACAGCGAAAGACCTGCCCTCGGGCAGAATTACTATGGATGGATGTAGTTATGATGTCTGGATTCTCTTTTGTTCCCATAATGTCCTTATCTCAGCACAAAAATTGACACAATAGAAATAAACATAATGTCTTTAGTAAAACAAGCAATAAATTATCTAAATTATAGTGGTGAAATTATTATTATTATTATTATTATTATTATTATTATTATTATTATTATTATTATTATGGGAGCATGGTTAAGGCAATACGTTACAAGCCGGAAGGTCGAGGGTTGGAGTCCCGGTGGGTCCGAATTTTTAAAACTGACTCGTATCTATCGCTCGGTTTTTAAACATTTGCTCACTTGTGTAAAAACCAGTTCTCAACCTCATTGTAATATCCATTAAATAAATTTTTTGTATTTGCTTTATTGAGTTTTAATTTTGTTGTTGGTAGTTTTTGTTCCGAACACCGTATATTTCAGAAACTTCATGAAGTTCATAAGTATTTTAAATCATTTTATAGCATAAAATATTGTGAAGATAAATGTGTTTGAATGAGGAATAAAAATATGCCGGTTGTGATTTGAGCACGAGAGAGTGGGAAGATCATTGCTGGATGGTATTTTTGAGTGGCTTTGTATGATTATGAGCATCTTACAGACTTATGGAGGCACCAGACCTCTAGTTTATGATATTTTTATTGCTCGTCTCTAACATCCAGTGCTCATATCTCTTTATTATTTAAATAACTCTTTCCGTCTTTACGTTGTATAAATTTTCATTTCTAGCACTTACATTTTTTATTATATAATTTTGTTGAAATTGTCAAAATTTAACTCCATCGCTGTGGATAGACAGTGAATGCACATCGAATACGTCTTCCTCCGAGGAACGATTTTGGAAATAAACAGGATAAAAATCCAATAATGTATAATGTTATGGCGGTTCCCACAATATTGTATGGATGTGAAACGTGGGCTCCAATGAAAAAACAGAAGGATAGAATACAGACGGCGGAGATGAGGTTCCTAAGACAAGTAAAAGGATGTACAAGACTTGATAGAATAAGAAATGAGGATATAAGAGAAGAATTGAAAGTACAGCCTTTATTGGATAAGGCCACGAATTACAGACAGAAATGGATTGATCATATGGATGGAATGAGTAAGGAGAGATATCCACTGTTAGCAAGAAATTATCAAGCAAGAGGAAGACGTGATGTTTGAAGACCTACAAGACGTTGGGCTGATGCATTATGAAGTCGGAACGGGCAATTGCCTAACCCCTGGAGTGATGATGATGATGATGAAAAATCCAACAAATTATGTTTAAGAAGAAGAAGAAGCTGTGGTCTTGGAGTAGAGTCGCTGTCTCGTACACAGCGGGCCCGAGTTCGATCCCCATCGAGACAAGTTTGCTGGGTGATGTTTTTTTCGGCGGTTTTCCTCGCCTGCAAGACAATTTTGAAGAAACTTTAAGACACAAATGGTTCCCGAACATCATATGACTATCGTAATCTTGTTTATCGTATTCGACATGTTTAATATGAATGTGTGTGTGAATGGTGTGTTTCGTCTTAATGTGTGTTTGTCTCGGAAGAGACTCTGGCATTGAGATGATCACTCATTTAAAGAGGTTTTATTCATATTATGACAGTTTTATTAGCACCGGCTAAACGGCTTTTCATCTTTAGCATTACTTTAAACACGGTACTTGGTAGAGAAGACAAATATTGAGTTATATATTTATTTGTATGCAGGTGATCCTTATCATTATTAATCTAACTACAACAGGCCTTATGGCCTTAACTCTGCCAGAATAAATAAAGCATTATTATTATTATTATTATTATTATTATTATTATTATTATTATTATTATTATTATTATTATAACAGTGTTTTTTTTTTATTTCTAGGTAAGTGGAGATTCCTGACTGAATACATGAAGAAATGTCTTTCGAATATACGTAAGTACGCGTGTTTTTATTAATACTAATACCCGATGTGCGCTGCTACGCCAAATAAATGAAAATTAATGTGCTTTTATGTTTAGTTGAATAAGTAAAAAGAAAAGTAATTATAAATTTATATTTTTTAGATACCCCGTGCTGATTACCCTGCGTTGCCCGGGAATCTAATTATCCCAATCTTCTTGACATAAATGAGCTAAAATACGAAAATTAATGAGTTTTATGTTTAGTTAAATAAGTAGGGGGAAAATTTTATATCGTAATTATTTTTAGGTACCCTGTGCTGTTTACCCGGCGTTGTTCGGGAATCTGCTCATCCCGGTCTTCTTGGCATAAATGAGCTGAAAGACGGAAATTAATATATTTCTTATGATTAGTTGAATGAGTAAAATGAAAAATAATTATAAATGTATATCGTAATTATTTTAAGATTCTCCGTGCTGATTACCCGGTGTTGCTCGAGAATATACTTTTCTCAATCTTCTTGGTATACATGAGCTAAAAGATAAAATTCGTTATTGTGGGTTATCCGTAAAATAATATCCGTCATGTGCTGCTACGCTTGCGCAGGAATCTACGTACTTGTCTCGATCTTCTTGGCATCAATGAAATACAAAAATGGTTATCATTAGTTATCCGTAAGAGATAAACATTGTACCGGAGCTCGGTGGTAGGCAGAATATCTCAGGGTTATGAACTCTTTATAAGCAAAAGAACAACGTATAAATGTACACTCAATTTTAACGAATCCAAGAACTCTTTATTTTCGGAGAAATACACTTTTGTTAATACAGTTACAAGTTTTATCTAAGAGTGGAGTCGATGAAATACTTAGAGGTCCACGTGCTCGAGTCAATATTTTTAAAGTCCAAATGCTTAACGGACTATAACTTTAAATTTAACTATTTCTCGGACGAATCTAATATTAACACTGAATCGGAGATCATGGTCTGCAGGTCTACGATGTTCCAACATTGAACACAGAGTCACTGAGAGTGATAGTGAGTATTTTGATATAAGTTTCGCTTATAAAGGCGGTGGCTCCTCCCACTTTTCTCGAATCCACTCCTTACAATTGAATATATTTATGTTTTATAATATTATTTACTAGTATGTATAACATTTCTAAGAACTGGGTAAATTGGTTCTTTGATATTTAATAGAAAAATGTTTATCAGTTTCTTTGTAAACTGTCAATGTTAAGAGATTATCTTTTCTAGAGGTGAATGAATGTATTTTGTTGTCTGTACTAGGCAGGTAGTAATTCTTTATCATCATTTCTTGGAATTCCTTAGTAGCGTTAATTGGTTTCTAAGAATTGGTCAATAGATTTTTAATATTTTTAATAGCTAACTAATGTTATCTTTTCTTATTAGTTGTATAGACTGCTAATTGGAATTCTTTTGACAATGCCCTTTTTGTGTTCCTATATTATTTGTAAGTTGTGTAGTAGGTAGAGTTCTGACAATACCTCTTTATTTGTCATGTGTATAGCAGGTAGCGTTTTACAGTATTTTATTCTAGACAAATGTAGGTGGAATTTTTACCTGGGTATTTTTACTTTTCCACATAGATATTTTATAGCGATATTAGTAATATATTCTATTTTCATTTTTTATAGATTTATTTAATTTTAATAACAATTTAATATATTTCGGAACATTTTAGTTTCAGCTCCATGCATATTAGAGTTGTATCTTAGTTTATATATCTCCTTACATATTAATCGCTACAACATATGCTGTCGCGGACTTTTTTGTAGAGCTTTTTGAGATATTCAATTCTGTGTACATTAATTTTGTGTATTTATTATGGTTTAGGCAGCGTAAACCATTTAAGCATCCAAAAAACTACTTTGCGGTATGCTGCTTCGATTTACCGTGTTGCAATGCCCAGCTTGTTGCAGGGAAATGTGGCCTTTGCTTCTGATATGACCTTGCAGAGTTATCAGGAAATCTCTATAGTACTATTATTAATAAAATAAAACCGTTAAAGTTTTATACGACTTTCATATGCATTTTAATACAAAGTACTGAAACAGCTGTAACGAATTTGTATTAAAATAAATATGAATTTTAATTTAACCAATAGAATTGACAATATGAGAAACAACTGGTATGAACATGTTAAAAGAATGCCTACAAATAGAATTCCTCAGCTGTTACTAAAGTACAAACCAATATGACATAGAAATGTTGGACGCCCATTTACTAGATGGGAAGATTCATTAAATCCCACTTGATGTGAAAACAGGTCAAAAGGCCTAATTTCATGAAGTTTTATTTAATTTAATTAATAACCATAATCAGTTAATTACTCTATAGTACTGCCCAGTTACTGTTGTACGACACAAACCATTCAATAAATGTAAAAAAAATGAGACGACCGTAACTTTCCCAATGGAAGAAACCACTTTTGCTTTTTGGGAGTTGGTAAAGATGGAAAGAGCAGCAACTTGGAGCCGGAACAGGCTGGTAAATAGGCCTAAACCGTGAAGTATAAGAAGAAGAAGGAAAAGAATATGGGAGTTGGTGTTGAAGGATATTTCCACACACATAGTCTTACCGTTTGATCTTAGGATCGAAATAGTGTAGCCATCGCCAACAATGATTGCATGAGTATCTCAAAAGTTGAGTGCTGGAGCGCAAAGCTGGAGATCCTGGGATCAAAATCCGGTGTGGCCATCCATTTATCTCTTTACTTGTATTAATTATTGCATGCGGATTTTCGGGGTTTTCCCGGTGTTCACCTGTTTCCCGAATTCAATCACACAAACACTCTCCACGCTCCCTTCATGCCATTTCACCGTACACAACATCTCATGTTAGATAAAAATACTTTGGGTTGGTACTCACAGGTTTGAAACTATGTCATTCCTGGGATGCAGTGGGGAGCACCAGAATGCTGACTCATGATTCCGAGCCTTAGCAATAAATAGAGAATAGAAGGGGCTTGTAGTTCCTCCTCGCGGCCTTGGACCCAATCTAAAAATGGCTGTATGGGTCTTAAGAGAATAACCTGGTGTGCCGGACGCGGAAAACGATTAACAACTCGCATAATACAGTAGAGTAGACTTCATTCCATTCACCCATAATACACTGGGATAGCGCAGTACCTCTTTCAGACGTCGGTGCACGCGCCAATTTGCCTGCCCATTTCGAATAAAATAACTAAAAAATTATTTTTTTTATTCAATGCACCAAGTTGTCATTTCGACATTTCTGGTGTTCTCTCCTGGCATTGGCATTATTGTAACCCACTTCTGAAGTTGGGGCACCCAGAAGGCGGAGTTACGCTGCCCCGATGATACGATGGGCGATGATGATGATGATGGTGATAGTGGTACGCCAGAAGAGTCCTTAATCCTAAATTTAATCTAAATTCCAGAATATGGGCAACCGCAGGAATAATTCCCTCTAAGGATTTTTTTTATGGTGTAACCGGGAATCGATCCCGGGACCTCATGAACAGTAGTCAGAAGCGCTAACCACTAGCCCATGAAATTGGTCGAAAAAGTAAATACAATTAAACAGAAAAACATGTCTGAACCGGAATTTGAACTCAGGAACCCCAGCTTTGCGCACTGACATATAAGCTATCTAGGCATCCATGAACATATATGAATTATTCTCATATTTTTTTAAATCTCATGTAACCTTGTATTGAGCGCTATTCTCTTTAGAGTAAGGGCTACTTCAATCAGAAGACATTATGTTGGGATTTTTATTTCTGTGCTATATCGCTAATTACACTGAGCAACAAATAAGGTAATTTTTTTGTCTCAGAAAGAAAAATATGTGATTCTGATTGTATATTTTCTCCCGAATTCAAATATGATACCGGTTTTTCTCCATCACGCAAGGTTTCCGAGAGACAGAAATTTATAATTTCAAACACTTTAATATTTTCTACATTCGTAACTACACAATATTTGAACGTTAGGACTCACCTAGAAAGTAAGAAATGACTATATTCTGCTATATTTCGCCTGTGGAGAATCCCTCCTGATGGTCCAACAATAATCGGCCAGCATATTAGGATTCAATTTGCCTTGATATCTCTTTTCCATAGCTGAAATCTCCTGAGTTACCTCATTTAGTTTTATTTTACAATGGACGAAAAAATGTTTATTAAAATATAATTATGTAAATCCAATAATTGAAATTGAAATAAAGAAACTGTGGGTGGTGGAGAAATTCCGAATACATATTTGAAAACACAATAAAAAACTGCATTAATTACACCTATTGGTACTCATGAGACAAAAATCATGTTGACCAGTGTTATGAATGTAATACTGAAATTGAAGTACTCAGTCTTGTCAACCGCATGCAATTTTTCTCTTTAATTGCACGCGGTTGGTAAGCCTGGCTACTTTAATTAATATTTCAAGATTACGTTCATAAAGAAGTAAAGTCATAGCTTCGAGAACATTTATTTCTGTGTTATAATGTTTGGTTTATTTCTAGTTTCTTTAATGGTTGGATTAGTTTGTATGTTTAGGGTTATAAATACACCCATTCAACTTGGGAAGTATCTAGTTTGTCGAGACAGGAACTAATATTAACCAGAAGGAAGACCTTGTGATTCACATGGAAGCTTTTCATAGAACAGCTGTGTGACTTTTAACAGGACTTGTTTTAAATGCCACATCATACAGCACAGCGTGTATATCAAGGGTGGTTTTTACGGTGTGTCGCAGATTTGTGTAACCACCAGTTTTCAAATAATTTATTCTACCCCCCCCCTTTTTTTTCAATGTTATCAGGTTGTCCTTTATGACATTTCTGACTTTCTCCGCTGGCATTGGAGGAATTATAATCCATTCCTTGGGTTAAGGCACCTGTAAGGCGCGCTTACGTTACCCCGATTATATACTTACATATATACACAGTGTTCTGCCCAAGAACAGGTCTTTCACTGCAAACTCAACATTTTCTAGTCTTTCCTTAACGCAGTCTTCCTTTTTGTTTCCGCATACAAATATTTTTTTAAAAATATTGTCTATCATCTGATGTCTTTCCTGCCTCTAACCTTCTTTCCGTTGTCCATTCCTTCTAGGGCATCCATCAGCAGGCAGTTTGATGGGTGATAAATGATAATGAAGCGCCAGGAGAGTTCTTAACCTAAACTTAACCTAAATTCCACACCATGAGCAACCATAGGAATAATTATCTTTAAGGAAAAATCCCTGTGGTCTGACTGGGAATCGAACCCGGGACCTGGTCAGAAACGCTGGACATAGGCCATGAGGCTGGTCTATTCTTCCCTTATTAAGATAGCAGAATTTCAAGACGAAATAAAATCAGTAAGTCATCATTATCATCATTAGCACAAAAACGTTGGGGGGAGGGCAAGACTTTCTTCATATTTTTTTTCTTGGCTTCTCTATCCGTGGCAACCTGTAGTACTCCATCCATCACAAATTCGGTCTTCCGGTTCTTCATATTCCTTCTGGCTTACCATCTATAATTCTTCTAACTACGTCATATTTTTCCATCGTCTGCGTGTGTTCTGCGCATCTTAGTCTGTTTACTCTAATATCTATAATGATATTTGATGATGTAAACAACTCATGTAATTCCTGTTACATCTCATTCGCCACTCTCCAATTTCCTTAATAGGTCCATGTATCCTTATGAGTAGCTTTCTTGCAAAAACAGCCAATCTAGTTTTGTCAAGTTGAGTCAGAACACAGGTTTCACTCCTGTAAATTAGCACTAGTTTAATTAGAGTTTAATACAACCTTATTTTGTTCGCGTGTCATATGTTTTTATTTAAAATACTTTATTATTGCAAAATAACATTTATTAGCATTTTGCATTCTTCTGTTTATTTATTCCTGAATAATATCTTGTTTATTTACTAAAACTCCAAGTATATGAAATTATTTACTTTGTCAAGTGTATTATTCTGTATCAAAATTGCCATCGCTGCTATTAGAGGATCAATTTCAATTTTAAGAAACCATGTTTACAAAATTTCTACTTCCTAGAAATTTCTTCAATTACAATTTGAAATTTTTTAACATATTTACAAAATCTATTTAATCAATTTCGAATATTAATTGTCTGCATCACTTTGCCCTTGTAGCAGTTCTCTAATGATGTAAGTTTTATATAATAAAAGTATGCTGTTTAGTTTTTCTGTAAAATCTGGAATAGTACAATAAGATAAATTAAACAGTTAGAAGAAACGCATTCGAGGTGATATGGACACTTCTTACGAATGAAAGAGTTTAGAATATCAAAGATGGTCCTTAACCCATTCGCAAAACTGGATTTAAGTTACGGTAAATTATATTGTCTATTTTCAGACATTCAAAACAAACAAAAGATAACGGTACTTGAGATCACAATAATGGTGAAGGCAAAAACACACCCCACTACTATTCACAAATGTTAACAAAATATTACCCTGCCAAGGGATGTACAAAAATTGCAAAATATATAACAGAGTTAAGGGAATGTACCTCTTTTCTGAGTTGAAGGTCATTTAACTGCCGACGAGTCTACCTCGGATGATTTTCGGGGACCGTTGGGTCCTAAGCTTCCTGACATTTGTCTTACAGGTGAGGCAAACCCCCAAAAAAACCTCACCCAGTAGCCTGTCCCGACCGGGAATCAAATCTGGGCCCTCTGCTTGACAAGGCAGCACGCTACGTCGAGACCACAGCGGTGGACAACATGTTATCAAATTTCCAGAATTTCATACTATTGTTAAATTAAATAACATTAATTTATACTCGTAAATAATTTAAAATTTTCCTAATGTGTATTATCTTTCCACAAATGTATACTGCCATTAAAATAATAAAAAAATGAATAATAATGAATTATTTAAAATTCCCACAATTGTTATTTAACAGTCCATCATTTGAAACTGCCATTAAGGATAAATAAAAAACATTTAAGCAATAAATAAATAATGGTATATGAGCTTATAGTTATTGAAGATGTTTATAAACTTTTTTTTCAGTCTTTTATGCGATTATAATGATTAGATCTTCTCTGTTAACGATTAAATAACCGTGCAGTTTCATAACAATGGGATATAAAAGAAGTTTCAAAACAAACCATAGCGGAGATGACGCATGATAAAAATGGAGATGGGGTAGGCAGCTTGGATTCGGCAGATGGTAGTGACTCGGTCAGTGCGTCTAAATCAATACGGTTTTCTAGCAGTGAGTCTGTCCTTTAGGCAGTAATCGGCAACTAGGTGCCCGCGGGCACCGTAACACTATTGGAAATTATTAGTAGAGTCAATTTCTATATAGCCTCTTAAAAGGTACGATAGCGACATAGTAAATGACAAGTTAGATGTCTGACTGTCTTTTATTTTGGTTTCACACATAAACAGTTGTATTGAATAGTATAATGAGAAATTAGACTTCTGACTGTCTTTTTTTTTATTTTGCTTTAACACACACGCAGTTCTATTGAATAGTATATAGAAGTTAGACTTGTGACTTTTATTTTGGTTTCACTCACAAACAGTTGAATAATGTATACTATCTGTATTGCAATCTTATCTTTTATTACATAAAAATACAGGCTTAAGGGGAGAAGGTACCTTGTATCTCCGCCATGTTAAATGTCTTCTTCTTCTTCCTTCCAAGTATTAGGCCAAGGCCTGTTACGATCCTATAGAAAATTTTCCCTCCAGCGTTTCATAGGACGGCTCAGTGATCTTCGTCCTCTTGGTATATAATTATAAACAGCTTTGGGGATCCGATTTGAACTCATTCTTTCAAGATGGTGTTTCCAATTTAGTTGGTACTGTTTAATACATTCCAAAATTGGCGTAGTCTTCAATTCTTTTAAGATATCGGTGTTCCTTTTCCGATCCCATCTGGTGTAACCCGCTGTTCTGCGCATGAATCTCATTTCACAAGCCGTTATTCTGCTTTCATGTTGTTTTTTTAGTGTCCATGCTTCACTACCATAGGTCAACACTGGTCTAGCCAAAGTGTTATATAAACGTAATCTGGTGTTTTTTGTACAAGGGATGGTTTCATAACTTGATTAATAATTCCTAAACTTTTATTATAACTAGTAACTTTTTCAGGGATATCCTTTTCATCCCAGATAGAGAGATAATATCCAAGATATTTAAATTGATTAGATCTCTCTAAAATTTTATTCTGGGGACAGATTTTACTTTGTATGGGGTCCTTCCCATGAAATGCCATAATTTTAGTTTTGTTAATTGATATTTCCATATTAAATTTGGCACCTATTTTTTGTAAATTATAAATTGATCGTTGCAAATCATTTTCGGAAAGTGCCAGAAGAGCTAAATCGTCTGCAAAAAGAATAGCATCGAGTTTGAGGCTCCTATTGATGGGTATATATCCCCTTTGTGTTTTCCTCCATTCGTTTATTATTCTATTCATATATATAATGAAAAGCACCGGTGAAAGTCCACATCCCTGTCTTACTCCAGTGCTGATCTTTTCCCAAGAAAATAATTTGCCATCTTGTTTAACAGAGATTTCATTATCTTTATAGATATTGAAGATATTAGTAATACGAGTATATTGTTGTGGAACGTTATCATCAGCTAAAATTTGTAGTAATATATTTCTGTCTACTTTGTCAAAAGCCTTTATGAAGTCAACGAAGGAGATATGAGTTTCTATATTGAATTCCTTGTGCTTTTCTAAAAGTAGTTTTAGAGTGAAGAATCCTTCTGTACAAGATCTACCCTTTCTGAATCCATTCTGCTCTTCTCCAATTATATTTTCATTTTTTTTTTCAATTTATTCTTAACTATATTAGCATACATTTTATATCCAGAGTTCAGCAAGCTAATTCCACGATAGTTATCTTTGATTTGGCGACTTCCTTTTTTGAAGATTGGTAGTACAATGGATTTGTTCATGTTAAATGTTCTAATTTTAATGTTTCTTTTCAGAAGAACTGTTAACTGTAGAAGATAATTTTTTTTGTCACATATAGATACACTATTTGGCAATAAAATGACATTTTGTCCAGAACACAGCATTAAAAATGAAGCAGTAAGATTTTTTTAAAAACAATGCTATTTTTGGTACATTTTGAAAACTAAATAATTATTGATGCTCTTAAAAATAACGCTAAAATGTTGGAAAATTGCCAGATTATGCCTAAGTAGCAGATAAATGGCCTGTGAAAATTTCATTTCTCTGGGATGAATAGTTTTAGAGAAAAGGAACATAAGGCTCGCAAAAACAAAAATAGCGGGAAATTGAGTTTAAAGTTTTACACTATTCACAGTCCTACAC